>OU015473.1:9787690-10187690 GCA_907164805.1 Brachyptera putata | reverse complement strand
TCCGACTTATTTAAATTAAAAAAATGGTCCCCATTTAGCTTGGGAAAATCGGGATTCCTTAATTTCGGGTTGGGTTTTGGGAAAAAACCCAACGCCGAAAAAAACGCCACCCGTCATGCTAAATCGATGAAAGGGGTCCAAAACGGGAGTCCGATGAAACGAGACGGTCGACGAAACGAGACAGCTGAGTAAAAGGCTGAAAGTCGACGAACCGGGATTTCACTGAATTGGGATTTCGACGAAACGGGATTTCGATGGAACGAGACAGTCGATGAAACGAACACCTACGTCACTGGCTAAAAGTCGATGAAATGGGATCTCACTGAAACGGGATTTCGATGAATCGGGATTTCGATAAACTGTGACAGTCGATGAAACGGGATTTCACTGAAATGGAACGTAGCCGATATTGACAAGTGTGAAACTTGTCAAAATATCAACAATTGATGAAAAATTATACGATGTTTTATTCCAATGTTTGTTTCATATATTCGTAACCTCGATCATAATTAAATTTTCAGTCGATATGTCAAATATTTGAAAGGACAAACTAGTTTCTCAATGCACACACGTATATACGTAGCTTAAAACTATATTTACAATAATAATATAATTAGAGTTAATGACAGAATCCTTCAGTCATCGACTGCCGTTTGGATCAGACATATTGAAAGGACAAACTAGTTTCTCAATGCACACACGTATATACGAAGCTTAAAACTATATTTACAATAATAATATAATTAGATTTAATGGCAGAATCCTTCAGTCATCGACTGCCGTTTGGATCAGACATAATATAGATTGTGGTATATAAACAATATATTATAGACTATCAAGTATTATTAAAATAACAATTTGAAAATGACTTGAAGCCTCATTGCAATTAACTTTCATTTCAAAATTAAACTCACAATTGTAAAAATCCTTCACTGATTCGATTTTCGAAACTTGTAGGTCGTATCTCGGGAATATACTGATCAATTTGAAAACAGGTATTTGTAGGTTATTAGACCACATAACAGATTGTAGCAGGGGACATTCTTGTCAAACACTTCTTCGGATATTACAATTTGAAATATAAAATTCAAACGGAGATTTTATTCATAAACAAAAGTGTTTGAAAACGAAATGAAGATGGCAACAATGAAAACAACAACACTAATTTCAGCAGTTCTACCTTTACTGGTTATTTCTCGTATTGTTGGTTTAGCTCCGTTCAGAATCGACAAAAAAACATCTTTTACATCAACTGTTTACTCAATTCTACTAATTATTTCAATTTGTATTTTATCAATACCACAATTCAATGATATTATCAATACCATCATTAAAAGTGGAAATAAAACGAATATTACAATTTTCTTTTCAATTTCAGTTTCAACAGCTTTAGTTTTGTCAGCTTTGATAAAAGCTCTCACAATGTCACCTTCCATTAAATTGATTATAAATAAAATCAGATTGATAGATTCGATTCTATATAAATATAAAACTCATAACTACAGCAAAATACGTAGTTTGGTTCACTTTGAGGTTATTGTGCTGATATTTATAATTATATCGGAAATAATTTTCGGCATGAAAATATCTGAAGTTATGCCTACACAATATTATGTCATCAATGTAATAAGAACAATATTTTGTGCTATTGTTTCTGATATTGTACTCTTAGACTATATTAATTTGGTTTCATTGTTGAAATCCAAATTGAATGAATTGAATAAGCAAATGAGAGAGTGCATGGATAATTCTAGAAAGTTAATCAAAATTTCGAATGGACGTGCAAATTTGTCACTTTATGAATTCAGAAATAGGTTCATTAGCAATCCGTATTTGAATGAAGATAAATCAAATGATGCTGTACGTATCAAAAAAATTAGAGTGGTATTCAACGAAATTTTCCAAATCTCCAAGATTTTGAATAACTGTTTCGGGATTCAAATAACTCTATCGATCGCCAGAATGCTTTTAACGATAATAGTGTCCATATTCTCCGTTCATTTTCTCCTTCTATCAAATAAACTTCAATCTTTACCACTAATGCTTAAAAACATGATATTGTTAATGAATTCCATTTCACTGGGTAAAAATGTATTTCTGCTTGTTTTGTGTACAACAATTTGTCATGTGACCAGTGACCAAGCAGTTGTAACATCATCAATAGTCCAGGAGTATCTGTTAGCTGATGACGTCACTGATGACGTCATGAAGGAATTGGATCGTTTCTCTAAACAGCTGTTGTATGATAAAGTTGTATTCAGTGCTTGTGGTTTCTTCAACTTGGATATGACGTTATTACTGACAGCTGCTGGGACAGCTACGACCTACGTCATTATACTGGCACAATGATTAATGAATCAGTGATTGTGACATCATCAATAGTTGATAAACTTTGCATTCAGCTCTTGAATTTCTAAACTACCCAAACCTTTCGGTCATTTTTTCATGACTGTTATTCTTGAAGTGTATTTCTTAGCTTCACAGTTATTCCTACATTTT
The DNA here is from genome assembly GCA_907164805.1 of Brachyptera putata. Lineage (NCBI taxonomy): Eukaryota > Metazoa > Arthropoda > Insecta > Plecoptera > Taeniopterygidae > Brachyptera > Brachyptera putata. The sequence goes on along the minus strand of OU015473.1, from coordinate 10,185,191 downwards.
TTCGCGGGAATTTATATATTTTTCATTGTACTAATCCTAACCAATCAACATCCTGAAAAAAGAGCCGATATCCAATCAAAAGTCTGGAAAATTGGTGATATATACATTTTGACTCCATGTACACTAGTTATGACTTTACTGAGGTTTATTATTCTTAAGGCTTATCTAGATTTACTAATACACTCCTTCGTGTCTCCCCTGTCGGATTGTCACGCTTCGCCAATGCGTATATGTGAAGATTATGACAATATTTGTATAATTAATTTAATGAGATTCATTAACAGACAGCTCCACTCATTGGGGTTTCTCTAGTTCATTTAGTTATTGGAAGTGTTTTGAATCAGACATAGTATAGATTGTGGTCTAGAAATAGCATATCATAAACTATTGGATACCATCATTACAGATTGTGAATAATTTGTGACCTTTTTGTGATTAGTTTATATTTTGAGAATGAAAACATGAAAAACAATTGTTAGAATGGGTTATTGATTCGATTATCGAATATTTGTAGTTCATATCTCGTGAATATCATGCAGAATTTCGATTCTGGTCTCATTATAGGTAATTTGGCCATCATCAACAAATTGTAACTGGGTTATATTTCGTCAAACTCTTTCATATTTACAAACACTTGTGAGAACGAGTGAAGATGGCAACAATCAAGAACACAACGTTTGGTTCGGCAATTCTACCATTACTGGTTGTTTCTCGTATTGTTGGTTTAGCTCCGTTCAGAATTGACAAAACAACATCTTTTGCATCAACCATGTACTCAATTCTACTCATTATTGTATTTTGTGTATCAGCAATACCACAATTCGATGATTTTATTAAAACCATCATTCAAAGTGGAGTGAAATCGCGAATTACAGTTTTTATCTTGATTTCACTATCAACAGTTTTAGTTTTGTCAGCTTTGATAAAAGCTCTTACAATGTCACCGTCCATGAATGTGATTATGAATAAAATCAGATTAATCGATTCGATTCTGCATGGAAGTAAAATTCATAACCACAGAAAAATACGTAATTTGGTACTCTTTGAGCTCATTGCGCTGATATTTATGATTATGTTGGACGTATTCACAAGTATGATAATATCAATATTTTTATCTATACAATATTATGTTATCAATCTAATGAGAATAGTATTTGCTGCCATTATTCTGGATATTGTACTTTTGAACTATATCAATTTGGTTTTATTGCTGAAATCCAAAATAAGTGAAGTAAATAAACAAATGAGAGAGCAGATGAATAATTCCACAGAGGTGATTAAAAGTTTGAATGAACAGGTTTATGTAGCACCATATGGGGTTAGCAATCGGGTCATTAGAAATCGGAATTTGAATGGAAATCAAATGAATGATACTGTTCGTATGAAACAATTCCGAGTGGTGTTCAATGAAATTTTTCAAATATCCAAGATTTTGAATAATTGTTTTGGCATTCAACTGCTTCTATCATTTGCTCACTTGTTATTAGCGACGATAATGTCCATATTCACCATTCATACAATCCTTATATCGGTTGAAGCAAGAAACACACCTAACGCAGTAAAAAACATGCTTTTGTTAATTAACTTATTGGGGCAAAAAATCTTTTCTTGTTTTTACAACAATCTATTGCCATGAAAACAGTTTAAACATCCAATTTTCCAGAGTTCGTTTTTATGACTCCCACTATACTAGAAAAATTGGTCTTTCTCTAAACGTTTATTTGATTTGTATTTGTGTTTGGTTTTTTCAATTGGATAGGAAATTTTTTATGGGCAGCGCTACGCTATACCACTATTATATGGCACAATGAAAGTGGGGCCCCGAATATTTCAAAAGTTCATATTTTTTTTCCTTTGGTTTGAAAATAAATCTAAAATATATTTAATTTTTACTCTAAGGCCCCCCGGACATTATTTGTATAATCCCTAAAGTAAAGGTGTTTATATGTTTGGGGATAAATTTATCCTAACATTTTCCGTAATTTTGAAAAACGGACCTAATTCTTCTTTCAAGTTACATAATTCCCGGAAAAGTTTTTTAAATTTTAAATTAAAAAAGCCTCGAAAATGTAAGCAACCATGTTATGGTGATCGACGGTTTTCCAGTCTCACCAGTTCTATAGTCAAGGTGTGTAGAGCAATCGAGTATATTTCATACAAATGAAATGTGTAGAGTTTTTAGTATATTCCATATGAATAGTCTATTCCATTAATTCAACAACGCATATCCAGCTAGTGTTTGCCTGGTTGGATGATTTTCTAGACATCAAATTTCTACAAATAATAGTTACCCTGCATCATGGCACTTTGATGGCACACCATGGCACAGTTTTCGTATATATTTCAATAAAGTGAAGCAAGGTGTTTAGAATTTTCGAGTATATATATTGTATACAAATCTCACCCATTTTCGTATGTTGTAGTTATTTGAGAAATAGGAAACATCTCCATCGAGGGCAGATCCACAGCTCATTTTCAAGGGGAGGGGGGGAAGGGGAAAGGGAGTGATTTGAATTTGGAAATGAAAATGCCATACAAGAACAAATGTACAACGTCCTACAACATGGAATATAATGGGAATAAAGATATAGACAAAAAAAGGAGGATAATAGTGAGAATGTTTGATGAGTGAGTGCGAAATGAACCCTTTTCTTCTTTGATATCGAAAGTGATTGAATAACGAGTATTCTAGAAACAAGTGTACATTTTTAATGAATTTAGGTAATAATGTGAATAACCTGTTCCACTCCCCATTTTTAAGGTCATTTTTGAAAGTAGAGTATTATTGAAGTTCTATCATAATATTATCTATTTATTATATTTATTTGTTTATTATAGAACTTGTGAGAAACTTGTCAAAATAACAATGATGAATGGATAATTGAATGAACTTTTATTCCAATGTATGTTCAATATATTTATAACCGTCAAATTATTATTTCTTTTTCATTTGATATGTCAAACATTTGGAATTATAAGCAAACGTTACTCAATGTACACAGTAATATGTGAAGCTTGAACTATATTTGCTTTATTAATATGATGAGAGAAATTAGCAGAAAACTTCAAGTCATCTGCGTGAGGTGTTTGGATCAAACATAGTATACTTTTTGATATAGAAACAACATCTTATAGTCCATCATTATCATGAACTATTGATGTTATTTTTCATTACCATTTGAAAATAAGTTGAAGCCTCATTCTGATCAGTTTCTATTTTGAGAATGAAAATCATGCAGAACAATAAATGGGGTTTTTTTGGTTAAAAAAATGTAAAATAAAACAAATTTTGTGTCTTCACAGTATTGAAATTTAAAAAAAATAAAAACTGCAAAATTTTAAAAACAAAGGGTTTTAAAAACCAAAAAAAATGGCAACAAAAAAACAAACATTATATCAATTCACCCTTTGGAATTTTAAGTAATGTTGGTTTCCCTTAATTTCCCAAAAACCTCTTTCCCCTTACTTTTCCCCGTTTTCAGAAAAAAAAAAAAAAAAAAAAAAAAAAAAAAAAAAAAAAAAAAAAAAAAAAAAAAAAAAAAAAAAAAAAAATTTTTTTTTTTTTTTTTTTTTTTTTTTTTTTTTTTTTTTTTTTTTTTTTTTTTTTTTTTTTTTTTTTTTTTTTTTTTTTTTGGAAAAGGGGGAAAAAAATTTTTTTTTTAAGAAAAAAAATTGGGGTTAAAAAAAAACAAATTGAAAAAAATTTTGGTTTAAAAGGAAAAAAACAGTCCCAAAAAACTTTTTACTTAGACAAAAATTATATCCACAAACGGAAGTGTTTAATCCGAAATAAAGATGGCAACAATGAAAAACACAACACTTATATCAGCAGTTCTACCCTTACTGGTTATTTCACGTATTGTTGGATTAGCTCCGTTCAGATTCGACAGAACAACATCTTCCACATCAACCATCTACTCAATTCTACTCATTATTCTATATTGTCTTTCAGCAATATTACAATTCAATGATCTGTTCAATGCTACCATCCGAAGCGGAGTGAAAACGCAAATTACTGTTTGTATTTTGATTTCACTCTCATCAGTTTTAGTTTTGTCAGCTTTATTACAAGCTCTTACAATGTCACCTTCCGTGTATTCGATTATAAATAAAATCAGACGGATAGATTCAATTCTATACATAAGTAAAATGCATAATCACAGAAAAATACGTCATTGGGTTTATTTTGAGGTTATTGTGCTGATTTTCATAATTATATTGGACGTTATTTACAGTCTCATAATATCCAAATTGTTGTCCATACAATACTTTGTTACAAATATAATGAGATCAATATTTTCTGCTATCATTTTGGATATTTCACTCTTGAACTATATTAATTTTGTTTTATTGTTGAAGTCAAAAATAAATGGAGTGAATAAACAAATGAGAGAGTGGATGCATAACTCTACAAAGATAATTGGAAATTTGAATGAACAAGCATATAAGTACAGCAATCGGTTCATTAAAAATCAGCGTTTGAATGAAAATCAAATCAATAATGCTGCTCGTATTAAAAAAATTAGAATGGTATTCAATGAAATTTTCCAGATATCCAGAATTCTGAATAACCGATTTGGAATTCAACTGAGCCTATCAATCGCCATACTGGTTTTATCGATAATTACTTCCATATTCTCTGTTCAATTACTCCTCTTATCAGATAGAGGGAAAAATATACCAAAAGTGGTTAAAAACATGATATTGTTAATGAATTTCATTTCACTTAGTAAAAATGTATTTCTGCTTGTTTTGTGTACAACAATTTGTCATGTGACCAGCGAGAAAGCAGTTGAAACATCATCAATAGTCCAGGAGTATCTGTTGGCTGATGACGTCACTGATGACGTCATGAAGGAATTGGATCGTTTCTCTAAACAGCTGTTGTATGATAAAGTTGTATTCAGTGCTTGTGGTTTCTTCAACTTGGATATGACGTTATTATTGGCAGCTGCTGGGACAACTACGACCTACGTCATTATACTGGCACAATGATTAATGATGCCCCTCGAAATATTTGATTGATTCCATATGATTGTTTGATTTATACGTTTCTTGAACAGTTCTATGCTCTAATACTTACTTTTCCAGAAGATTCATACTCAGAGTTGAACCGAAAAATAATTTCTATCCAGCATATATCCAAATGCATTGATTGCTCAAGTTGTTGCATAAGCTACTTTTGGAGTGACTTGATTATGTTATATTGTTAGTGAACATAATAAATTGAGTATGTTGACGAATGAACTGACTAATCAATAATTACACAGACAGAATTTTAAGTTTGATTGCTTGATTCAGAGACAGGAATATATTCATTTGAAATTAGCATAATATGAATAAACCCCAATTAAATATGTGTCCATATTTAAAACCTCAGAGTAGAATTTGACGGAATTTTCCAAATATATAAGATTGCAAATGTCAATTGTTGAGGAATTTAAATGATTTCATCAATAATAATGTCAACCTCCACTATACATTTATTCCCCATATCGCCTTATGGTCAAAATGTATATATAATTATATAATGTTGTTAAAACTGTGATTTTGATTTGTAATTTGATTGTCTCAATCAAATACGTATACGTATCTACATCTATATGCATACGTCGAATACGTATCTACTTGATTTTGTACCACAATTTAATTAATGTATTATATTATTCACAACACTTTGAAATGTCAAATGCATGCCATCCAGGACATTTGTTTTTAATTGCGTAATCTGCAAGTTTTCCATTGTTAATCCTCTGGTTACTCAATATATGACACATTTTGGTGGCATTATGTGATTAACAATATCCAATTCTGTCAAATATAAAATAATATATAGATCGAAAACCACATTCGATTAACCAATTTGAATGAAATTTTTTCAACAATGAATATATATAATAGTCCAGATTGACACAATAATCAAATACAATTCATATAATGTACATTTTACATGTTGATACATGTTGATATAATGGCACCGATCTGTATGATCCAGATTTTATCAATATATATATTTCATTGAATACAAAATCAGTTTCATGTTTTGTTTTTATTGAAATCAAGGAATGTCACATTGCTCAGTTGATAGTGTTCTAAAACCGTCATTCAAGAGACTGGGGTTCGATTTCCGCTGGAGTCCACTACTGCCCTGTGGTGTATACTGACCAAGGTTTTCCCTGTATTCCTTAATGCCCATTCACGATTAAACTTCACATTGAACTTATTCCTGCAACTTGAGGGTGTCAATTTACTAGAATTATATCTCATTCACAACACTGTTCTTGAGTATTATTTCAACCAGTTAAAACAGTTCTTTCCATCAGCTGTCACTTGAGCAAAACATAACTTCAAAGCTGTGTTCCTTAAATATAGTGAGATCTCTCAATTATTTTTGCATGGTTACGATATAAAGTATTATAGAGTTATTAGAGTTTTAGTTTTTACCCATTAAGTATTACTTCCAAATTTGTTATTAGTTGTTAACAAACAATAGGCTACACACATTCAACCCAAATTGCTTTTTTCTCAGTCTTGACGTAGACATAACTTCATTCTGTGCATATTTCTATACAGAATTGGTAATGCCCACGTCACGACTCATGGTCTATGGTAAAAAAACATAGATTCCAATTCCTGAAATGTAAATGATGATTTCTATTCTACTTCGAAAAAAGGGAAATAAATATCGCCATTATTCAACAAAATCTAATTTCAGTGTTGTCATGTCCGTTAAGTATATACATTGCTTATCGAAATATTACTGGAGATAATAGTTCCTCCAAGTCTAGTTTCCTACAAGTCTGGGTGGGTAGAGTTTTCGAGTACAGTCAATATAAATATCTTGCTTATTTTGAATCGCGAAGTTTGTTTTTGCCTGATATTTAATGATATATGTAAACATATATATAAATATATATATATATATATATATATATATATATATATATATATATATATATATATATATATATATATATATATTCATAATGATAGATCATTATGTATTTACAATAGGACTTTTGTTAAACTCCTCAAAATATCAATAATGGATAGAAAATCATACTCACCATTATTCCAATGTTTGCTTCATATATTCAAAACCTTCAAATAAACATTACATTTCCAGTTTATATGTCAAACATTTGAAAGAAAAAGTAAACGTTTATCAATGTACACAAATATATGAAGCTTTGAACTATATTTGCATTATTAATATAATGAGATTCATTAGAAGAGACGTCTAGCCATCTACTGGAAGCGTTTGAGTCAAACAAAGTCAAGTTTGTGGTATTGAAACAACATCATAACATTATTATCATTGCAAGTGGGAGTTTTTGATTGGTTTCATTCTAAACCCATATAGCAGAGCAATTATTGAAATCATTCATCAAATCGATTATTGCATACTTGTGGTTCGTATACAGGCGGTATTTTAAATTATTGGAAAACTGGTATAATATATTGGTAGGTAATTAGATGAAATTATTAGATTGTAACTAAAGCCCTTTTGTAAATATAAAAACATACATTATAAATAACATAAATATATTTTGTATAATCCAACTGGAATCAAGATTTTAAATATCAACAAATATAAATAATATGAAGATGGCGACAAGGAAAAACACAACACTAATTTCGGCAGTTCTACCCTTACTGATTGTTTCTCGTATTGTTGGTTTAGCTCCGTTCAGAATCAACAGAACTACATCTTTTGCATTTACAATCTACTCAATACTACTAATTATTTCAATTTGTATTTCATCAATTCCAAAATTAGTTGATATTATCAATAATATCATTCAAAGTGGAGAAAAAGCGCAAATAACAGTTTTCATTTTAATTGCTGTTTCAACAGTTTTAGTTTTGACAGCTTTATCAAAAGCGCTCACAATGTCACCTTCCGTGAATTCGATTATTAATAAAATCAAGGTGATAGATTCGATTTTATATAGGGGTAAAATGTATAATTACGGAAAAATATGTAATTTGGTCTATTTTGAGGTTATAGTGCTGATTTTCATAATTATATCAGATATAATTTACAGTTTGTTAATATCTTCATTTGTGTCTAGACAAATCCTATATATCTATGTTATAAATGTAATTAGAAACTTATACTGTGCCATTATTTTCGATATTATACTCTTGGACTTTATTAGTTTGGTTTCATTGTTAAAATTCAAAATAATCGAAGTGAATAAACAAATAAGTGAGAGGAAAGATAGTTCTGAAAATATAATTATAAGTTTAAATGGACATGCTCATATGAGTATTTGTGGGTATAAAAATCGTTTCATGGAGAAACAGAATTCGAAAGGAAACCAAACGAATAATGCTGTTCGTATTAAAAATTATAGAGTAGTATTCAATAAAATTTTTCAAATATCCAAAATTTTGAATAACTGTTTTGGCGTTCAAATGCTTCTATCAATCGCCATAATGCTGTTGTCATTAATAATGACCTTGTTCTCTATTCACTTACTCATTTTATCTGATAAAGGTCGTATTATACCAAAAGAAGTTAAAAACATGATTTTAATATCCAATTTCATTGCACTATGCAAAAATGTATTTCTACTTGTTTTGTGTACAACAATTTGTCATGTGACCAGTGAGCAAGCAGTTGTAACATCATCAATAGTCCAGGAGTATCTGTTAGCTGATGACGTCACTGATGACGTCATGAAGGAATTGGATCGTTTCTCTAAACAGCTGTTGTATGATAAAGTTGTATTCAGTGCTTGTGGTTTCTTCAACTTGGATATGACGTTATTATTGACAGCTGCTGGGACAGCTACGACCTACGTCATTATATTATCACAGTAAATACTGTTGTAGCCTTGAAATATTTCAGAGATTTATATTCTGGTTTGATTTATACACTCTATGAAAATTTTTGTGTTGGATTTTCCCGAAGATTAATATCCATAGTTGAACTGAAAAATCATTCCTAACCACCAGCTTCCAGGAACCCATCGATCGTTATCCATGTCTTGGAATTAAAGAATGAAATATGAAAATCGATTATTATGTTCTCATTATGAGGCTTGTGTGAATCATGTCAAAATATTGATTTTAATTGTAAAATTGTTTGAACTATCATACCGATGTTTTTTCAATATATTCATGAACGTCAAACTATCACAACAAATTCGAAAGACGTGAAACATGTGATGGGATAAGTAAATATTTTTCAATGGACGAACAATTAATGTGAAACTTGAAATTATATCAAGATTAATAATACAATAATAATAATAATATCCTTTATTGTCATTTTAAAATCCATTTTACATGTGTATAAACACTCATGATGGGATGTACAGACAGTTCAGCTAATGATAATCTTAATATGAAATGAAAATATGAACAGAAAAATTGGGAATTTTTACAAAATATTTACAAACTCATAGGTAACTTCAATCTTCATATTCATTTTTATCGTTATATATTTAATCTTATTTACAATTTGTATGCATGGCCATATTAATTTACACACCATCCTTCTATTGTTTGAGATCATCTCTTAAATATGCGTCTATGGAGTAATAAGCTTTTGTAATTAGAAGTGATTTCAGGCTAGTTTTGAATTTAGAGAGAGATTAGAGAGAGTTCATTTAGATGAGGATCATCAGTAGGAAACTTGTCATCTAATGGAATTGATTGAATCGCAGAGTTCAGTTGATGGTGTGGGAACAACTTCTTATAAACCATTCAACATGATTATGATCACGACTTGATAATCGTATCTCGCCTTTATTTTGATGACTATAAAACTGGTATAGAAGTTCGTGGTTTGAAAAAAAAATTGTTATAAACTTTTTATCATGATTATTATGAGGGTTGAGGATTATTTGTCACCTTATTGCGATTATTTTTATTCTGAAATACATTCATTGCTTCATATATATTTATATAAATTTATTGATATACTTATAATATATAGATGGATCAAATTGAAAATCGATACATAGTTCATAATCTCTCTTTGATGTTGATGTTATGTTCAGCTAGTGTTTGTATACGTCAACCACAAATTGTCTCTCGTCAATCCTCTGTTCACATGATGTCTGCAACTTTCAATTGAATTGTTTACATTCCATTGTTGATTTTATTACAACAATATGTTATACAGACACTTCATTCTCAGAATTATTATTTCAATAATATTTAATCAAACACTGAATGATTCCAATTAGATTCAATACACTGAGTTGCTTGTGTACAATTAAAATTCAATATACATACATATAATTTAATTGAAGAATATTTTAATCAGTTAACTGTATCAAGGAGATAAATTGCCAGTTACCAGTTGCAATCTTGAAGTGAAAGTCACTGGAATAATTTTGTCGTTGTTTAATTATCTGGTTGTGATACAAGGAGTAGGACAATGCGTTTTATACTTGTAATACATTGGAATGAAAGATTGATGATTCTTAAAATCGAAAAGTATAGTTGTTGAATATCGACAAATCAATTACAGCAATGATAATAGTGATAATATAATAATAAAAATTATTATCATTTATTCCAAGTGAACAGTGACTAGTTATGTTCCGCCAGAATGATACAAATGTTTATACTTATCTAATAGTTCTTCAATATTATGAGATTCTTTAACCAACAGATAACGTTTTACATTGTTTTTAAATATTGAAATATTCTATACTTGTCAATTCTTTAGGAAGAGTGTTATAAAGTATTACAGCGTTATGTTCAAGTCCCGACTCATGCAGGGCAGGGTGTCCAATACATTTATATTCCAGACTTAATATTCCATACAATTTCCTAATAAAAATGAATAAGGATTCATTCATTACATCAATTAAACCAATACTGTTTCTTTCTCGTATTTTAGGTCTGGCTCCTTTCAAAACGAACAAACCAAAATCATGTTTATCAATCATTTATTCTTTATCAGTATTCATTGTATTCTGCTATACAACAGTAACCAAATTTATCGATTATTATGAAAAATCCACAAATGAACTAAGAAGGTGGACTATACCGAATTTTATAAATCTAGTATGTACTACTTCTGTAGTTTTGACAGCTTTATTCAATGCACTTACCATATCATCTTCGATAACATTGATTGTGAATAAAATAACACAGATAGATTCGATTCTGTATGAAAGTAAAACTTATAATTATTCAAATGTATCTGGGTTTTTATATTTAGGAATATTTGTTTTGTTATTCGATGTTACTATGGAGACTATTTATCACGTAATCATGGAAAGATTAAGAAATGTAGATAACCATTACATATTCACATTTATAGCTATAATTTCTACTTTCATTTCAGATACTATACTATTTAATTATCTGAATTTGGTTATGTTACTAAAATGCAAGATCATCGAAGTAAATAGGCAACTAAATTTTTTGATGTGTCCATCAACAATAAAGGATAGAAATGTCACAAGAAGGTCTCGTATTGGATATAACCATTGCATGTGTTATCCATTCTTGGATGAATATAATTATTTGAGAGAAAATGAATCTGATGAATCAATCCAAATGAAATACTTAAGAATAGTATACAATAAGCTTTTCCAAATATCGAAACTAATAAACAAATGTTATGGTTTTCAAATATCCTTATCCGTCGCTCTAATGCTTCTTAATATAATTCAATCAATATTTACTCTGTATTTGATGCTTATATCCCCTGCTAGTCAAAATATTCCCACACATATCAAATCCACTTTAGTCCCAGGATATTTCATTCACTTATTCGATAATATATTTTCACTTGTTTTATGTACAACAATTTGCTATGTGACCAGTGAACAAGCAGTTGAAACATCATCAATAGTCCAGGAGTATCTGTTAGCTGATGACGTCACTGATGACGTCATGAAGGAATTGGATCGTTTCTCTAAACAGCTGTTGTATGATAAAGTTGTATTCAGTGCTTGTGGTTTCTTCAACTTGGATATGACGTTATTACTGACAGCTGCTGGTACAGCTACCACATACGTCATTATATTGGCACAATAAATACTGATGTAGGATTTGAATGTCCAAATGATACCTTATCTGATTGATTATTCTATATCTTTGAATCGTTGTACAATAAAGGTTGACTGGTTAAGATGCTGCTGTGCTATATTGTATTTGTATAATTGAAAATGTATTATTCGCTGAATGTTGTACGATTTGTGGTTTTACAATAACAAAAATATATTGTGAGATTTATTACTAATAAATGTATTCATGAAATAAACGATTGGTGCATCCTATAACTCGTTTTGAAGTTTGATGATTCCTAAAAATAATTTCGAATAACTTTTTCAATCATATCGAAATGCTTTTCGGGAAATATTTGACCATCAGTGTAGTACCTAGACACAGAGACCATGGCTAGATTACCATTTCAAGCTATATATTTTAGGCAGTTGAATCATCGTTTTGGTCAGGATATTGCGTTACTGATATAATTCAAGGTATTGTTTCACTAATTTTGAAGAATCGGAATTCAAATTTTTATTGATACCTTCGAACCCGAAAGAAAACTGTAGCAATACAGAACATTGTTCTGATGCTATATATCTATTCTCTAATTGACATCTCAGAACGTGAATTTATATTATATTCAAATATACGATATTTAAATATATTCAGATATTATTTGATTTGCCGCCCCTTGAGAATTTGCCGCTCTAGATCAGAGCCTTGTGAGCCTAGGGCCTTGATACGTCCCTACGCGTATCCCTTGTGGAAAAGTACACCCAAGAATTACCCCCACCATAAACGCGCAATCGACTCATCAGCAAATTCTTATCAACAAATCTGAAAATGCACATTTCAGAACTGACACTTAAAAACTAACAAAGTATAAAACTGACAGTTCATAACTGGCACAGTTGCCACTCTTTCAAAATATACAATTGAATCAAGTAATATAAAATTCCATTAAGATATAAGATAGTATATAATAAAACTTATCCTAATTTCGACACTTAGATATAGTTGAAATATAGAAGTTTGAACATTAACTAAATATACTTACTTTAATGAGAAAATCAACTAATAAAACTACTGCATACTAATTATATATCTTTCATACTTATCTTGACTTTGTTGAATGTGGATCTCGTTGAGAAATCCTTCATCCTCTTGGTACTTGCTCCTGGTTCAAGTTATCACTCAAAGTTCGAGTTATGGAAGCAGGGCGTTGGCTCAATTGCTCTCATTTGGAAAATTGTTTTTGATGCGTCATAAAATGAAGATCCAGGTACTGATTATCATTGACTCAAACTTTTACGATCTTCTAAAATTAACTATACCTGTACTCGTAGTATCTCCTAGTCCTGGGTTCGGTCTTCCCTTAATAATTCTCTTGTCGTATATATATATATATATATATATATATATATATATATATATATATATATATATATATATATACATTTATAAAATTGCTTGAAATAATAGGATTTGTTCTTCTTATTTGTTCGTATAAAATATGAAATTTGGACGGTATTTTGATATCGTGTGGTGATTGAGGATGTTACGTAAGTAATGGACATTGTAATTTCAATCAAGAAATTGTAATAAAATGAAGAATAGGATTGGTATGAATAAGTTTTCTTGTGTACCTTTTGTACGACAAAAACATTAATTTATTCATTTAATTATTCATTGATTTATCCATTTAAACATATCTTTAACGCCGATATACATAATTGTTTTACACATAGAATTCAGCATATTGATCACGTATATTATATTATGAATTATATACTTATTGCACAACAGTGTGATTGAGTTTGGCATGGTAACTGAAATTGTTTATGAATTATTTAAAACAAATTCATTGTCAAAGTTTGAATTAATAACCAATTAACCTAGCTGTTGACAGAGTCGTTGAACAAATAATCATAAAAATAACGAATTAATATTGGGGATGGAAGTTTACACCAATTTGTGGCCAGTCGGTTTTTAGTACAGTTGATATAACGTCTACAATAATTGGATTAACAAAACACTCAATTCAATCGAACCTGAAAAATGGAGAATGTATATTTCTCGTTATATAAGTCGAAAGAAAGCACACATATTATTGAAATTCGGCATATAAATATCATCATTATAAATTCGATCCTGTAGGCCTATATTGTGTTTATTGTGCTAGTATGATGACGTAGGTGGTAGCTGTCCCAGCAGCTGTCAGTAATAACGTCATATCCAAGTTGAAGAAACCACAAGCACTGAATACAACTTTATCATACAACAGCTGTTTAGAGAAACGATTCAATTCCTTCATGACGTCATCAGTGACGTCATCAGCTAACAGATACTCCTGGACTATTGATGATGTTACAACTGCTTGTTCACTGGTCACATGACAAATTGTTGTACACCAAACAAGTGAAAATATATTTTTAAATAAATGAATCAAATATCCTGGGACTAAAGTTGATTTAATATCTGTAGAAATCTGTTGACCAACAGGGGATATTAGCATCAAATATAGAGTAAATATTGATTGAATTATATTAAGAAGCATGAGAGCTACTGAAAGAAATATTTGAAAACCATAAAATTCGTTTATTACTTTCGATATTTGGAAAAGCTGATTAAATGTTACTCTGAGGTATTTTATGCGTATTGATTCATTCGATTCATTTTCTTTCAAATATAGATAATCATCCAACCATGCTTGATTATTATCATTATGAAACCTTATTGTGATATATTTATTCTTTCTTGTTGAGGAACATATCAATAAACTTAGTTGCCTATTTAATTCAGCGGACTTTGATTTGAGTAACATAACCAAATTGAGATAATTAAATAATATAGTTTCTGAGATGCAAGAAGAAATTATAGCTATAAATGTGAATTTATAATAGTTTTGTTCATGTCTTATTTTTCCTATATACACATGGGAAATGGTCTCCATAGTTACATTGAATATCAAAATAAAGATTCCAAAATATATAAAACCAGACATATTTGAATAGTTATAAATTCCCTTTTCATACAGAATCGCATCTATTCGTGTTATTTTTGTCACAATCAATGCCATCGAAGATGATATGGTAAGTGATTTAAATAAAGCAGATAAAACCAGAGTGGTAATACACATTAGACTGATTACATCTTGTATAGTCCATCTTTGTAGAGCATTGTTGGATTGTAGATAATAATCAATAAATTTCGTTGCTGTTATAAAACAGAATACAATAAATATTGTTGGAGTGTAAATGATAGATATCCATGACTTTGGTTTGTTGATATCCAGAGGTGCTAGACCCAAAATACGAGATAAAAAGAGTATCGGTTCAAGTGATTTAATAAATAAATCCTTTTTCATTATTGCCATTAAATTGCTACTAAAGAGGGACAACACTGGAATGGTAAAACGTTCAATATAAAATATACCAGTAGATTGATTCACATTATTTTTTTCAGTAGCCCAAAAAGTATATTCAGAAAAAACTATTATCAAAAAATCAAGATTTTGAAACAAATGTACACATGTACAGTGGTGTATCTCATAAAGTTGCTATTAAAAATCTTCAGAATATTAATTTTGAAAAATAGATGTATTGCTGTTATATACAGTGTCAATATTTAACCATTCCACTTTTCGATTTTAATGATTATCGTCATCTTATTCAAACGAATAACAAGTATCAAAAGCAGTGTTCTGAATAAATAAATTTGAGTAAATTACAAGAAGTGGCGTTAAAAGGTACGATGAGAGAGGATTCCAAATCTATAAGTGGGCCCTTCCCCTTTCTTCCATATTTGTCTTGATTGACGAAAAGCACTCGTGTGGCTCTAATTTACTCATATATGAATATGATTCGAATTTTCTTTGAATTTTTGTCAGTTTCATTCGTTCTACAAAACAACGTAGATACTATTCATTGGACATAAATTCATTAAATTATTCAATTCACTCATTGATTGCTATTAAAATGTCTATAGCATTACTAATTTGACCTTGCTCACTCGGGCTCAATTGATAAGACCGACCCCGCACTGAGTCTCTCATTTATATAACAAAAAAATTAAACATATAAATTATAAATTATAATTTTAGCAAATTACGCCAGTCTCAGTGGCCCTCCTGAAATAAATTCAGCCCTGAGCCATTGCGCCACTGACCGCTTGCACCTCCGATATTTACGCCACTAATCACAAGTACACAAGTACCAAAAGAAGTTCTACTACTTCATGGACCACTATCATCCACAATTCTTCTAATGACTTGACGTTTCAGATGCTAACTGATGATTGGATATATATTCTCATATTACTTCTTAGTATTTAGGTTTATTATTTAAGTTTGCTTACTTCCACATTCAAGCCAGCCATGGCTTTGTGGATCAGAGTGTTTAATTTTGTAAAGTGTATACTATGTATTTTCTTTTTCTCAGTAGAAAAAAAAAGTGATTGAATTATCCTCCAACATGAAGTATGTCCGAAACATGTTTGTATAAATTCAATTGTACACATAATCCATTTCATCAATCTATAATGTATTCAATTCGGTTTCAATGAATAATTGTCTGTATAAATTGAATCGAAATAACAATTCAGACATGTCTGAAGTCTAGATATTCCATAGTTGGAATAAAATCAACAATGCTATGTACATATTCTATGAAGAGTGGCAAACATCGAGTGAAGAAAGGATTACAATGGATTTTTGAATTCATTGTCCCAAGAAAAAGAATGATAATAGATAGTAGATACATACAGATTCGCAAAAAGATCTACAGAGGCTGTAACACAATCAATCAACTAGTGGTTAAATACATTACAATATGTACTACATTTTTCAACCAACAATTATTAAATCCAACCGAAAGAAAGGAGAAGAGAATCAGATTAATTTCCATAACATGATGATTATGAAAAAAAAATATATAAAATAGGAGCAGATTTGAGAATAGAAATAACCCAACATATTATTTAGTAACCAATGTTTGAAATCTCTTTTTACTAAAGGTTATATATTTATCAAGGATAGAAAGAGTAGGCATATTAAAAGTTGTTGGTACCTGTACACATAACTGACGTTTCTCATAATTATTGTAATAATAACAAAAATCATATTGTATACAAATATTGTGATATTTTAAAAATAATAATACACCATATATAATGAAAATTACCATTATTGAATCAAGCATATAAAATGCCTACTAAGAAAAAAGTGGAAATAAAGTAATTCGAAGTTCGTATTTTAAGTTTTCACCACAATTCATGAGAAATGTGAAATTAATTATCAAGTGATCTTTTTTCATGAATTTTATATAGCTGATTTTTTTCTCGTAGGGCATATAGCTTATCAATATCAATTGTCAATCATTCATTTTATTTCTCAATATCGTCATCAGTATTTTTCAATATTAACATGAATTGTAGCATTCATTTTCCATAAAATGTATCATGTTTTCTTAGCCCACAAAAAAGTCATTTTTGGCTTCGTAGAGGAGATGTCCATTATTCCTGTTTATATTATATATATATATATTGATTAAAATTAATGAAGTATATAAAAAATGCGCGACCCGAACGAAAACTCGTATGCAGGATGGTCAGACCTTGTACCACAAGAATATATATTTATACTATGGGTGCAACCGACTTCTAACGAAATAAAATGTGTAATAAGTGGTGAAAAACCAATATTATATTATAATTTTCTTCATTTTTATTAATGTATTCATTTTCTCTCTATATGCAGTAAGTCATTAGTCTGGACAGAAAATTATCCATTGTTTGACGAACTTGGTTCCGCTCTAGACCAGAATCTAATAGTCATATTAACCAAAATTGACATATTTCAATTATTTAATTGATTTAAATTGTTTACACTCCATATCGATGAATGCTTCTAACAATTACGTGCAAAGACAAGTACATTTTCATATACCAGTTTCTACTTCGAGTGACTGGAAGTATTGTACCTTTGTTTCATGACTATATTAGAGCCCATATTACCAATAATAAAAATGTGTTAATTAAGCTAATTAATCAATTGCAGTACAAAAATAACATTGGTAACCAAGGGTAATAACAAGCTAATCCACTAATTATCGCTTAATCAACAAATTTATCATTCGTAATACCGGGCCTTAGTGAAAGCGAGATAGATCACAGCGGTTAATATACCATAATATATTTGTTGGGGGCGCATCAACAGTGAAGTCATTTTGCTCCTATGTTCATGTCCGTGTACTTTGTCATAGTTGTCAACATTCGTGGATGTTTGAAGCGTATGGACGGAGCAGGATAAAAAGAGCTTTAAAAGTAGGATAAGATGATATAAAAGAAGATAATAATATAAGAAGACACATATAAAGAGAAAAGTGTCATGAAAACGAAATAAAATAAGAATACAAACGCAAGGTTCAGGACTCCCTCCATATATTGCAGTCACCAAAAAGCTGCCACTCGACCGAGACGGTCCGAAATTGGGCTGGACCCTCAATCCGGACCTTATTGCCAAGGGTGACCCTAAATTGCTCCCGGCGACAGCTCTGGAGATTACGGGGTCGGGCAAGACCCCACACCACGTCAAGGAGTCTGGGATTCAACGAGATAGATAATATACTTGTACATCATTCAGTTGGAAATGAGCTGTTATCAGTAAATATAATTCATTAACAGATATACTCAAATACTTAAAAATCATTCTGAACAATACCGATCCATCAACATGGCATCAATAAGAGAGAGACAATTTGTTTCTGCAATTCAACCGATTTTGGTCGTTTCTCGTATACTGGGCCTAGCTCCTTTCAAAATCAACAAGCGTACACCATTGATGTCAACTATATACACTATAACAGTTATTATCGTATTTTGTTATTTATCTGCTACAAAATTCATCTATCATTATCAAAACTTCACGAGTGATCAATTACAGAAATGGACAATTCCTACTATTATCACTCTTATTTGTACTACTTCTTTAACTTTATCATCGTTGTTCAAAGCACTTACTTTGTCATCTTCGATAACATTGATTGTAAATAAGATCATACGAATAGATATGATTCTATATGAAAGTGTATCTTACAATTATTCGAAAATATCTACTTTTATCTACTTCAGTTTCTTTCTTTTGATAGCTATTATAACTATGGAAAGTATTTTCCACGTGATAATGGAAAGTAAAATACATGGAGAGAAATATTTCATATTTGCTTTCACAGCGATAGTTTCTACTATTATTTCAGATACTTGTCTATGCAATTATCTGAATTTGGTTATGTTACTGAAATCAAAGATTATTGGAGTGAATAATCAATTAAAGGTATCTATGTATTCATCAACAAGAAATAATTCACAGGTGACAAAAAGGTATCATAGTAGACATAACCATCGCATGTTTTACCCATGGTTGGATAAATATCCATATTTGAAGGAGAAGAAATCAGATGAAGATATACGCATAAAAGATCTCAGAGAAATGTTTAATCAACTTTTCCAAATATCAAAATTATTGAATGAATATTATGGTTTTCAAATTTTATTATCAATAGCTCTGATGTTGCTGGACATAATTCAAGCAATATTTACTTTGTATTTTATGATATCACCTGTAAGTCACAGTGTTCCTAACAGTGTTAAATTAACTGTAGGCTCAGCTAATTTAATTCATGTATTCAAAAATGTATTTCTGCTTGTTTTGTGTACAACAATTTGTCATGTGACCAGTGAACAAGCAGTTGTAACATCATCAATAGTCCAAGAGTATCTGTTAGCTGATGACGTCACTGATGACGTCATGAAGGAATTGGATCGTTTCTCTAAACAGCTGTTGTATGATAAAGTTGTATTCAGTGCTTGTGGTTTCTTCAACTTGGATATGACGTTATTATTGACAGCTGCTGGGACAGCTACGACCTACGTCATCATACTGGCACAATAATCACAAGGTGTTAGTGTGTCGGTATGCATGTTGGATGAGCGATATAGATGTAATCACATGGAATGTAATGGAAAGTATGTATTCAAATTGAGTTCTGAACAATTTTTCTTCCCTGTTTTATTCGTTTCAAATCAATTAGTAACACTTTTTCCTCCGATTACTACTAAATTTCTCAATAACTTTAATTGATGTTAAAAAATATTATAAACATTCATCATCAAAACGGCTGATCTGAGTCGTGTGCAAATTTGGAATAATGTGAATCATTAACATATTAGTATTCCGTGAAAATTTGAACCCATCTGATCTTTTTTCGGAATTTTTGTTTTCGGTTATTCTCATGGGATTTTCAAAAACTTTGTTGTGGGTTTTCTCAGATGTGAAGCACCCGATTGCACCTCAAAATTATAAGTATCGAATCAGATGAGGACAAGTCTACGCAGTGGTCTATGGAGTATGCAAGTCTCAATTGAATTTGTTCCTTCTGTTGACCTGGTGCGGAACCTGATTTTCCTGATTACAGTGAAATTAAGTTTCTGCTTCGCTCATCCAACAACAGCTAAGAAATAGAACCATATATATATATATTATATATATATATATATATATATATATATATATATATATATATATATATATATATATATATATTCTAAGCCACTCTAAGCCGGAGAGGCATAATGATAAGCACCTATTGAATCACTTGTCTACAATCTTTAAATAATTAGCTTAGCTTTCAAATGTGGATTGCAATCATTTTTAATATATATAAATTATGTTTAATTATTGTAACAGCTCATTTAACAGAAACCATCCCAATTTATATTTAGAAACCAGAATTTCATATTTTAGAATTTGAGACCATAGTAAGAATTATTTTCTAATATACCATTGACATGTCAAATAGTTTACAATGTTAAATCGAATAATTGAGAGCATAACATATAATTATTATTAATAAATCTGTAGCACCGACAGTTCACCTAATTCGTATTTTCTTATATTATTATTCACTGAGTTACTATTTTTATGTTTTTATGTTTGGCAATAGGCCTACAACAGAAAAAATCTTTTCAACAGTTTATTGTGTTGTTTTAATCAGAATTCCTAACACTATCCTGTGTTTGATCACTCTACCATTTGTAATTAAAAGCTACATTTGCTTCACTAATATGAATGAATAGTTACATGCGCATGGGTAGACCTTGATAATAAAGAATACATTCAGGCTATGGGTTGTATAACATGATATATTTTTTTATTATTCAGAAAACAATAGTTAGAGCCGGTTGTACCAAGTGATGATTAGTGAATAAAGCAAAAATCAGCTAATTAACTTGTTTAATCATCAGTTAGTACAATCGGCTCTTAGAAAAATTACAGGTAATCAAAATGTACATCGCTTATCCAAAAATCCTCTCCATAACTTGATTGTGGTGATGAAAAAAAAACTCTATATCACACATGAAACTGCATAAGAAAGACAAGGAAATGGCAGCATAAATTCACAAGTTTGTCACGAAAGAAGTATGAGAAGATACCAAATTTAAAAAAAATGAAACTTAAGATGAATTACTGGAAAAAAGATACATATTATGCGCAAAAAAATGCGATAACATGGAAGTGATGGTAAAAATAATCAGACAAAATATACAATCGAAAGATCACACACATGATCAAAACTCACATCAATCCAAGCAAAAAAGTTGTCATCAATCAATTTTCAACGAATGAAATGAGTAATGAATAAAACAGGAATGCACTGACATAATTATTCGAAACTCGAGGGGCATATATAGCTTACCATTACATTTAATATAAATATGCCCATAACGCTCATCCAACCACGGATATATATTAGCTTACCGAGATACGTTACTCCGCGGCCGACAAGCAACAAATCCTCGTTCCAATCAGGCGGCCATATTGGACCTTTACAAATAGCTTCCAAGCAAAGCCTTCTATATTATTACCAATATTTATTTGATATATCCAATATGGCGTAAAATTCCCGGTTTGCAAGGCGGTGTGAAGTTGCTGCCGAGACACACATATGTACGCCTTCTCAACGTTGAGTAACGTATCTCGGGTAACATATATCTATGATGCAACAATACATATGTTGCCTTTCCCTTGTGGGTAGATAATACAAATGTGCAACACATTAAGACAATTTTCCCACACATGAGCACACCAACACCTTGTAATTATTGTGATAATATAATGACGTATGTGGTAGCTGTCCCAGCAGCTGTCAGTAATAACGTCATATCCAAGTTGAAGAAACCACAGGCACTGAATACAACTTTATCATACAACAGCTGTTTAGAGAAACGATCCAATTCCTTCATGACGTCATCAGTGACGTCTTCAGCTAGTAGATACTCCTGGACTATTGATGATGTTACAACTGCTTGTTCACTGGTCACATGACAAATTGTTGTACACAAAACAAGCAGAGAGAAATTTCTGAATACATGAATTAAATTAGCTGAGCCTACTGTTAATTTAAGGCTGCTTGAAATACTGTGACTCGCAGGTGATATCAAGATATAATGCAGACTAAAGATTGCTTGTATTATGTTGAGCAACATCAGAGCTATCGACAATAAAATTTGAAAACCATAAGATTTATTAATCAATTTTGATATTTGGAAGAGTTGATTATAAACTCCTCTGAGATCCTTTATGCGTGTGTCTTTATCAGATTTGTTCTCCTTTAGATATGGATATTTATCCAACCATGGGTACAACATCCGATGGTTATATTTATCATCATATATCTTTGTTACCTGTGAATTATTCCTTGATGATGGATACATTAATACTTTTAATTGCTTATTCACTTCAATAATCTTTGATTTCAGTAACATAACCAGATTTAGATAATTGTATAGACAAGTATCTGAAATGATAGTAGAAACCATTGCAGTGAATGCAAATATATAGAAGTTGTCTCTATGTAATATTTTTTCCATATTTGTTTGGAAATACATGTCCATAGTAACCTCAACTATCAAAAGAAAGAAACTAAAGTATATAAAAGTAGATATTTTCGAATAATTATAAGATACACTTTCATATAGAATCATATCTATTCGCATGATCTTATTTACAATCAATGTTATCGAAGATGACAAAGTGAGTGCTTTGAACAACGATGATAAAACTAAAGAAGTTGTACATACTAGATTGATAAACTTGGGAATAGTCCACTTTTGTACTTGAGCACTGATAAAGCTTTGATAAAAATCCATGTATTTTGTAGCAGATAAATAACAAAATACGATAATAACTGTTATAGTGTAGATAGTTGACATCAATGGTGTACGCTTGTTGATTTTGAAAGGTGCTAGGCCCAGTATACGGGAAACGCTCAAAATCGGTTGAATTGCAGAAACAAATTTTTCCTCTCTTATTGTTGCCATGTTGATGGATCGATATTGTTTCGACGATCAATAAGTAAATATTTGAGTTTATCTGTTAATGAATTGTAGATATTCACTAATAACACTTTTCAAATAGAATATTCGTTAATTTTCATCTGGATGGTATACAAGTATATTATTATTCCCTTTGAAGGATCCGGACAGCTTGATGTGGTGTGGGAGCTTGCGTGACCCGTTACCCTGCGTTTTTATTCTTATTTTTTTTTGTTCTCTTTCAACTTTTCTCTTCAACTATCGTCCTCTTTTTTCTTCATGTTCTCTCATCGTACTTTTCTAGCTCTTTCTATCTCGCTCCCTCCTTATGCTTGGAACATCCATAAACGTTAACAACTATGTCAAAGTGCACGGACATGAACATAGGAGGAAAATGACCTCGATGTCGACTCGCTTCTCAACCCTAACACCAACTAACTAACAAGTATATTATAGTATATTAATATCTATGGTCTATCTCCTTTATCGCAAAAATAGTTATGAGTTGGAGACACAATACTTCCAGTCACTCGGAGTAGAAGTTGGTTACTGGTATATCAGAATATATTTTTTCATTCCTCGTAATTGTCAACAAAATTCATCAATATTAAAATGTTTACCGATTAAATGAATTAAAAACATGAAAATGTGGCATTTGAGAGAATACTGACGGTTCGATTTAGGTCTAGAGCGGAACTAACTTCGACAAACATAATTTTCTGTCCAGACAATTGACTTACTACACGCTCTCAGCCAAATTAAGTGAGACTGAATATATTAAAAATGATTGGAAAAATAATAATATATTACTTTTTCATTACTTATCCCTTATTTTATTTTATTGGTGGACGGTAGTACCATATGATGATTTTTTTTTATAAAACAATAATTGGAAAAAATTACAGATACACACAATTTACACCGCTTACCCACGAAGCCTCAACAGAGGTTGACTGTGGTAATAACATAAATAAATAACTCTTAATAAATAAATAACTATCACACACAGATACGAAAAACATGGGAAGACAATGAAATTGCAACACAGATTTACAAGTTTGTCACGAAAGAAGTATGCAACGATACCAAATCAACAAAAGAATTGAACTTTCGATGAATTACTGGTAAAAAGATACACATGCGCAATCAAATGCAATGAAATGAAACAGATAATAAAAATAATAAGACACAACATACTACACATACTTCAAATTCAATTTTACGTTTAAATGCTCACCCTCATTCACTCTTCATTGTTGAACAATTCACTTATTTTTTTTTTTTCTCGTAAAAAAAGTCGTGAATGGTCCATTAGCTAGATTTTATCAATCCTCTATCGCAATTGATTGTACTTACACGTCCTAGCTGGCAGGCATTTTAATTGCATGAGCCAGTTAGTGAAGTTCCATTAGATCCTATTCTTTTATTACTCTTCTCCGAAACATAAAACTTTAGTACGAGTGAATTACATGTTGTTCAATTTTCTCTTCTCAAATGAACTGCTCATTCTATCGTCTAAATAGCAAAATACAAACTTCACTCTGTGCTCATCTAACAATCCGTAAAGTGCTCACTTTATTTAACGCTGTTAACATGCACAAAAGTTTACTTTCTGTTTATATTAGGTTCAACGACGCAGTGTACTGATGACTACGATCTATTGCTGTCGGTGGATGATATATGAGATGATGGGATGATAGGATGAAAAGTTATTTTATTAAATTACGGGTATCAAATATCACAGTTTGTAGGATCACACACAGTCTTAAGTAAAAACAACATCGTGGAGGTAGTCAGATATAGAGTAAAAACAATGACCTCAATGACAGAGGGAAACCTCGGAAAACCCTGTCAGGAAGGTCGGTCATGGAGGGAATTGAACTAAGGTCTCCTGAATGACAGTCCAGTGTGATAACCAATAACCACCCGACCACTTATCTCAGAACAAAGATCTACGTATAATTAGAAATATATACCGTAGATAGGTGAATATTTCGATAGATAATATCTTTTTTCCACACCCGTATTCACGAGAGATGGCAGTCTTATCAAGCCTACTTTTTCCGTGAATACAACTATATTATTATTTACTACTCAACAATGAGATAATTGATACATCCTAACTACAATTGAAGTTTTGTGCATTGTTCTTGTAACCAAAGAAAAATGTGACATCTTGAAAAATAATTTCACAAGTCCATCTAGTAACTAAATTTATAGTAATAATTGATCAAATTCTTCGTAATGCCTTCTAAAAAACGCCCCCGTGGTCAAAAGAAACCTAACATCAAGCTCCTACACGCTATTGTGGCAATAAAAGCTTTGAAACACCCAAATGGAAGTACAGTAGAAGAGATAGTGAAATACGCATTGGAATATTTACCAATTAAAGGATCAAAACAAATATTAGTACCTCAATTCCGCGAGATTCTAAAATCTGGAATACAACTCGGTATGCTGCAGAAAATCGAACGCAGATTTCAAGTAAGTGTTGATCGCTTTGAACGAGCGGAACCTATTGATGAAGTAGATGAAGAAATTGAAGACTTTGAAGAAGGTGAACCGGATTGTTCGTGTTATTGTTGTGAATATAATAAAAAGGTTAAAAATATAAATGTGGAAGATTTAGAATGTCAATCAAAAATTGGTAAACGTACCCGTTCGAATTTTGAAAAAGCACAGTCTTCTGAAAATGTTAAGAAAGATTCGATAACATCACCGCTTTGTACGCGATGCAGTAGTCGAAATATTACACCACCGCCTGTTAAACGTCGTTGTATTGTCGACGAAGGAAATTCGAACGAAGTGGAATGTGTAAGTGAGAAAAATACCACATGTGGAAAAGAAAAAGGAATAAAAGAAGAAAAATCTACACGAACAAGTAGAAGAAAGGAGAGATCTTCGAGAAACAAAACATGTAACAATAAACCGAATAAAATGCGGAGTGATATGGAAAAGAAAACTCCGAAGACGATTAAAATGAAAGATAATAAACACTCTGAAACTGTTGGACAAAATGTCAAAGAGGATGACGATAGCTCTGACAAGAATGTCCCAGAAGAATTCAAAACAGTTTTCCAAAATTTAAATAATTTAATTAAAGAACATTTCAACAAAAAAGTTTCAAATCATGAAAACAACCCTCAAACCAGCAAAGAATCATCGCAAATAATGTCGTCTCATTCTAATAACAGTCTAGACGACTCGAACGCCAACGAAGTAAAATTACAAATAAACGTGAATTTACTAGAGTCAATCGTAAGCAAGACATGTCAGAGTGACAATTCAACTTGGAAAAATGCAGAAAGATGTCAAGATAATATTGAAGAATGTCTGAATCTACGAGAAATGTTAACGCCTAGAGAAAAAGGAATTTACGAGAATTTCAAGGAAGCCCTGGAGGAAATAATTGTCAATAGGATAATAGAAGGAAGACAACAGAATGATGAAGACTGCGAACAGGAATATTATGATGACATGTATGATCAAGTGGTGGTTTTACCAGCGAAATTTAGATTGTGAAATATTCATAGAATATAATTAATTAAATGACGCGAAACGATATTAAAACTGATGTGTATTACAATTTTAATTTAAGAGTACATGGGAGTCGATATAGCGGAATATCAGTTTTTTGTGACTTGGATGGTATGGGACATCGATTTTTTTTAAAATGCTGCTGTACGACCCCACCAACAGCTAGGTTATACGGGGGTACGAATGAGCGGGTGATAATGAAACGATGAAGGGATGATAGGTGAAAGGACGCATGCAAAAAACCCATGCCTTATGCGGGACTCGAACCCACGCCCAACGGTGACTTCAGTTACTACCGCTAGCGATAATTGACTTATCCATAATAGGCCTAATAAAGAGGAAACACAGATATTTTCAATACGGTACCTTCAAGAAGGTGTAAATAATAACTATTCATAATTATTGTGACTTGTATTCGGTTAAAAATACACATGTTTCAAATGTATACGCGTAGCAATTATGCGTTATGAGATATAGTTATTTCTTAGATCGTCTTGGAAGGTATTGAAAATATCTATGTTTCCTTTTTATTAGAATTTCGATATCTCATACCGTTCAAAAGTTATCACCAAATAAAAATGATGTTATGTGATTGTATTTCGGAAATGAAAGGACCTATGTATTAGGAAAATCTGTATAGATATAAACGAAACTACATCTTTCAGTTTATTCAATATTAACACCTCTATTCGAGTATTCATATCCAACAAGATTTTATTTTTATTAAATCACATCACAATTTTCTCTATAACAGTAAAAATGTTATTGATAATTTTAAAATCATTTATATTCCATTATTCTAACACCAAACAAATCAAATAATCGAACCATCATCATCATAACGTCCATTATCCGGATCATCATTATCATTATGCCCTTCAGGATACGCATTCACTTCGTCTCTCTTTTTCACTTGCAACTGCGATGGCTGTTCTTCAACAAGAGTTTCCTTCGTCGGCAGAGCAACATTCGGCGCCACCGGTCTAGGTTTCAACACCACCGGTTTGAACTCCTTCTTTCGAAGTCTCTTTCGTCTTCTGTCACAAATCTGCAGATAGGTTGTGACCATCATGATATTGATATCGTCGTCGACTTTATATCTACCATTTTTACAGGTTAGAACGCCTAATTCCAGGCCGTATTGTAATGTGTTTTGTAAAATGGACATGGATACTTTGTCAGGATCTTGAATGTATTTACCAGCTTTGAAGATTCCTAAGATGTCTTCATCAGTACTTCCTTCTGTTTCGCTTAGATGTGCGATTGCAGCAAGAATGTTTGGTAATAGTTCCTCATGTTTGACGAGTATTTCTTGGGTGTTCATTCTGAATTTGTGGATTTATATATAAATATTTTATTAGCGAAGGATTTTGATGTTGAGTGTGATATATAAATTTCATAATAATAAAACCATGGAAATTTGTAGATAGTAACAATAAGTACATATCAAAAAACTGTATTTATTGATGAAATAAATAATAACAACATGAATTTATAACTATGATATACACTTATAACAGTTACCATGGATTTATTTGTATAGATTCAAAATTATAATCAAAATAGAAAAACATCAATATCAAAATCCTCCGTCTATAATTGCTAATCATATACTAACGCCAAAAAATGAGTAAATTAAGAAAAAACAATGACGTCTATCCCGAATCATTACCAAACATCTTAGCTGTGATCGCACACATCCAAAACCCTTCAGGCAGCACCGAACAGGAAGTCGTCAACGTCTTCAACACCGGTAAATACATACAAAATGGCGGAATCAAAATGGCGACCGTCCACCACGCGCTCGCTTGTGGCTTAGAATTAGGTTATGTTACCTTCAACAAGGGTAGATACAAGGTGGACACGGACATCAACATACTAATGGCGGCGACCTATTTGAAGATCTGTGAGAACAGACAGAGAGCAAGGCCGAGGAAGGAATACAGGCCGAAGGTACTGGAGCCGAGACCAGTGGCGCCGAAGGCGAGGAGGATACCGAATGCCGAGGAGACGATTGTGCAGCCGGCGACGTTGAAGGTGAAGAGAAGGGACGAGGTGAACGCGTTCCCGGAGGGGCATAATGATAATGATGATCTGGATGATGATTATTATGATGATGGAAGTATTATTTGAACAGAAATCGTCAGGATCAAGTTTCCGAACTTGTTTTTGGTTTGAAAAATCAAGATTTATTCAAGTACTCGACTGGGAGGATTTTAATTATATATATAAAAAATTGTAACACTAAATGGAGAATTAAAAATTAAATGTATAAATGAATAAAAAATTGATATATAATTCATGTGATGTTAACTGTATTCAAAGTGTTTTTTATTAGGCGTGAAGCTATTCAGTTTGATCTGTCTATATAATCATAAATTCCCAGGATTATTTTATTCCTGTGAAAATACATTTTGTATTCCAGAGTAGGTCTATAGATATATATTTTTGTTGACTTTAAAAAAAATTTATTATCCTGTAAGAAGGTGCAGCATCCTGAAACTCCTAATCTAAAAACAGAATGGATAGAAGATTGTGATCAAAAAGAAGAATACAGATTTCGATACCCCAAACCAAATGATAAAACTGTCGAGTATACCTGAATTTATTGGTTCAATATTCACAATTTGTTGAATATTATAGTTGATCATTTTCTCAGGAGCGGTCAGATCGCTACTGCAATGCCTCATCCAAACGATCCTACCTTTTCTACTTCAATGTGGATACAACGAGTTTTTTTAAGTATCACATTTTCCTATTATAAAACATACAATGAAAATACATTCTTTCCACATTTTCCTGTTAGATAAAAGCAGAATATATATGAGACAGGTCACTGCATATTGTAATAGATTGTATAAGAGCATGCATAGGTTTCTGTGAGTACTCGTATGCACGAAGGAAGAAGATCAGAACATAAAAATGTCGTCTGCTAACAAAACAGTATATAGCCCTACAGACAAGCAGGGCTGTACTATGACTTGGACCCACAAGGCTCAGGTCTAGGGCGGCTCATTTTCAATGGGCGATACATTTTTAGGGGCGTCAGTCCCTTAAAAATCAAGTATTATTTATGTATAACTAGGAAAACGCCATATATGCGTTGTTAGACGAGCGAATAGTAATAGTATGGGTAAAAATGGGTAAAAACTGCTTCGAGTGGTACCAAATCAGCACATTTTATGTTTTGTCTTCAAAATGGCTGACCCGATCAAGCTGACAATTTTTAGAAATGTGTATCAAAATGTAATTCAACTTCACGCAGAATTTCATTTTTTTGGAAAATAAAAATATTTTCTCTTTTTCTGCTGTGTTATTCTAATGGGTATTTTTGAAATTTCTAAAATTCATAAAAATAAAAGTTACCGCTCGATAATGCCACAAAACTATACAGATCTAAGTTAGATGAGGAACCATATTGAAAAAAAGTTTGAAGTTGATAGATGTAGCCGTTTGACCTGTGGAGAACCGAAAAAAAAAACATAAAAACGAACACCAATTTTTTTCAGTATGTCAAATTGAATCCTCGCTAAAGCTCGTATAAATATACATTTAAAAAAATCGTATACTTCCATATAATATAGGTACATTGACGTTTTGAGAAGCCAACTAATAAATAGGTAGCAACACAACAACACAATAATTATAAATGTGGTTCTGAAGAACCTAGTGCTCGTCATATGTATCAGATGGTGTGCTATTCCGAATCAATGACTGCACTAGAGGAGGGGAGAGGGAGGGGGGGGGGGGGGGAGACAGAAAAAATTCCGGGTCTAGGGGCGCAAAATAACTTGATAATGGCCCTGCAGACAAGCTACGCTCGAGGGGCCATCAAAATGTTTTTTGTATTCATGTTTTACGTTTTGAAACTTAAAATAAAAATCACCATTCCATTCGTATTGCTGTGGTATATTTATTTATAAGGTATCATGATTTTTCAGAACAAGGTTTGCGATGGTGAAACACAGCTACGTCTTTCAAAAGCGTTACATGCTTCAAGTGGCTGCGAGATTTAAGTATTCACATGAGTTTTTACAAAAGGTGAAAATGGAAAACAGAATGAAAACAAAAATTGAAAAGAGGGTGATGAAATGACTACGCTGTCAGTGTCACCCCCCCCCCCCCCCCCCGAAAAAAATATATTAGGAAGTATTTGTTTGTTAGACGACCTTCTTCCGTGGATGTGAGTATAGCAACATGTCATCACATGTCGCAGCGTCTGCAACAGTCGATAGATAAGGAATGTCTACCTTTTATACGTCAACTCTGCTTTTCTTAGCGATAAGAAAAGAGGAACTTCACTCACCATTTTCATGTTGAAATTTGAAGTCACTGTCTGAACGGAATAAATTATAAAAGTATAGGTGATGGATTGTATGAAATGACAGTGATCGACATTTTACAGTATATTGCAATTATTTTACAAGTATGTAAATGCGCGTTCATCGCGTCTGAGTTCCCTTTCTCATTCTCTCTTTCTCTCTCTCTCTCTCTCTCCTCTCTATCTCACCCTTTCTAGCTCTATTTCCTCTCTCTCTGTCCCTCTCTCTATACATCTCTCTCTATCTCCCTCACACACTCTCTAAAAATCAAGAAAAATCTAAAAATCTAAAAATCACTCTCAAATCTTCTCTCGCTCTATCTCCCTCTCTCTTCTCCTTCAACTGTATCTCTCTCTCTTTCGCCCTCTCTCTTCTCCTCTCACTGTCTCCTCTTTCTCCCTCTCATTCTTACAATTACTAAACTTCTTCGCTCTCTCTCCCTCTCTCTCTCTCTCTCTCGCTCCCTCCTTTCCTTCCTCTCCATCTCTCTCTTTCTCACCTCTCTTCTCTACAGTTACCAAACTTCTTCGCTCTCTCTCTCTCCCTCTCTCACTCTCTCTTTCTCCCTCCCTTCCTTCCTCTCCATCTCTCTCTTTCTCACCCTCTCTCTATATCTCTCTCTCACACAGTTACTGAACCTCTTCTCTCTCTCTCTGTCTCACAGATACAACGCCATTATGCACCCGTTTGAACGGCGATTGACGAAACTTCGGACCAAGTTGATCATTGTTGGTATTTGGGTGATTGCGTTCGCCATGTCAGCTGTTCAGTTCCACGTGACTAGTGCCCAGCCCTTCAAACACGGCCAACAGTAAGTGGAACAAATCTATCTGTCTCACCATTCTGGTGTAACTGTTGCTATCTCATCGATCGGCTTAACTGCTGAATAGGTAAACATGTCAATCATAACTCTAACAGTGACAATTAGGAACTCTTCTCGCGTGCATTTTGAGGACAATTTTGTAATAAGGATTGTTGTGCAACGTTGGTACAACGCTTCAGAAAGTCTTATTATAGATTCAAGTCACAATTCTGGAGTAACTGTTGCTATCTCATCGATCAGCTTAACTGCTGGATAGGTAAACATGGCAATCATAACTCCAAGAATAAAAGTAACAATTAAGAACTCTTCTCGCGTGCATTGTGAGGAACAATTTTGTGATTAGGTAAGGGTTGTAGTGCAACGTTGCAACATCGCTTCTGGAAGTCTTATTATAGATTCAAGTCACCATTCTGGAGTAACTGTTGCTATCTCATCGATCAGCTTTACTGCTGAATAGGTAAACATGGCAATCATAACTCCAACAGTAACAATTAGGAACTCTTCTCGCGTGCATTTTGAGGACAATTTTGTAATAAGGATTGTTGTGCAACGTTGCTACAACGCTTCTGAAAGTCTTATTATAGATTCAAGTTACCATTCTGGAGTAACTGTTGCTATCTCATCGATCAGCTTAACTGCTGAATAGGTAAACATGGCAATCATAACTCCAACAGTAACAATTAGGAACTCTTCTCGCGTGCATTGTGAGGACAATTTTGTAATAAGGGTTGTTGTGCAACGTTGCTACAACGCTTCAGAAAGTCTTATTATAGATTCAAGTTACCATTCTGGAGTAACTGTTGCTATCTCATCGATCAGTTTAACTGCTGAATAGGTAAACATGGCAATCATAACTCCAACAGTGACAATTAGGAACTCTTCTCGCGTGCATTTTGAGGACAATTTTTTGACTAAGTACATCGTTACATCGTTGCTACATCGCTTCAGAAAGTCTTATTATAGATTCAAGTTACCATTCTGGAGTAACTGTTGCTATCTCATCGATCAGTTTAACTGCTGAATAGGTAAACATCTCAATCATAACTCCAAGAATAAAAGTAACAATTAAGAACTCTTCTCGCGTGCATTTTGAGGACAATTTTGTTATAAGGATTGTTGTGCAACGTTGCTACAACACTTTAGAAAGTCTTATTAAAGATTCAAGTTGCCATTCTGGAGTAACTGTTGCTATCTCATCGATTAGATTAACTGCTGATTAGGTTAACATGGCAATCATAACTTCAACAGTAACAATTAGGAACTCTTCTCGCGTGCATTGTGAGGAACAATTTTGTGATTAGGTAAGGGTTGTTGTGCAACGTTGCTACATCGCTGCAGAAAGTCTTATTTTAGAGTCAAGTCAACTCAGGTATGATATAATTTGAGTAAAGTGCCACTGTCTATGAGTTCAATGAAGTCTGTAGAGATGATGTATTGATTCTCGCCGGACAATAGATGAACAAACTACAGAGATCTCCGACAGTTACTCCAGAATGGTAAGACAGACTATACCAAGGATTGTCGCTTACTCTCTTAAAGGACATAGCAGCCCGAAACTAGATTAGGATTAAGAGTCCTTTGGATTCGATTTAGCAGTATATCACTTTTTGGTGATTTTCAATTTTGGAAACATGATTTTTATAGTTTTTTAGCATTCTCTTCAATTCTGTAGTCTCAATATCAATGCTGGTAATGTCCGGATATATCACAGAAACGGTTTTACTTGTAATGTGTTCCGGACTTTTGGAAACTGAAATACTTTTATCTGCGGTGGGATAGTGTGATTCCTACTTCGCAGTCCTAGTGTTGAAGTAATAGGGTAAAATGGGGTGGTAAGATCGCCCTTGTGGTGCCCCGTCCAAACGATCCTACCTTTCATCCTAGCCTTAATTGGGAAACAATGATTTTATATCAAGTTTCGAAATTATTTAAAAAAAATCTGTTATCTGTCTCATATTCCAACTTTTCCTCTTCGCTATATACACCCGATTTCCTGCCGAGTTTGTAGATTTCAACAATCAATTTTCATTACGTTTTTCCAGGCAGTATTACAGTTGCAAAGAGCGCTGGGAATCCCCGGTGAATGGAAAAATCTACACTATCGTCATCTTCGTCTGGACCTTTGCCCTGCCGTTGCTCGCGCTCTCTTTCACCTACATCAGCATAGCAAGCCGCATGTGGGGATCAACCCCACCGGGCAACGCCGACGTTCACCGCGATCAAACGCAGATGAGGGCCAAGAAGAAGGTAGAGAGAACAAATATATTTATCACAATAATTATTTCTGTGTTTTGTGTAGGCCCATCATTATTATTACTAGGAAAACGCCATATATGCGTTGTTAGACGAGCGGATGGAAATAGTATGGGTCTAATGGGTATATAATGGCGTCAGATGGATGATTAATGAGATGATGGTTCTTGGGTAATGAGAAGGATAGTGAGAAGGAAGCGGTTATGGCCGACTTAATGTAGGAACCATCCCGGCATCAGCCTACACTGCAGAGGGAAACCATGAAAAACCCCTGTAAAGATAGTCAGCGGCGGGGATCATACTGGGTTCGAAATTCCCCTCGCCTCCCGGATCACATGAAGCGAGCGCTTTAACCACTACGTTGCATGTGCCGGTGGTTTTTACTTATAATGTGTTCCGGACTTTTGGAAACTGAAAGACTTTTATCTGCGTTATATCTGCGTTAAAACCGGTGTGAACATTGTTTTAGGGAATCAACACAGTAACTGACTCCTGCAAATAAATTATATATTATTCAACTTTAAATTCTCAACTACACTAATGAATAATTAGTTTCAATACCTCATTTACCACGGTGTATCAATAACATTAACCTACACTCGCTACCTAATTATTGTTTGCGCAATTAAAATGAGTGTTCATAATTACGTTAAAACCATGGTAGTTAAACTTCCCGAATGACCGTTCTCATCTATTTACTATAGCATGATGGGGTAAATGAGAGGGGGAGTGGGAGGGGGAGGGGGAGGGGAGACATTGAACACCAATTTGTTGAATCAATTATTCTAATTAGTAATTCTAGCATTGATTGTGTTCGTGAATTGAATACAATCTAGACAATGATATACATATATATGTTTGAATAAAACATTTATACATGAAATAATTATATTTGAGAATCACATTGTTTGTTTGTTTGTTTGTATTATTTGATGTTTTTCAAATGAATACAGAACATGAATACATAAATGTAATTATAATAATCATAGCGTATAATTGTAATACATAACATATTGGTACGAGATTGCTTGATTAGCCATCAATAATAAAATTGTAAGCCCTTTAATTAATATGACATTCTATTTCAGTGAATTCAACCAGTTTCAAGATAATACGTAAGTGAATAAAAAGAATGTGATGAAATTCATTGACGTATTATCTCAAAACTGATTGAGTTCACGAAAATAAAATGTCATATTAATTAAAGAGTATAAAATTATCTTGGAGTTGTGAACTTTTCATTAAATTGCACTGGTTTTTGAAAATGGACAAAATTAGTCAAGTCAAATTTCTTGATTTGTGTAAGGACCGTGCACGTACCCCTTTAATTGTGGAACAATAAATTTGTGGCCAGTTTTTAATGTTATTGAAAAAAATCATCTTTGACACTAGAAATATTATCACTAGGGAAA
Organism: Brachyptera putata; assembly: GCA_907164805.1. Lineage (NCBI taxonomy): Eukaryota > Metazoa > Arthropoda > Insecta > Plecoptera > Taeniopterygidae > Brachyptera > Brachyptera putata. The sequence goes on along the minus strand of OU015473.1, from coordinate 10,149,507 downwards.
CGCCATATATGCGTTGTTAGACGAGCGAATAGTAATAGTATGGGTAAAAATGGGTAACAACTGCTTCGAAGTGGTACCAATTTAGCATATTTTATGTTTTTTCCTCAAAATGGCTCACCCGATCAAGCTTAAAATTTCCAGAAATGTGTATCAAAATGTAATTCAACTTCACGCAAATTTCATTTTTTTGGAAAATAACTTTTTTTTCTTTTTTTCCGCTGTGTTATTCTAATGGGTATTTTTGAAATTTCTAAACTTCATAAAAAAAAAGTTATCACCCGATAATGCCACAAAACTATACAGATCTAAGTTAGATGAGGAACCATATTGGAAAAAAGTTCGAAGTTGATAGCTGTAGCCGTTTGACCTGTAGAAAAAAAAAAAAAAAAAAAAACACACATGGGAAAAAAACATAAAAACGAACACCAATCTTTTTCAGTATGTCAAATTGAATCCTCGCTAAAGCTCGTCTAAAAATAAAATATTTCTGTTTCAGGTAATCAAGATGATGGTGATCATAGTAGTTTTATTCGCGGTATGTTGGCTACCATTACAAACCTTCAGTATGTTGTTTTACTTCATACCAAAATTCCACTTTTTCTTCAACCGTCAAGAGAAGAAGATGTATGCGGTCTGCTACTTCGCTTGCTTGTGGCTTGCCAATGCCAACAGTTTGGTCAACCCTCTGGTCTATTGCTTCATGAGCGATACTTTCATGGTGAGTTGTCAATTATTGTTCTTAGGGCCCGTTTTACCAAAATAAATTTGTTGATTAAGCGATAATATATATATAAATATATTATATATATATATATATAATAAATATATATATATATATATATATATATATATATATATATATATATATATATATATATATATATATATATATATAAATATATATATATATATATAAGTGATGCCTTCGGGTACCCGGGTACCCGGGTCGGGTACGGGTAATGCATTACCCGGGTACCCGTCTAGGTTCCGGGTAATCGTGCTAACCAGTACCTATGATATAGAAAATAACTTTTATAAATCATTCAAGCTACCGAGAGAAATTCAACTTCGCATTCTACATAAGTTTTTTCACCTACCTTCCCAGACCTCCCTCAACTTGTCATAATGCGCTCGTCAAATCTAGTCGCACCACCTACCGTTATCTGTGGTCACACGTGCAGTGTACTGAATCCCTCTCCTGTCAACCCAGGTAAATTACCCGGGTAATACCCGGGTAATTTCGGCGGGTACCCGGTTCCTAATTTGTTACCCGAAGGCATCACTAATATATATATATATATATATATATATATATATATATATATATATATATATATATATATATATATATATATATAATATATATATATATATATATATATATATAGGCCTATATAGTGAATATAGTAGATAATTAGTGGATTAGCTTGTTATTACTCTTGGTTACCTATGTTATTTTTGTACGTTGGTACAATCGGCTCTAATTAGGCTCATCACTATATACTAATTGTAAAAGGAACGAGGTATATCATTTGAATGTAGATTTGAATAGTTGAATAGAGTACATACATTCTGTTGAAATGATGGAGAGGGAACTTCGCTGCGTATAGTTAACGAACCGTCCCATTATTCACCCTAAAGACAGAGGTAATTTACAAGAATCCTCTGACAGGATGGTTGACAAGACGTAATTCAAAGACTGAATGCGGTTCAGCGTGCTAACCACCGACCCACCCGTCTTAGTGTATTCATGATGAATAAAGTTGAATGATGAATTTTAAGGGGGCAAGTAATTATAAAGTTCAAGCAAATAGTAATTCATCTTGACCATATAGACAGTTCACCCAACGTTAAATTAAGATTCATCCCCACTCTTATCCACACCCCTTTGTATCTGCTCTCCCCACACCCCTTACCCTGTAGTAACGTGTAGTACCACTAGGAAAACGCCATATATGCGTTGTTAGACGAGCGGATAGTGATAGTATGGGTAAAAATGGGTAAAAACTGCTTCGAGTGGTACCAATTTAGCACATTTTATGCTTTTTCTTCAAAATGGCTGACCCGATCAAGCTGAAAATGTCCAGAAATGTGTATCAAATTGTAATTCAACTTCACGCAAAATTTCATTTTTTTGGAAAATAAAAATATTTTTTTCCCGCTGTGTTATTCTAATGAGTATTTTTGAAATTTCGAAAATTCATAAAAAAAAAGTTAGCACCCGATAATGCCACAAAACTATACAGATCTAAGTTAGATGAGGAACCATATTGAAAAAAGTTCGAAGTTGATAGCTGTAGCCGTTTGACCTGTGGAGAACCGACAAAAAAACACGACAAAAAACACATAAAAACGAACACCAATTTTTTCCAGTATGTCAAATTGAATCCTCGCTAGAGCTCGTCTAATCAATAACCGCTAAGTGTGCTGAAAATCGTTTCGGCGATTGTGCTTCAGTCGACGGTAAGATGGATGCTTGCCTGTGTTGTCTGTCAAGTCCTCAACGTGACTGCTAGCAGCGCTCTAGGAATGTGTAGCGATGAGCGACGTAACTTCAGGTAATAATGAAAGGGTTTTGAATCTCGCGAAGTAACTTACATGGGACGTCTTGAGTATCTCTTAGCCAATGATCTTGACGTAACTTATTCATCTTGATCTTAATTAACTGATCTTGATATCTCTCTTTGATATCTGATTTTGACCTTGAACTTGAATGAACTTGACTCGTCTCATCTTATCTCGACTAATTATAAAATAATTTAATTGGCTATGACTGATTCAATTGACATAATTTAATTGGTACTTCTATTTGTATCTTTCAAATCTTCTATAAACTTCTTGAATCTCTCAAATATGCAAAAATTATTTCAATATCAATTTTGAAAACATGTTTTATGCTGCCAAATGTGTACTCTAGGCCTACATACCACACCAAAAGTTTATTTTTTATTTTTTTTATTTTTTAATTTATGATTTTTCTTGACTATAATTATCTACAGATTCTTTCACATACCATTTTCTCAATTTATTTATTCACAAAGTAAATAAACATTCTACACATCGTGTTGAAAAGTACACTCTTATGAAATTAAGTCAATATATAAACTATTCATGTTGGGCCATAATAATCCATCCATAGCCTTAATTGGGGAACAGTGATTTTGTATCAAGTTTCGATGTTATTTAAAAAAAAAAAGCAGGAGATTTTTTTACTATTGCAATGTTGATGCCATCAAAAAATAAAAGTGAAATAATTCAAGTTATTTACAGTTGGGTAAAACTACGGAATAAAATATGGAAATATTTCAACAAGGAAGATCTCAATCTTCAGCTTTCAGTTCTTCGATAAACTACTCAAAACTTTTGTCACTTCAAATACCATTTACTTACTTGTCTCCAATTGAATCCATTTCGATCAACGAACTGTGAACTGAACATTTAGTTTTTACTTCACAAGTGAAAAGTCTCTTTACTTCTGAGTGAAATCGTTTTTACTTGTTGGCACCAAAATTGTACGAATAGTTCCCTGAACTGTTCCTGATGTTTTTATTCTACCTCCATTCAACTAATACAGTTCATTTATTTCATTTCATAAAACTTCCATAGCAGACTCAGCATGTAGTTTATATGTTCATGCATTACGGAATATATATATATATATATATATATATATATATATATATATATATATATATACATACACACATATATATATATATATATATATATATATATATATATATATATATATATATATATATATATATATATATATAATATATATAATATTATAATATTATTTTCTCTTATGGTATTATCGTCGAGTATCGTTATAGTTTCATTTAGTCATTAACTCTTTCAGCCTTAAAAGGATCCATTTCAATTTGCAGAAACCATTTATATAATTTGAATTCATTCAGTGTGTATCCATTTTTTTCCTCATATTATGTGAATTTTCTTATTTTTCACTATTTTTTTTCTAAATAATTAATTAATCAATTACAAAATATTTTTTTTTCTAGAATTTAGCTCAATATTATTATTATTTTTCTGTACCATTCACTAATTTGTTATATTCGTTGTTATTATTTTTTATTCTGTGTCTGTAGGCAACCTTCATTACAAGGCAGAGTCTTTATTTTAAATTATTGAAGAATTTATACACAAAAGAGGAATGACTTCTCTTGGATCAGTAAACTTCGAAAATACCATAAAAAATATTATATAAGTAATCATTTCCTCATCTTCAACATGCAATTTACTATCGTCTCAAAATCAAATTACAGTCGTTTTGACTGTAATTCTACATTAAATAATTCAACTGTTTGGCGTTAATTGCCTTTTATTAGTACTTCTTACTACGTTTGAAACTTGAAAGTAACACTTTTGATGTCGTTGAAATGTTTTGAATTATTATTTAAATGTGTCAAGTTGAAGATAAGTTGAATGAATGAGTGTCGAAGTAAGCACTGACTTGTACCAACCGGGTGATGTATAACCTATTTCTGAATTTCAGAAACCCATTTCAGATAAAATATTGAATATTCAATTTCAAGATGAAGTATGAACAGTTGCATATATTGGAATTTATTAAATTTTGAATGTCAAAATGGGGGTCAAAGTGAGGATGGGTTGTGGGGTGGGGTGGGTTTGAAGGATGGAAATATGAGACGATGAATATGAATGAATATGAAATGAATATGAAATGAATATGAATGAAGATGAATACGTTTAAACTATTACTTCGAAAGGTTCTTGAAAACTCATTTTACTCGACTGATGATTCTTGAAAACATAAATTTTAGTACATTTGAAGTAGTAATATTTTAGTTGTATTTTAGACTTGATAACATTTACATATTGTATATTATTTTATAAAATGTATCAACTGTAACCAAATGGCAAATAAAAAAAAAAAATGAATAAATGAGATGGATATGAGAGAAAATATGATCAAATTTCCCCCCCAAAAATCTGAATAACATATCATTTATTGTTAAATATATTCATGTTTTAAGTAGATACATTTTTAAGTTATGATTTTATGATACATTTCGAAAACTGGGGAATGCAACATTTACGTTCCAAATTTAATATTTAGATGAAATGGTAATTGAAAATTATACACATAAATTGATCATACAACTATCATGTCAGTGTTACCTCCCTGTTAAATCGTTTCTAATTTTCATTTGATACGATTTAATTTTCTTCCAATTCTGGGTTATACTTGAGTTGATTTTCAAGATTTCGAAATAGTTATTCCAAAACTGGTGCAGCAAAATGAGCTTCAAAACTTAACAGTTTATCGAGTTAGATGATGACATATTATGTGTGCCAATTTACATCATAATGTGTGCTTCTATTCGACCTGTGGGGCGCGAAAAAAAAAAAAATCTGTTTTCTCAAATCATTTAAAAGACTCACAACCCTGGAACTGTATTTTAATGTATAATGACGATATTTATTTCCATAATTTCAGATAAAACTTTTTTTTTTTTTTACAATAACATCGAAACTTGATACAAAATCATTGTACCCCAATTAAGGCTATGGATGGAAGATTAGATCATTTGAACGGGGCACCACGAGGGCGATCTTACCACCCCACAGAATAAATAAAACTATGGTTCCTCATCTCACTTAGATCTGTATAGTTTGTGACATTATCGGGTGGTAACTTCATTTCATGGATTTTAGAAATTTCAAAATACCTATTAGAATAACACACCGGAAAAAAGGAACTATTTTATTTCCAAAAAATGAAATTTTGCGTTCGCTGAATTACATTTTGATACACATTTCTAGAAATTTTCAGCTCGATCGGGTCAGCCATTTTGAAGAAAAAACATAAAATGTGCTAAATTGGTACCACTCGAAGCAGTTTTCACCCATTTTTACCCATACTATTACTATCCCCTCGTCTAACAACGCATATATGGCGTTTTCCTAGTGTATGAAATTGAGATGATTATTTTTAGGTTTCTCTGAGATTGGGTAAATATATATTGTCATTATTCGTTAAAAACTAGTTTCAGGGTTGTGATGTCCTTTAAAATAAATTAAGGATAACGTCGACATATTGACTAAAGAGATACTCAAGACATCCAATGTAAGTTACTTCACGAGATTCAAAACCCTTCCATTATTACCTGAAGTTACGTCAAACATCGCTACACATTCCTAGAGCGCTGCTAGCAGTCAAGTTGAAGACTTGACAGACAACCCAGGCGAGTATCCATCTCACCGTCGACTGAAGCACAATCGCCGAAACGATTTTCAGCACTCTTAGCGGTGATTGACGGTACTACAGGGTGTGGGGAGGGTAGAGGCAAAGGAGTGGGGATGAATCTTAATTCGACATTGGGTCTTTGTATCTCATTATTTTTTCATTTTTTCTCATATTGGGTTTTAACGACGCACTGTTATGATAACTGAGATCTAATGGCGTCGGATGGATGATTAATGAGATGATGGGATGATGAGATGAAGGTTCTTGGGTAATGGGAAGGATTGTAGGAAGGAAGCGGTCATGGCCGACTTATTGTAGAAACCATCCCGGCATTAGCCTATAGACTACAGAGGGAAACCATGAAAAACCCATGTAAAGATGGTCGGCGGCGGGGATCGAACTGGGTTATCATTTCCCCTCGCCTCCCCAATTCCCCTCTCCTCCCGGATCGCATGAAGCGAGCGCGTTAACCACTGCACCGCATGTGCCTGTATCTCCTTAGTCTAGGGCCGACATTCTTTTTACGAATATTTCCATCCCGTACATTTACTTGAATTTTTTTCATTTTTTTTCCAGGCGGATTTGAAGGATTTGTTCAGGTCAAGAGCGTTAAGGCAATCACGTCGTATTTCCAGGACAAATCCAACAGATAGCGCCAGGAGCGGCTCAACTCGAACCTCAACACAAATCTGTCTGCTACAACGGGGCGGTACAGTCGGTGAGTACATATTTATCTACACACTTCATATGTTTATCTACCAATTTTATATGTTTATCTACCAACTTCATATGTTTATCTACCAACTTTATATGTGTATTCACTAAATACTAGGAAAACGCCATATATGCGTTGTTAGACGAGCGAATAGTAATAGTATGGGTAAAAATGGGTAAAAACTGCTTCGAGTGGTACCAATTTAGCACATTTTATGTTTTTTCTTCAAGATGGCTGACCCGATCAAGCTGAAATGTTTTAGAAATGTGTATCAAAATGTAATTCAACTTCACGCAAAATTTCATTTTTTTGGAAAATAAAAAAAAAATCTTTTTTTCCGCTGTTATTCTAGCGGGTAAATTTGAAATTTCTAAAATTCATAAAACAAAAAGTTACCACCCGATAATGCCACAAAACTATACAGATCTAAGTTAGATAAGGAACCATATTGAAAAAAAGTTTGAAGTCGATAGCTGCAGCCGTTTGACCTGTGGAGAACCGACAAAAAAAACATAAAAAAAAACGAAAAAAAAACCATAAAAACGAACACCAATTCACCAATTTCTCACACCAAAAGCTCGTCTAATAGTATAATAGTATAGTAGAAAAAAGAGAACTTGAGCATGGCAAACCCAAGTCGGCACGTTTTTGACCTAGTTGATATGCATCATGTACCTAACTTTGTTGGTAAACGTATTGGGGGAAAATGTCACCATAGCTTAAATACTAACCTAGTGTTAATCTACCGACAGACCATCGATCAGAAAGGTATGTTTAAAGTTTGTTTCCTTCTTTATTTTTAAAGCTTTTAAAATTTCATAAAATGAACGTTCCACTTCTCAAACAGCACAAGATTTATCAAAGTTTCCCACGTTTTGTGACAATTTTGATTCACAAAACTTCTCAGAATTATCAAGAAATTACCAAGTTATATATATATATATATAGGTCGAATTGATACAAATCTCTACAACTATCTTAAATCTTGAGAAGAGAGAACTATGAATGATCCACATAACAACTGAGTCATAAATTACAGAATTCAATTTGTTCAATTATAATTAAAGATCGTGGAGTATGATTAATGGATCATGCAATAAAACTGTTTATGCTCATTGGTTTAATTCATAACACGCAAATGAGATTCTCTTAAGTGAAAACCACGATGTAAAGTGATACCAATAGATTTTATCATAAATTTACTAGGAAAACGCCATATATGCGTTGTTAGACGAGCGAATAGTAATAGTATGGGTAAAAACTGCTTCAAGTGGTACCAATTTAGCACATTTTATGTTTTTTCTTCAAAATGGCTGACCTGATCAAGCTGAAATTTTTCAGAAGTGTGTATCAAAATGTAATTCAACTTCACGCGAAATTTCATCTTTTTGGAAAATACATTTTTTTTCCGTCATGTTATTCTAATGGGTATTTTTAAAATTTCTAAAATTCATGAAAAAAAAAAGTTACCCCCTATAATGCCACAAAACTATACAGATCTAAGTTAGATGAGGAACCATATTGAAAAAAAGTTTCCCTAGTTATATATAAAGAAGGATGTAACCACTCGCGTCTTCCAAGTGAAGTATTTCCGGGATCAGAATCTGAGTCCTTGGTCCCATTTGCCTGTAGTGTAACTATGGCTTTTTTATCAAAGACTGTCAACAGGTAGTTCGTTATATAAAGTAATGTGCCCTAATATATACAATCTTGCTCATACATGATTGTATTATGTTCACTTGCAATATAGATGTTACTTTCATCACGCTCTAATGACCTAAAGTTTATTGCGTTCATTTCAGAAATAACATCAATCCAGAACTTTTTTTTCATTAACATCGAAACTGCATACAAAATCATTGTTTCCCAATTAAGGCTAAGGATGAAAGATGAGATCGTTTGAACGGGTCACCACAAGGGCGATCTCACCACCACTGAACTGAATTGATGCCAATTTTTTTTTGTATTTACTCTTTTTCTAATTATCTCAAAGCTTTTGAAATATGCCCTTTGTCAAATAATTGATTCAATTAATATAAACTATGAATTAAATTCAAATATATTACACGACAAATAACTCTCTGTGAGCACTTTTCACCTCATTACATCACGTGGCAGGGCTGATGTTACAACTGAGTACATCAGAGTGGACGGTGCAGTGATACCAACTTCACAAAGGCAATTATTTCACACATGATACGTGCTTTGCTATATTGTACTCGAATGACACAGAGCTGAAGTACGTGGAATACCTATTGCCTACTGGGCGAATACAAGCAAATACAACTACTGTTATAACAATTAAAACTATCAATTCGAACAACAACTAATTAATATAAAGCACGAATAAAAGCACTGATTGAAACACGAATTAAGCAACGAGTTAGATCCATGGAATGTTTATTCGTGGAATACAAGGGATAACTAGAAATTGGCGAGGGGTTTAACTTGGTGTACACCTGATTTCAGATATTTTCAAAGATTTCAGGGGATTTCAAGGTAATTTCATACGGATTTCAAGTGGATTTTAATGTGATTTCATGATAAGTTTACACCGTGGATTTCAGGAGTTGTTAAGTTGTTAACCCCTCGGAAATTGGTATTGAGTATTTTTAGTTAATGAATCCACCAACAGCTAGGTGATTTGGGGTACGAATCGGTGGGTTATGAATATAGTTTACAAAAACAAATGTATCATGAGAGTCTCGGATCCACCCCCGAAATGATTTTGGTTCCTCACGCAGAGCAGTAGCTGAATGAGCTAAATGGGCGACCAATGAATACGCAATGGAGTTCGCTGTGAGATTAATGAAAAGATGTTCAAATGTGTGAAACATTGTGAAAACATTGAAATATATACATTGACATATAAATAGATTATTATTAGTAGGATGACACTAGCGATGTCAATTTTTTTAACAAACTCTCAACGAACTTGAGTTTTAACACAAAAAAAACGGTGACACTATATGTACACCCTTCTCTTTACCCACCTTGCTTTATTTGCCGACAAGTGACAATTCGTACCGCGCCTTCCATGCAGGAGCGGATTCTAATCACAAACATTCATGTAAGGTCTACCTTAAATGTATACGCATAGGTAGGTCTGCGAATTGTATCGAAATCTTTCACATATACTGATACTAAATTGAATTTAAACTTAATTACTTGATCCACCGGCGTTCAAAGGACCTGACTTATTGAACTGAAAGTCTAAACCGAAGCTTTTATATATTAAAATCGAAACGAATACAATTTTTTTCAATTTAACAAAGTTTTTTTTCAATCCAGGGAGACCCAACTGAAGCATCGTGGATTAATTACTCGCAATATTCGATTTAATATGGAGGCTTGAACTCGAGTGGCGTACATCCCTTTGAAACCACGTCGTAACCAGATTACGGCCGGTGACTTTCCCTTTGACCGACGTCACCATTTCACTAGAAATATATATATATATATATATATATATATATATATATATATATATATATATATATATATATATATATATATATATATATATATAAGTTTTTCTTTTTTTTTTTCATTTTTTGCTTCTTCTGGAGAGTGACTACTTCATCCCCTGTTCATTATTCTCATACAAACTTTGACTTATTGCTTTTAAGTTCCCAGGTCACAGTGACCATCTATCTGTTTATTTGATTTGATTTCTCATTTTTTTATACATTTTCTGTTGTTTTTGTTATTCTCTTATTTTTGTATTGTTACGTAGTTTTATTTCTGTTCAAGCCCTGAAGACCACAGGTATAAAGCCTGATTTACACGGTCCAAGTTTTCATTCAAGTCCTTGGATTCAAGGGTTGATTACAAGTTCTTGGATCGTCTAAATGGAAAATTTGAAGCAAAAAGCTTCTATTCAACCCTTGGATTCAACCTTTCATCCAAGTCATTTTGTTAAGAAAATTCCTATATTTCATTCAACCTGTGATGAAACCAACCAATCAGAGGCTTTGAAGTCACACAAGTCTGGCACGCATGCGCACTTGACGGCTACCGACTCGGTCTCCCGCCATATCTGATTGACAGTCAGCTGTTACAAGTCATTTAGATACACGATCAGCATGTTCAACTATTGGGATTAATGTGCCGTGTATGGCCTTCAATAGATTGGACTGTGTAGACAGGCGTTCAATGTTCCATCCTAGTTGCTGTCAAAGTACTTGGACCAACCCATGAATCCACGGACTTGGATGAAAACTTGGACCTTGTGAATCAGGCTTAATCCTGCCGAAACGCGTTGGAGATTGAAGATATTTTTTCACCACAAAACCTGGTCTATTTCCTAAATTATCATGAATTATCTACAATATAGCCAGGAAAGAAGCCTCCAGCAAATGCTATATATATATATACATATATATATTAGTGATGCCTCCGGGTAACAAATTAGGAACCGGGTACCCGCCGAAATTACCCGGGTATTACCCGGGTAATTTAAAAAACTATATAAAACTAAAAGACTATGACTATATATGCTTCTCAGTTCTCGGTAAAGAATAGTATTTGGCATGGCAACAAGAGAGCGGTTGACAGGAGAGGGATTCAGTACACTGCAAGTGTGACCACAGATAACGGTAGGTGGTGCGACTAGATTTGACGAGCGCATTATGACAAGTTGAGGGAGGTCTGGGAAGGAAGGTGAAAAAACTTATGTAGAATGGGAAGTTGAATTGCTCTCGGTAGCTCGAGTGTATTTATAAAAGTTATTTTCTATATTATAGGTACTGGTTAGCACAATTACCCGGAACCTAGACGGGTACCCGGGTACCCGGGTAACAGAATATTACCCGGGTAATGCATTACCCGTACCCGACCCGGGTACCCGGGTACCCGAAGGCATCACTAATATATATATATATATATATATATATATATATATATATATATATATATATATATATATATATATATATATATATATATGTACATATCAAGATGCATTGAGGGCCGCGTTGGTCTTCCGGATCCCCCCCCCCCCCCCCACAGTCCAAACAGCATAGACACATGTTTCTGTAAACATCATTCCAATACAATCCACTGATCCGTCTCATTACTGCGTTGACAACCCAGCTGTGTGCAGGCCGTCCACCAATCAATAATCATTATCGTCAACAGTACAATTCCATTGTCATACCGATTCAATTGTCTGCCTGGCGTTTACTTACGTTGCCATGGTAACCACGTGATGTGCCACGTGACTGTCTCGTCGTGATGGGCTTCTGTCTAATGACGTTACTCATTGTTGATAGAGAGAGACAACAATGTTCACCAGTTGGAATTAACAATCTGAATGTTTGGTAGTTCACCAAGTCATTTTGTTGGTACGTTAGTGATTGTTCGGCGTTTGTTACTTGACAGAAGCCTATAGGGTGGGATTGTTTTTCAGAAAAATCGGTTCGACCGTTTACTTGGAAAAAAATCGAACATTTTGGAAAATCCCTATAAGGACAGCACGGGGGGGGGGGGGGGGGGAAATACTTGGAAATCCAAAAAATTTTAAATGATCTACAATTTTCACTGAATGTGTCATAAACTATTTTGAATACATTTTCAGTGAATTTTACAACATTCGGATGAGAATGTTTTGTTACGGAGAATTACTCGATTAAACATTTTCTAAGCAATTCCTTCTATATTCTACATCGATATTATATTAATATAGAAGGCCTTGCTTACAAGCTATTTGTAAAGGTCCAATATGGCCGCCGAGATTGTTACGAGCATATGTCCCTAGTCGGCCGCATGAGTAACATATCTCGGTAGAGTAATATATATGTATGATCTTATACCGTTCAAAAGTCATCAACCAAAAACCTGATATTCTGTTAAGGGGGTGCGTGCACGGTGCTTACACAAATCGAGGAATTTATCTTCACTATTGTTTTCCATTTTCAAAAACCAGTGTAATTGAATGAAAAGTTCAGATCTCCAAGATAATTTTATGCTCTTAAATTATTATGACATTTTATTTTAGTGAACTCAATTAGATTTGAGATAGTACGTCAATGAATTTCATCACATAGTTCTTATTCATTGACGTATTATCTTGCAACTTATTGAATCAATAAAATAGAATTTCATGATTATTAAATAGCATAAAATTATGTTGGAGGTGTTAACTTTTCATCAACTACACTGGTTTTTGAACATGAAAGAAATTAGTGAAGGGGAATTTCTCTATTTTCAGACGAGCTTTAGCGAGGATTCAATTTTATATACTGAAAAAAATTGGTGTTCGTTTTTATGTTTTTTTTTTAAATATTTTTTTGTCGGTTCTCCACAGGTCAAACGACTACAGCTATCAACTTCAAACTTTTTTTCAATATGGTTCCTCATCTAACTTAGTTCTGTATAGTTTTGTAGCATTATCGGGTGATAACTTTTATTTTTAGAAATTTTAGAAATTTCAAAAATACCCATTAGAATAACACAGCGGAAAAAAAATATTTTTCAAAAAAAAGAAATTTCGCATGAAGTTGAATTACATTTTGGTACACATTTCTGGAAATTTTCAGCTTGATCGAGTCAGCCATTTTGAAGAAAAAACATAAAATGTGCTAAATCGGTACCACTCGAAGCAGTTTTCACCCATTTTTACCCATACTATTACTATCCGCTCGTCTAACAACGCATATATAGCGTTTTCCTAGTTATGAGCAACCTGCATGAACCCCCTTAATCGACTCCCACGGCATCTCAAAGATCATAACCATCACAACGTGTACACAGCAAATCCAAACTGTAATCCCGTTCGTGCTAATAGCGGTAATGAGTTTGAAGTGTTCTAGTTGTTACTATTTATGTTTACTTGGCTGCTTGTTCAGTTGTTTACTTGTTTATTATGTTTGTTTCCAGTGCACGGCGGAAGCACACGGTGTAATTCGACGAACACAGACCGGATAAGTTTCAAAGAAGGTGGTATTCTGTTAATATCGCCGAGTGCAAATAATATACACACGAGACCGCTAGCGTCGCAGATGTGAATAACAGATGTGAATAGCAGATGTGAATAGCAGAATAGCAGATGTGAATCGCAGATTAGCAGATGTGAATAACAATTGATACAATATACAGATGTGAATAACAGATGTGAATACCTGTGAATACAGATGTGTAATAGCAGATGTGAATACAGAAGTGAATAACAGATGTGAATACAATGATAACAATGTGAATAGCAGATGTGAAAACAGATGTGAATAGCAGATGTGAAAACAGATGTGAATAACAGATGTGAATAGCAGATGTGAATAGCAGAATAGCAGATGTGAATAAGAGATGTGAAAACAGATGTGAATAGCAGACGTAAATATCAGATGTGAATAGCAGATGTGAAAACAGATGTGTATAGCAGATGTGAATAACAGAAGTGAATAGCAGATGTGAATAACAAATGTGATAACAGATGTGAATAGCAGATGTGAATCGCAGATGTGAATAGCAGATGTGAATAGCAGATGTGAATAGGAGATGTGAATAGCAGATGTGAATAGCAGATGTGTATAGAAGATGTGAATAGCAGATGTGAATAACAGATGTGAATAACAGATCTGAATAACAGATGTGAATAGCAGATGTGAATAGTAGATGTAAAAACAGATGTGTATAGCAGATGTGAATAACAGATGTGGATAGCAGATGTGAATGGCAGATGTGAATAGCAGATGTGAATAGCAGATGTGAATAGCAGATGTGAATAGCAGATGTAAATAGCAGATGTGAATAACAGATGTGAATAACAGACCTGAACAATACATGGAAACCATGAACACCTTGTCACGATGGTTGACCATGGAGGATATCGAACCCCGATCTCCTGAATGACGGTTCAGTGTGCTAGCCACTAAAAATCTTTATCACTATTTCTCATTATTTATATGTTTTTTTTAATTTCGCTCCTAGTTTTTATGACCTTACCATTGCCAAAGTCTTGCAATATATATATTTATTATCTCAATTGTATTATATCTTATTTTATTAATACTTTTTTTGAACATGTTGATTAAAAGACTTGACCGCTTATAGAAATTGAGAAATTCACTTTCACTTATTTTATTCTATGTTCAAAAACCAGTGTAATTGAATGAAAAGTTCACATCTCCAAGATGCTTTCTAATTATTATGACATTATATTTCAGTGAATTCAACCAGTTTTGAGATAGTACGCCAGTGAATAAAAAGAATATGATGAAATTCATTGACGTATCATCTCAAAACTGATCGAATTCACAAAAATAAAATGCCATATGAATTAAAAAGCATAAAATCATCTTGGATATGTGAACTTTTCATTCAATTACACTGGTTTTTGAGATTGAAAAAAAAATAGTGAAGATAAATTTCTTGATTTGTGTAAGCACCCCCTAAATATGTAATTGTAATTGTGAGTAAATATTGTGAGCTTACACATATGCATTTACCTAAGTACCTATTAAGTACCTATTAGGCCTATATTTGTACCATCACAGATCAAAGTTGAAATAAAATGAAAATAAAAATGAAAATGTGAAAATGTTTTGTTTGCTGAAATTATTCTGAAGTGGACCATCAATAAAGCCAAAATACAGCGACTGTAATTACATATTCCTCATATTCATATTATTCATTTCTCAGTTTTATAGAAAAATAAAATGTAATTTGAATATAAAAAAATCAAGAGTGATGTAAATATAATTTCACAATGAGTATTCACTTGAGGGGGCTGGCTACTTTTTGAAAACTATTTACTTCCCTAATTTTAGAGAAAACTAGAAATCATCATCTCAATTTCAGAAATTATATATTTTTTGTTCTTCAGAGACCATGAGTCATTACGTAGGTACTACATATTTAAAATTTGTATAAAAATCTGTATTAAAAACTGTGTAAAAACCGTCAGAATCATGTATGTCTGCGTCACGGCTCATAAAAAAGGCAGGGTCCTCTAGGGCAAATAGATCAATTTCATTTTCTGATTTCGAGATGATTTTTTCTAGTTTTCCTTAAAATAAGCGAAATAAATATCGTCATCATTCTTTAAAATCCAGTTTTAAAGTTGTGATGTCCTTTAAAGCCTGGTAGTGATGATGAATTAGCAATAGTGTTATAGTGTACATAGTGACATAGGTGGGCCACAATAGCCTCTTATTTCACTGGTTCACCGCCAACCTGAATCATTATTTTGCCTTGAACGGTTCGATTTTCAGTGGCAGTGGCAACAACCAAGACCTTCTAAATTATTCTATTTTTAATCTAATTTTTCATTAAAATAATATATTAGACCTTGCAGCAACTGTCAAAAGTCATTTTGACATTTATTCCTTGAGAATGTCTGATTTGAGTCTCAGAGAAAAATAAATACCCGAAATACATAACGGTAAATCACTTGACTACAGTAGTAACATCGTCTGATTGGTCAGAATTTGGCTTGTCATAATGGTTATAAGGAATAAGTCATAAGAAAATGGATTTTTTTTTAAATATCTTATGACTTATCACCTAATCACTATACCCAGTTCCTTATTGTGATGGAAACGCCATCATCCATTTCTCTTAAAACCTATAACACTATTGCTATTCCATAATCACTATTCCATATTTCAATTGTGAACCAGGCCTAAATTAATGCAATGTCTAGTTTAAATAAAGGTAACTGTGTTCTATTCATACAAGACTATGCCGTATTTCTCATTATATATACGAAAAATATTACATTTCATATTTGATATATATATTTGTGTTATATAATATTCATATGTCATAATATTTTATTATGATTCATTCAAATGAAGTTCCAGAAAGGATTATTTTAATTTGAGAATTTTAATCTCTTTGTGAGTACGTATTTTTGTTGTTCATTCACACATTTTAATTAACAGTGAAACAGAGAGAATACCATTCTGTTTTTCATTGAAGTAAAAAAAATTTGATAAAGAAATTAATTTGTTTTAACACAATGTAAACTTATGTCCACGTGAGCTGAAGTACTCTACCAATAAAAGACAAATAAATATATTCTTTTTGAATTATTTTCTTCTTGAATTATATTTCCTATTGAAAACATAACAGCTGCTTCGAGAAGTTTTAAAGGACATCACAACCCTGAAACTAGATTTTAATTGATTAAAACGATAATTATTTCCCTTATTTCAAAGAAAACTAGAAATCATCGTCTCAATTTCAGAAATTTCAATTAATAGTTGGTACTCCAGAGACGATGAGCTATGACGCAAGCATAAGCACTTCTCAAAACAAACAGATTTGAGTCATGTCTACGTCACGGCTCAGAAAAAAGGCCGGGTCCTGGAGGAGGAATATATTGATAATAATTTCAGGAATTGAGATGATGAATTCTAGTTTTCTCTAAAATTATAAAAATGAATATCGTGATAATTCATTGAAATGTAGATTCAGGGTTGTTAAGTCCTTTAATATTCGAAGCTGGAGCAAGTTTTTCTACGGTTACTTAAGCACGGTGCTTATATAAATAGTGAAGTTCGTTTTTACAGTTTGCTTCTACGTTCACGAATTGAATGGTGTGTTTGAATAAAAAGTACATGAACCCCAAAATAATTCCATGCTCTTCAATCAATATGACATTCTATTTTTGTGAATTCAATCAGTTTTAAGATAATACGTCAATGAATTCCAAGAATGTAATAGAATTCATTGACGTAGTATCTTAAAACTGATAAAATTAACACAAATAGAATATTATATTGAGAGAGTGCATGCACGGTGCTTATAAAAATAGAGAAATTCACCTTCATTAATTTTTTTCTATGTACAAAAATCAGTGTAATTGAATGAAAAGTTCACACCTCCAAGATTATTATATATTCTCTTCAATTAATATGACATTTCAGTAAATTCAACAAGTTTCAAGATAAAACGTCAATGAATAAAAAGAATGTGATGAAATTCATTGACGTATTAAAAATTGATTGAATTCACAAAAATAAAATGTCATAGTAATTAAAGAGCATATAATTATCTTGGAGATGTGAACTTGACGTATTAAAAATTGATTGAATTCACAAAAATAAATGTCAAGTAATTAAAGAGCATATAATTATCTTGGAGATGTGAACTTGACGTATTAAAATTGATTGAATTCACAAAATATAAATGTCAAAGTAATTAAAGAGCATATAATTATCTTGGAGATGTGAACTTGACGTATTAAAATTGATTGTATTCACAAAATAAAATGTTATAGTAATTAAAGAGCATATAATTATCTTGGAGATGTGAACTTGACGTATTAGAAATTGATTGAATTCACAAGAATAAAATTTCATAGTAATTAAAGAGCATATAATTATCTTGGAGATGTGAACTTGACGTATTAGAAATTGATGAATTCACAAAAATAAATGTCAAAGTAATTAAAGAGCATATAATTATCTTGGAGATGTGAACTTGAAGTATTAAAATTGATTGATTCACAAAAATAAATTTCATAGTAATTAAAGCATATAATTCTTGGAGATGTGAACTTGAAGTATTAAAATTGATTGTATTCACAAAAATAAATGTTATAGTAATTAAAAGCATATAATTATCTGGAGATGTGAACTTGACGTATTAGAAATTGATTGAATTTACAAAATAAAATTTCATAGTATTAAAGAGCATATAATTATCTTGGAGATGTGAACTTGGAGTATTAAAATTGATTGAATTCACACAATAAAATGTCATAGTAATTAAAGAGCATATAATTATCTTGGAGATGTGAACTTGAAGTATTAGAAATTGATTGAATTCACAAAAATAAATGTCAAAGTAATAAAGAGCATATAATTATCTTGGAGATGTGAACTTGACGTATTAAAAATTGATTGAATTCACAAGAATAAAATGTCATAGTAATTAAAGAGCATATAATTATCTTGGAGATGTGAACTTTTCATTCAATTGAACTGGTTCGTGAACATAGAAAAAATTGTAAAGATGAATATTATCTCCATTTTTTTATAAGACTCGTGCATGTACGCTCATAACCGTTTACAATCATTTTTCAGTGAGTTTGCCCACTTCATCTCTTGTGGATGCAATGATATTCGTAATATCTATTCTGGTGGCAAAAGTTGTAGCATATCTCCTATAAATATATTATAATTGATGATAAGGAAAATATATTTAGTAATCAAATAGATTTGTAATCAAAAACTGTGTGTCATTGAGAATGGTTAATGTAAATTTAATTTTTATAATAATGATATGATGAATAAGGAGAGAAATACTTGGATGTATTTTCTCTATGTAGCTACTGTTCTACAGATAAATGTGGAAAAAATGTGATCTTATTCATTTTTTATACAAAAATAAAATAATTAAACCAAAACCTGTTTTTCATTTACTATATGAAATTTTGATATAAATCTATCGAGTAAGCCTTTGTTTAGAGAAAAACATTCGAAGAATCTAACTGAGTGTAATGTGCCTATTATCCCACTTCATATACGTGACAAAATCATTCGTACCCCCGTATAACCTAGCTTGTTGGTGGGGTCGTTAAGCAGCATTATAAATAAAAAAGCTTGTTCAGTTATTGGGATTAATGTTCCGTGTATGGCCTTCACTTTCTCAATTCTATTTTTTTTTCAAATAATTGTCAGTTAACAAAATGTAGTATATATCGTTTCTTTTATTGTTCACCACTAGTCGTTAGTGTTTGTTTAATTCAGTTTGTTTATTTTTTGTATCCTACAGACAAGCTTTTCATAGGCTTTGTAGATCTTTGTGATTGTTTATGTAATTGTTATTTTATTTTTCGTGTGACAATAAAAAAATTTAAAAAAAGATTTTGTCTCCACTCAACCAATTTCTATAACTACATATTATGTATCCCCATGTTCAAATGTTTACCTCAGCAACAAGTGTACCACATCACATACATCAATAAAACTGGAAATGGATTTATTTGATGAACAGTGTCAGTGAACAGTGCTTACATCCGGTTCCGTTACATGAGCTTGGAAATATGGTTTCAATCAAAAGAAACTGATTGTATGAAAATGTATTACCCAATTTAGTATAAAAAAAATCCAACCCTTAGCACATGTACCAACACTAGATTTAGCCATAAAAAGAAATTACTTTTGCAATAGCTTCTGTATAAGGCGTGAGATTGTTATTATTTTTAACATAGAAAATAAAAAATAAAAAATAAAATATCCCAGTTTTATTATGCCACACATTGCAGGTAATAACGATGACGATAATAACGTTGAAACGATGACGCGAGGGGAGGAGAGAAAGAGAGAGATAGAGAGGATACAGGAGAGAGAGAAAGAGAAAGAGAGAGAGAGAGAGAGAGAGAGAGAGATGACGAAAGGAGAAATATACGAGAGAAAGAGAGAGAGAGAGATGTTTAATATGCGGGTGGTTTGGGAGGAAGGCTAATAAAAAGACAGAGAGAGTGAAAGGGATCGAGAGAACTGAGAGAGAATGGGAGATGTGAAAATAGAGATTGATACAAATGGAGCCAGAGAGAGATTGGGAGAGAGAGATAAGAGAAAAGAGAGAGAGTTAGAGATAGAGAGAGGTTTGAGGGAGGGGAGGGTGAGAATGAGACATAAAGAAGAAAAACCGAAGTGTAGATGATATATATATATATATATATATATATATATATATAGGGTTTCACGACGCACTGTTATGATAGCGTAGATCTAATGGCGTCGGATGGATGATTGATGAGATGATGGGATGATGAGATGAAGGTTTCTTGGGTAATGGGAAGGGTAGTGGGAAGGCAGCGGTCATGGCCGACTTATTGAAGGAACCAGTCCCGGCATTAGCCTGGACTACAGAGGGAAACCATGAAAAACCCCTGTAAAGATGGTCGGCGGCGGGGATCGAACTGGGTTCGAAGTTCCCCTCGCTTCCCGGATCACATGAAGCGAGCGCGTTAACCACTGCACTGCATGTGCCTGTGGAGAAGATGAAGATTTCACGTAACCAATTCTGTGAACAGATGTTATAGATAGGAATATGGGAACAACCCATCTCGTTGGCTGCACGATAAAACATGAAATTTTATATAACGTCATTGTTAACGTATTTTATATCTTTTCTTTCCTTTCTTCTCGGTGCATCTGACCTCGATGAAAGACTAATGCAAGTGGAGAGAAAATATGGTGATACTTTTGAGACTTTTATGAAAATATGTAATGAAAATATTCAAAAAATTATACATATTTGATCAGATGAGCGTAGCGAAGATGTTCATCCCATATACCGAAAAATATGGGCTTGGTTATTATGTTTTTTTTTGTTTAATGTTGTACGCGGCATACAGGTCAGGAAAAAATCAATCAACTCGAAACTTTTTTTCAAATTGGTGTTATACCAGAATAGGTTGGGATTGTTTTTCAGAAAAATCGGTCGAACGGTTTTTCCGGGAAAAATTTGGAAATTATAAAAAATCCCCATAAGAATAGGCCGGGTGGAAATATTTAGAAAACAAAAATTGTCCAAAAGCTCTCAAATTCATACAGAATATGAAAACAACTATCATACACATTTTCAATAATTTGTGCAACAATCGGATGAGACATAACGAAGAAAACGCAATAAAAGTATACCTTCCATCGAATATCAGGGTCAAAACATGTAATGCAAAGTGTATATGCGACAGGTTGCTCTATAAATAGCAACAAGTTGCAGGTGAGGTTTTTCAGCGTTTGAAGTAGTCCAAGGTTTGTAGATGTAGATTGAGCTGACAGTATCTTTCAATTCCAGATTTCCATACTTCTACGCTCATCTCACAACGCACATTCTGCGTTTTCCTAGTATTGAACCATAACCGTCCAAAGTTCAACTAATGTATCAGATTGAGCATATTTCAATTCTCATCCCTTCACAACAACTTGTACTGCGTTTTCATAGCACAGATTTCATGAACGTGATTCCAAACATATGACTACAAATCAAAAAGTTCACAAACATACAATAATACAACAATGCAAGCATTCAGTAATTCAAGCATAAACGCATACGAGCATTATTTCAAGCATACACGAATTACAAAAGCATTAAAAATAACAAATCCGATTAATTTGTTCCCAGTTTTATAAAATGTGAACAAATCACTGATATATGTATGTACATTTAAACAGAATCAAATCAGATCAAACAAACTTGATAAGAATAAAAGTTCAGTAGAGCCATGATTTAGTATTGCTTTTTGAAATTTTTATCATTGTTCTTTGGAAGATATAAAACATATAGGTCAGCTTAATTTAGCGTCGTCCATGGGTGAGTAATGTATATTGTTGGAATGAGAAATGAGAGAATATAGATCCTAGGTCATGCACGTAGTGGTCATTACTGACCTCTGGACACTTATTCCTGAGATAAATGAGATGTGAGAAGAATAAAAGTAAATGAGAAAATGATTATCTCACATGAAATGGCCAATTATTATTCCTGAATCAATTTTTCTCCCTTTTTTCTCATATCTCAATTATTATTTCACTTCTTATTTTGATGGATCTGATGGTTTCTCACAATCTTTATCGTATTCCATTAACAAGAATACTAAATCTGATGAAAAGTGAGATGAGAAAATTTTCTCACTTTATTTTCTCACATCTGATTTATCTCAGGAATGAGGTGACTGGAATAAGGGAATAAGAGAATAAGAGAATAAGGGAATAAGGGAATAAGGGGATCGGAGATTGGTTAACTGGACTAAAAACCAACTGGACTAAAAACCAACTAACCGGACAAAAACCAAAACGTGCTATGCTCTTCTAGCAAACTTGAATTAGTTGTAGATAAATGTGTGATCAAAATTTGCTGTTCATTTGTTTCATGGTTTTCGTAACTTAATTGTAGTTTCCATTTGCTATTCATACGTAGATGTTTGAAAAAAAAATTAAACAACATCTTCATATTTGAAAATACACCTATAATTAGACGAGCTTTAGCAAGGATTCAATTTGATATACTGAAAAAAATTGGTGTTCGTTTTTATGTTTTGTTTTATATGTTTTTTTTCGGTTCTTCACAGGTAAAACGGCTACAGCTATCAGTGAATTTTAGTGAATTCGATCAGTTTTGAGATAATACGTTAATGAATTTCATCACATTATTTTTATTCATTGACTTATTATCTTGAAACGGTTCACTGAAATAGAATGTCATTAATTAAAGAGCATAAAATTATCGTTGGAGAAGTTAACTTTTCATTCAATTACACTGGTTTTAGAACATGGAAAAAAATGAGAAAAGGTGAATTTCTCTATTTTTATAAGCAACGTGCATAATCGATTATTAATAATAATAAAAACCACGATTGAATTAAATTGAATATAATCTCTAATATATATATTTAAAATACAAATAATCTCAAAGCAAAGAACACAAATCTCAATCACTAAAGAAACTCCATCAAAGAGTAAACATGTCTGCCTTTTCTATATACTTGTCAATACGAGCTTTTCAACTTTCCAAGATTATAGTCTAGCAAGTTGTCAGTATATTGTGCCCTGTGGGAAACTCGTAAATTTCTAAATCTTCAAACGAAGTAACAAACTCTTAAACCGATCTATTGTTGAACTTTCTGATCAGATATGTCACAAACAAAAGTTCAAGTTCTCCTCACAGTGTATTTATCCCTCTATAAAGCAAACAAACTTCAAACAATATTATAACAAAAGAGCAGACAATTTTTAAAAAAGAATTAGTGACAGCATTGTTACATTGAATAACTGAGAAAGGACTGAGGTTCGATTTCCGTCAGGTCTATCGTTATTACTTAAGATTTTATCCGCGATTGCGCTGATATTAATTAATTGGATGAGCGAAGCGAATACTCATTTTCACCATACTTGAAATAAGGACGTGGTTTTTTTATTCAGAATCGAGGTGAGTTTTTTATTCAGAATCGAGGAATCAAAGTTTTAAATACTATAAAAGAATAAAAGAAAAAGAAAAGAAAAGAAAAATAAAAGAATATGTAGGCCGAAGTGGAAAGTTGGTGTGGAAAACGGGGTAGTTCCTGATGACATTTGTACGTGATGTCTCCAGAATGGCGTATAAATGCCATTAAGAAACGAGAAGGAACCTCGCAATCCCAATCATGTATTTGATGGTCAATAATAGTAGAAACGATTTAGCCAATGATTGTAAACTCGATTTAGTAATTCTAAATTTGTTTGCGCAGCAGACGTCATTTGACTATTCGAGGATAACTTTTGATCGATGACAGTAAGTAGAAAATGAGTAGAAAGAATGTGATGAAATTCATTGACATAGGCCTATCTGAAGACTAATTGAATTCACATAAAATAAAATGTCATATCAATTAAAGAGCATAAAATTGTCTTGGAGATGAGAACTTTTCAATCAATTACACTGGTTTTTAAACATGTAAAAAAAAGTGAAGATACATTTCTCGATTTGTGTAAGCACCGCACATGCATCCCCTTAAGAGTCCATGGGAGTCGATGTAGCGTAGTATAGGTTTTTTGACGATACTTTTGAACGGTAAAAGATATAGACATTCTGAAAACGCCGAAACACAGATATTTTAATACCTCTAGAATGGTGTGAGTAATTAGACAAGCTTTAGCGAGGATTCAATTTGACATACTGAAAAAATTGGTGTTCGTTTTTTTTTTTTTTTTTTTTCTTTATATATATGTTTTTTTGTCGGTTCTCCACAAGTCAAACGGCTACATCTATCAACTTCAAACTTTTTTTCAATATGGTTCCTCATCTAACTTAGTTCTGTATAGTTTTGTGGCATTATCGAGTAGTAACTTTCATTTTTGTAAATGTTATAAATTTCAAAAATACCCGTTAGAATAACACAGCGGGAAAAAAATTATTTTCCAAAACATTGAAATTTTGCATGAAGTAGAATTACATTTTGATACACATTTCTGGGAATTTTCAGCTTGATCGGGTCAGCCATTTTGAAGAAAAAACATAAAATGTGCTAAATTTTGTACCACTCGAAGCAGTTTTTACCCATTTTTACCCATACTATTACTATCTGCTCGTTTACCAACGCATACATGGCGTTTTCCTAGTAACTATTCATCTAAAATCGCCTGATTATCAGGCGTATTGCCAGTCAGGCTTTCATCACCACATCTTCATGCTTTCAATCTCACAACAACACAACATCTGAAATTGTCTTTGTACATAGTTTGTGATGCCGTCGTACAAAACACGTCCATTTCCTCAATGCCATACTTCTCCTATTGGTCGAGTTTCCAGGATTACAACATTGCAAAGTTTACCTTGCTATCCGAAAGCATCACTGGTCTTATTTGTCATCCCCCCTCCCCCCCCCCCCACCACCTACCCCTGCCCTAATAACCAGCGCAACATCTTCGCCTTCTATACCTATTCACAGTTCCTTCAATTACGTATCTACGCTTCTGTAATGCAATTGCCGTACACATCTGTATTCTTGCAATTGTCCTAATTATATATTATTACGCTTTAGGCTGAGTTTGAGAATATATATTTCTAGTTGCTAATTATATTATGATATTGTTTTATTCATATTCTAATTTTTGAATACATTCGTAGATATATATATATATATATATATATATATATATATATATATATATATATATATGTATATATATATATATATATATATATATATATATATTTATATATATATATATATCTATCTATCCATATATATATATATATATATATATATATATATATTTATATATATATATATATATATATATCCATATATATATATATATATATATATATATATATATACATTTATGAATGTGGAATAATTGATATGGATGGGTGTTATGGTAAAGTTTGCTGTCAGAAATATATGGTGTTAAAGGACATCACAACCCTAAAATTAGAATTTAATGAATAATCTTATTTTTCTTCTACTTCCTTTCTAAACCTTCGGCTTGTTCATTTAACTGGAATCAATCATTTAGTCTCGCCGTCTTCTTTTTGGTCTTCCTACACTACACTGACATCTTGGAAATTTGTTCCTAACAATTTTTACAAATCTGTTCTCTTATAATGACAAATTATGATGATATTTATTTTCGTGATGTTAGTGAAAACTAGAAATTATCATTGTCTTAATTACAATTGTTTTGTCTTCCAATCAAAGACCATGAGTCATGATATAAGCTTTATCGATTCTGTATAGATATATGAACAGAATCGAGTGAAGTATATACGTCACGACTCAGAAAAATGGCCGGGTCCCGGCAGACAAATATATTAATATAATTTTTCAAATTGAGATGATGATTTCTAGTTTACTCTAAAATTAGGGAAATGAATATCGCCGTTATTCGCTGGGTTGTATGTGCTTCAATATCGAAGCAGCTGATTCATGAGATTAATAGTTTTTCCGTATTATGTAAATCACCCTGAACAAAACTTTTCCGTACATTTATTATTCGTTCAAGTGACTTACCTTAACGAGAAAAAAACGTGCCTTCATTTTTCTTGTGGATCAGTCTTGAATATATCCAGATTTCCTTTATTAAAATAATTTAAAAATCAATTTGAAAGTTTGAATCGAACTTGTAGGATAATTTTCTGGTGAAAAAAAAAAGTTGT
Source organism: Brachyptera putata (assembly GCA_907164805.1). Lineage (NCBI taxonomy): Eukaryota > Metazoa > Arthropoda > Insecta > Plecoptera > Taeniopterygidae > Brachyptera > Brachyptera putata. Next base: position 10,122,967 of record OU015473.1, on the reverse strand, counting down.
TTTGAAACTTTATCCAGTACGAAATGATATTACTTGTAGAAACTGAAATAGTGAGTCAAATATTATTCACTTAAGAATTAGAATAGAGTTCAAATATAATTGATGCTAATTTTTTACAATATGTGAACTTTACACAACTTTTAAAACATAACTGAAACGGAACTAAAATTAAAATTCAAAAACTTTTTAAATAACTTTTGAAAAACTTTTATTTTCAATTACTTCCACTGGACTATGAGTCTTCGGTACACAAACTTTAAAACTTGTATTTTGAACCTTTGTTTCTTGAATATCTTGCGGAGTTTGTAAAACTTTGTCATCGCATCTGAAAATCTGCGCTCTACATTTTGATAAATAGTAATGCTATTTAAGCGGGTGCTTGCACAGTGCTTTTAAAAATAGAGAAATTCATCTTTACCATTTTTTCCCATGTCGACAAATCAGTGTAACTCGATGAGCGTTAGCGAAGAGTTACCATCCCACTCTTACGGAGCTTTGTCTGTGTATTTTTTTGTCTGTTTGTTTGTTTGTGTACACTACACAGGTCGCACGGTTGGACTGATCGGCATGAAACTTTTTTTGTATACGCGGACATATCCAACTTAGCACTGTATAGTTTTTGGGTCTAATAGGTCCGATCACTTTTAAGATAAACCATTTCAAAGTTTTGAAAAATCTTGAAAAGCAATATTTTTCAACAGAATTCAAAATTTTCCTAAACGTAACTACAACGCACATTATCACACACTCCTATTGGAATCGGACGAGCCGTTTCCAAGAAAATATTTATTCAGTGAATAAAGTTACATTAAATTGCTAGAAATATTCTTTATTCCTTGTTAATTCCACATTTCCATACTTCTAAGCTCATCTCACAACGCATATAAGGTGTTTTCCTAGTTGGATAAAATGTATATCACCTCCAATATAATTTCATGCTCCCCAGTTAAACCCTTTTTTCATGAATTGAATCAGTTATACGATAATACGTCAATGAATACCAAGAAGGTGATAAAATTCATTGACATATCATCTCAAAACTGAATGAATTCACATAAATATAGAATGTCACGTCTGCTTTCAACACTATTCTATTAAATCTCTAGACCCACATTCCAAAATGACACTTAACTACATTTTGCTTTTTTACTTTTTTCCCCTTTTTGCTCTACTCAAATTTTTATAACCTGTATACTTAAACTGAAAATTCGCCATTGTTAAAATGGTCCAAAGCTGTAATGAAATAAATGAATGAATGAATATCAATTGAAGATCAATCAATTATCTTGGAATTGATTTACTTTTCATTCAATTACACTGGTTTGAGAATATGGGGAAAATAGTGAAGTTGAGTTTCTCTATTTTTATCAGTACAATGCATGCACTCCCTTAAAATGTTTCCGTGAGATACTTTTTGCTTAGATTTCTCAGTATGGATTTCTACAAATCTCATTTTACGAGTAGGTTATAGAATTGAATTGTTGGTTTCAACTTGTCTAAAAGATATCAAATTCTACATTTTCAGATGAGCAAAATATTAATTTTATTCTTTGTTTAATAATGAATATATAATTCTTTGCAATTCTATGACGATCATGAAATATGAGCCTTATCGTTCTCACTGGATGTGACGGTGATGGTACGTTTCATGAAAAAATCACAGTTAATATATAATTCAACTTATCAATAAAATACTTCAGGTAAGCTATTACGAAATATATGTAGAATGTTTGTTAAAAATTCTGTGTATTTATACATCCTTCCTGATGTTTTGAGGGAAGTACGAAAAATAGTGGGAATTAAATCAGTAAAAAACTAATTATGTCCCGGGAAATTTTTGAGAAATGTTTTTCTTGCAATTAGTTTCTTGATATAATGTATTCTATCATTATCACGCTGGAAATAAAAGGAAAGTTTTTTTGATATTTTGAATACTCAAAGTTCTACTTTAGATTTGAATTTTCCACCAATATCAATTTCACACTCTTTTCATCTCGAAATAATTCATTTTTCTAACCGTAGATTCAACACGGACAGAAATAAATGAAGTAACTCAAAGAAAAACGAAATGGATATACAATAAAAAACAGAAGTTTCTAACGAGGAGTAAAGAGGTTAATTAAACCAGTTGTGTGGGGGAAAATATAACACGTAGTCAGTAACGCATTTACTTGTTGAAGTTAATGACGATTACTGACGGCTCAACACACCCGACGGTTAGAGCTGAAGTTACATGGCGGACGGTCGATCGAAGCAGCCAACAAGTGTGCTATGAAGTGTTGAGAAAATAACATTACTTTCTGAAAAGGTTTCATCACAAAGAAAAGTGTAATTAAAGGCGGAATACTGTGTGGGCTTGTAGAAGGAATGAAAAATAAATAAGTACTAATAAAAGTTGGATGAATAGTGTCGGGATATTAATTCCGTGATTCAGATTTAGTTTTGATATAAAACTAATTGTATTCGAGGTGTCAACAATCAGGTGAATTATGATGTAAACTTGATGAAAATATGAAGAAACAAAATGATTTAGGGAATATATTTTTAAAAAATCGGAGAAAAATCTCGAAAAAATCTTTGGAAATCAGAAAGAAATATCAAATGTGAAGAAAAATATCATGAAATAAAGAAAAGGGGAAATCAATGAGAAACACGACAAATCTAAGGTTTGATAATTAACGCAAAAAAATTGATAATAGTTAGAATTAGAAAGATCGTTAGAAAAATGAATAACAACACACAAATCGTTATGACTGAAATATGAAAAATAAAAACGATGATACAATAATACAAACGATGAAGTCAAATCATGCAACAATGAAAAACTTTGGCTACCATTTATTCCAGACATAGTATTTATTGATTTATTGAAGGTCTCTCTCTATATATATGTATAAATATATATATATATATATATATATATATATATATATATATATATATATATATATATATATATATATATATATATATATATATATATATATATATATATATATATATATATATATTTATATTTAGTAGTAGTAGTGTTTATTCCCTTAGCCCTCTTTTGAGGAAATTGGTACACAAATTACATATTTTAAAATATAACAAAACATCAGATGCTTGAGTATATCAATAAATTGTTGAAACAGTATATCAAACAAGAAGTAAAACAAAGAATGATACATTCCAACTAGGTTTAATTGATATCAAATTAAGATAAATCAATATAATCTAAATTATTCTTATCATTTATAAAACAATTTTTTTTTTTTTTTTTAATAACATCGAAACTTGATACAAAATCATTGTTCCCCTATTAAGGCTAAGGATGAGAGTAGGATCGTTTGGACGGGGCACCACAAGGGCGATCCCACCACCCCATTTTATTATTATTTTAAATTAAAGCAATGAACTTTGACACCAGGTCTACGCTGTCTGTGACCACACATCTTCGCAGCAGATAAAAGTCTTCAGTTGTCGAAAGTCCGGAACACAGTATAAACTATTTTTTCGATATATCCGGACACTACCAACATTGGTATTAGGAATAATCCAACCACACGAATGTTGATATCTTTCACTTTGAACCAAGTCTCTTAGGCAATATTCACTTCTTCCAAAACAGCAGATGCATAGTTCATCATTATACAGAGGATAAACAATAGGAGTGACAGCCCTCGATATAACTAGGCCTATCACTCTACTAATTAAGGTCGTGGCCAATTAGTACTTCATCCAAGCATTCACTTCGAGGACTGTGGGAAACCACGAAAAACCACGTCAGGATGGATCAAATGTTTGTTGGTCTCGAAATATACATTTTTCTTCCAACTTATATTCTTCTCGTCTGTTCTTGTTTTCTTCGTTTCTTGAGACATTGATAGTTGTGATGACATGGATGCAAGGAAAACCAAGTGGCAGTGGAAGTGGAATAAAACAATATAGACACATTGATACATGGATATAGATAACTAGATACTATAGACAATTAACTGAATAACATACGAAAATGAAGAAACATTCTCTAGTGAAACAAAAAATATAAAAAATATACAGGCCATAGGACAAAAGTGGAAAAAGTGGATAGAGAAGTAGGTAAATATGGATTCATACAAAGAACGACGCGGGAATGAAATGAATTGGAAGAAGATATCAAGAATATAACGAAGATCGGTGATTTAAGAATGGAGCTAAGAAAAAAAATAGCAAAGTATAATTTTATCGAGTATGTCTGATTGTAACTTCATTAGGTATAGTAACCATTATTGCTCTATGAACAATCTGTAATGAATAAATAAAATATCTAAATATGTAAACCAATGTATTTCCACCAAAATGGCAGCTTTCATTTACAACAGCGCTTTTGCGTTCTCTAGAACTGTACTCATTTATTTAAATCATTTTGGACTTATCTGACTTCTAATTAAACTTCAAGATTTACTAATAGATCAATGAATTTCACCTACCTCCCTCACTCTGATAACGTACAACTTTTTCCAAGAATTGCTGATTACATTTCCAATTAAACAAAACAAACTCGAGACAGTTGGACACTCCCTATCGTTACACCTAACATATGAGGGGAACCGACGATCGATACCACCAACATTCAGAAACCGAACGATGGTTCATTACAAATCATAACAACGTTTGAGAGAATTTATTTGAAATACATTTCTCTTTGATAATATGTTCAACTAAACTTTCTAAGTCATCAGAAAGTGTGTAGTCTTTTTCCGTGTTTTGTGAGTAAAAATTATTTATTGAATGTATACTCAATGTACTGATTTATATATATATATATATATATATATATATATATATATATATATATATATATATATATATATAGATATATATATATATAAATATATATAATATATATATATATATATATCTTATATATATATATATATATATATATATATATATATATATGTATATATATATATATATATATATATATATATATATATATATATCTTATATATATATATATATATATATATATATATATATATATATATATATATATATATATGTGCTGGTGAAGGTTTTGAGGGCCGATGGTTGATGGTAATGTCACACTTTGCGGATTGCCCTTTCTGGAAACAGTTGGCGGTTCTTTTCAGAACCGCCAACTGTTTCCAGAAAGGGCAATCCGCAAAGTGTGACATTACCATATATATATATATATATATATATATATATATATATATATATATATATATATATATATATATACTCCCGCCGAAATATTTCTGCCCGGCCTAATCTTATGGGCTTTTTAGAGACTTCTAGATGATGTTTCACGAAAATGGTCCAACTGATTTGACCCAAAAACTATAGGGTTCTAAGTTGGATAATTTGCGTATAAAAAAAAATCATGTTGATCGGTCAAACCCTGCGACCTGTGCAGTGCTTACAAAAAAAAACACACAGACAGACAAAGCTTCGCAAGAGTTGAGTGGAAATCTTCACTAGCGCTCATCTAATTGAATATGTTTGTTTGTTTTTATTTAACTTCAGGATCATTAATCATGAATCATTACCACCTGTTTTAAAACAACTTGAAGCTTCTAGTAAATTAAATAATCGTGAATCGTGCTCGTATATTGCAATACGAAGAAGCAAAAATGAAACAATTTTAAATTGAATTGAATTAACTGTATTGACTGCAAGACGATATAAAAATAATAAGTTGATTAAAAAAACTGATAGATAATTCGGGGGGTATGAATAATGATATCTACTAAAATCAATGTCTTATGCGAGGCTCGAACCCACGTCCAATCAATACCTTGACTAAAACTCAACCAGACGGAATCGACACACTGCAATTCTCCTCGTCTCTCACGGCTCATTGCGTTACACTTTTGTCACACTTTGTCACACTCAACTCTTGTCTTGGTTGAAACTGAAATCTAATGTTTTACAATCAATACTTTCACTTCTTTAAACCTCGACATGTCCCTAACACTAAATTCCTACCTAAATGTGGTTTTATTCTGATGTTTTGCATCAGTGAATCATATATTATTGTACTTTATATAAAAATTATTCACGGTTTTTTTGATTGACTTTCAATGACCTGATTGTTAGCGATGCAATAAATTATATACGTTTTTATTTTGTAGTATTTTACTTTTGTGATTTGATTCCTTTTTTAATTGTTTTTCAGTAAACTAGACAATGCATATAGATGATGTGATGAAGTGGACAATGTTGTGAGTGTTTATTCAGTACATTATATTGTTATGTAAAATGATACTATAAGCTTTAACAACAGACTGTCGACATTCGAATGTAAAATATTTATCTTGAGGAACAAAATTGATTTATTTTGAATATATCTTGTTTCTACAACTTGAAAATACTACAAAAAATCCTGATATACTTTTCAAAATATGAACAAAGCTCAACTTTTCATTTTTATTTTATTGCTGCTTAACGATCCCACCAACAACTGGCTTATATCGAGGTACAAATGAGCGGGCGACGAAGTGATGATAGGCGAAAGGACGTTTCCAAAAACCCATGCCTTATGCGGGACTCGAACACACGACCGATCTGAATTCAGTTTCTACCGCTAGCGATGATTTACTGTGCCACGGGAGCGTGGCTACAAAATTGAGCAAAATTAATCAATTTTCATTCGATTATTTGCATTCAATTTTTATTAGATGGTAATTGGTGAACAACTATTTTGCATCAATTATCGATATTAATTTTTTTAAAACAAACGATGATCTGACTAAATCGGTCCATGTGGTGGAGTGATAGAAGATTAGGTGATTTTGGGAAATAGATAAACAAACGCATTTTTGTCTTCCGAACACATTCGTTCAAATCGCCAGTCTAGCTCAAGTCAATATTTTAATTTCGGACATGAAGTCGAATCCGACGTGATTTCGAGTCCTGCATGAGGCATGTGGTTTTATATACCTCATTCATCTATACCATCCGCTCATTCATATTTCCCAATATCCTCGCTGATGATCATGTCTTTAATTTCATGATACAAATCAAACTCATTTGTAAATTGGTAGAAATCATTATTTAAAAAAAGTGTATTAGATGAGCGTAGCAGAGATGTTCATTCCATATACCAAAAAAATTTGGGCTTGGTTTTTATGTTTTTTTTTTTTGTTTTTTTTGTACGCGGCATACAGGTCAGGAAAAATAATCAATCAACTCGAAACTTCGGAAAATCTCCATAAGAATAACCCAGGGAGAAAATACTTGAAAACGGAAATTTTTCAAAAGATTTTAAATTCATACAGAATTTGAAAACAGCTGTCATACACATTTTCAATAATTTGTACAACAATCGAATGAGACATAACGAAGAAAACGCAATAAAAGTATAATACATTTAATCGAATATGGAGTTCAAAGATAAGATGTAGATTGAGCTGACAGAGTATTTTTAATCTCAGATTTCCATACTTCTACCCTCATCTCACAACGCACATTCTTCGTTTTTCTATAGTACTTAATTCAAACACGTATAGCTATAGCTCATTCACCCAACAATGCACCGTAGATATATCGTGTTCCCACAATTCTCATTTCATGTATTTATTTATAGTGGGTTTAACGACGCACCGTAGTGATACATTTATTTTTTGTTCTTCATTTTCACATAATTTTATTCTCAAACTAATTAATTTACATACATGTACAGTACATTAAGAGATATAATATATAAATATAAAAACTTGAATGAAATTTTAATACTGTTTGCAAGAAAAAGAAAAAGAGAAGTCCGAGTAAGAACGTGGTGCTCTTGTGCATTTGTGCATTTGGTGTATTTGTAGATGGATATGGTGATTTTCCAAGATGACAAAGAAAACTAAAATGTTCATATGAATGACTCAATGGTGTAATTATGACATCAAGGTTTCTCATATAATGTGAACGAAGCGTTGTGGCTTCAATCTCATTGAATTTATTTAATCCTTTGAACAGTAACATTTTACACAATGTGATAAAAAGCAAATGTTATGACATTAGTCAATATATAATATATATATACTATGAAAATAAAAACAAAGAGAACAAAATGTCAATTATTGCAATGTCAGTATCATTGTAAAATTAATGAATTGAAGTTATTTACAGGTGGTTAGAATTACAGTGGGAAAAACTATGGTATGTTATTGACTACTAGGAAAACGCCATATATGCGTTGTTAGACGAGCGAATAGTAATAGTATTGGTAAAAACTGCTTCGAGTGGTACCAATTTAGCACACTTTATGTTTTTTCTTCAAAATGGCTGACCCGATCAAGCTGACATTTTTTAGAAATGTGTACCAGAATGTAATTCAACTTCACGCGAAATTCCATTTTTTTGGAAAATAAAAACTTCTTCTTTTTTTCCGCCATGTTATTCTAATGATTATTTTTGAAACTTCTAAAATTCATAAAACAAAAAGTTACCCCCCGATAATGCCACAAAACTATACAGACTTAAGTTAGATGAGGAACCATATTGAAAAAAAGTTTGAAGTTGATAGCTGTAGCCGTTTGACCTGTGAAGAACCGACAAAAAAACATAAAAAAAAAAAAACATAAAAACGAACACCAATTTCTTTTCAGAGTGTCAAATTGAATCCTCGCTAAAGCTCGTCTAAAAAGCCACTTTAGACGATCAACTTTTCCCTGAAATTAATTTCAGAAAAGTAGAATACCCACGTATCCTATATGTTGCCTACACATGAGCAAGGAAATCTTGCACTTGCATGCAAGAATTTCACGAAGTTAAAAAACGTTCAACTTTCACTGCAATCTTTCACCGGCTGACCAATGAGCGAGGAGCCTTTGGTCACGTGCATTTCCGTTGACTCCGTAGGATCTACAAACCGTTTCGGTACTAATGAAAATTTCGCATCAGAAGTTGCAAGCGCCTTTACACCATTGAAATTCTCTTGCTATCCCGTGCACTTCTTGAAATTTCATGCAACTAAAATTGATCGTGTAAAGAGCACTTAAGTGATAAGTACTCTCCCACCGAATATGGACATAGTGTCGGACAAGTGTGTTTTCTGAGATATGAATTTCCAAAATTTGGTCAGTCGAGTAAACGAATTGTCGGACAAATGGGTTTTCGGAGATATTGTTACAACCGAAATTTGGATGTTATGATCTAAATGGATTCTAAGGAGGGGTGTAGCCAATAATTCAGAAGAACTCTTACCTATAAATTAGTGAGAGGCTGGTTGTGGGATCGAAATAAGGTGGAAGAACATGATTACCAATTAAACTGACACACAGTATTTATTCACAGTAATTTTGTAAACAGAGGAAAAGAATTGGACAGTAAACCTGACGTTTATCCATTAGGAGATTACCAACGGACCGACGACAATAGAAACTAGAATTTAAAAATGAAACGGTCAACCAGACCGATACTTAGCCACATAGAAAACACCTTGCCCAAAAGAGTACCACAGCACGCGCAAGATGTTTAACGGCGGCTCTGTACTTCTCGTTGGGTATTCTTCTAAAGAGACCGAGTTACCTCATCACACACGCTGTTATACACACACCTCACATGATGTTAGTACGTGTCCGGTCTGTCGAGAGGGACATTTACGCTGACCAAGTAAATGTATAATTTATTCTCCCTAACGACAGACGTCGGAGCAAAACGTGTGAAAGATATTGGTAGTGGTTAATGGTCGATTAGAATAGAAATTATGAATAAATAACTACAGTAGTTTAGACTACTGTGACAATATGGGTTTTCGATATTTAAATGTGCTGCCAGAATTTCGATACCTCATAACGTTTAAAAGTTATCACCAAAATACTATAATTCCCCTATATACACTGCCATGCCGCCCCGGTGGCTGAGTCACTATCGCTAGCGGTAGTAACTGAAGTCACCGTTGGGAGTGGGTTCGAGTCCCGCATAAGGCATGGGTTTTTGTAAACGTCTTTCATCTATCATCACTTCATCGTATCATTATCATCCGCTCATTCGTACCCCCGTATAACCTAGCTGGTGGTGGGGTCGTTAAGCAACATAAAAAATATACACTCCCATGAACCCTTAGCATCTTGTCTGATACACAGTTGCAAACTCATCAAACAATGATATCTCTCGATGATTACATCCATTTTACTTCATAATTCGCTTTGGTCATAGTTTGTGTACTAGTTAATATTCAAATTTTGATAAATGAGTTACATTATAATGATTTCCCCTGAAGGTTGTTATGAGGTTAGTTTTGTTGTATGACGTTCGAACGGTTCCATATTTGTCATCGTTAATTGAAGAGCAATATAGTTGTGTGGGTTTTACCCGATGTACTCTACAAATAGTTTTAGTGAAAACACTTCTATAGACTCATTCTGGTTTTTAGAATAGAATAGAATATGTTTTATTAGTCCTAATTGATTGTTTAACGATGTTGGACAGGTGAAAAAGTAAATGCAGATACAAGTAATGATACAATTTGTATTGTATTGTATATTGGGTTTAACGACGGACTGTTATGATAGCGCAGATCTAATGGCGTCGGATCGACGATTAATGAGATGATGGGATGATGGTTCTTGGGTAATGGGAAAGATAGTGGGAAGGAAGCGGTCATGGCCGATTCATTGTAGGAACCAGCCCGGTATTAGCCTAGACTACAGAGAGAAACCATGAAAAAACGAAATTCCCCTCGCCTCCCGGATCACATGAAGTGAGCGCGTTAACCACTGCGCAACATGTGCCGGTATAAACAATTGAAAAAAAAATAGACCTACATGCACATTATACAATGAAAACAGTGGACAATAATAACAACAAACAATGATGTGAGGAATATTGACTTCTGTCCATATAAAAATCAATAGGTAATCAAGTCAAATTATTTATTTTTCCAAAAATATAAGATGCTGGTTTAACATATCCATACATCATCTCCGCTGTTCTTACTACGCCAATTAATCATCTAAAATTATTAAATTAGATTGTTTATCGCCAAAAAATTATTTACTTCTGCAATAGTCATTTTTGGAAGGATAGTGGGAAGGAAGCGATTGTGGCCTGTATTTCAGGAACCATCCCAGCATTAGCCTAGACTACAGAGGGAAACCACGGAAAACTCATGTGAGGATGGACGGTGGGGGAATCGAACCCGGTCCGATATTCCCCTCATCTACCGGATCACATGAAGCGAGCGTGTTGACCACTGGAGACTTTCGATGTATAGAAATGAAACGAAAGTTTATCTAATTTTTTCTCATCGAATTTTGATGTAAAGTGAGTATATTATGAATGAAAAAATAGGAAATATTCATTTTGTAATGTGTATTATAGAATAAATGAGCCAAGTGTTTGAAAATATCAAATTACATCCTTGAAATAATGATTGAACATGTAGTAATACGTATATACAAATATTTTCATTGTTGAATATACATATTTATGAAGAATATAACAGTGAGCATTTTATCTATCCATTGCTAGATTTTCAGCATGTACTTCTACAGCGTTTTCTTTGTTAAGAATTATATAATTCTTTGAGACGAGCTGACTAAAGTGAAATTTGTTCAATGAAAGGTGAAGAGGAAGGTTCATTGACATCGAGATTGAGATAGTCGAATTAAATGATTGGTTTTTAATAATCGATACTTATTTGAAAGTTGCTTAAATAGTTCTGGTCGATCGGAAATATTGAATGGCAATTTTCACTTACAAGCGTATCCAATTTGTTACGTCTATATATATATTTCTTTCATAAATTTCATTCGATTAATGAAATAAAATGTATGACAACTACTATTGTCCATGAATAGACTGTTTGTATAGTGTTGTGAAATTTAGTGATGACTACTTAAAAAGTAAAAAATTTGAAATGAAGCATGCACATATTATTTATTATTATATAAAAACAGATAAAAAGTCTTCTGGACAGAGTTGTATACCGCATTTTACTGATTTTTTATCAATAGTTTTACAATATTCTTCGAAGAATTTAATTTGTATCAAAACTTGCTAGTTCCAAAATATAATTTCAGTTCAAATTTTAAATTAAGAAGTGCTCAGTTCTCTCTAAATATCGTATATCATTTTTTCTTTGTATTAAGATAGAAACTTCATTCAAAATCATTGTTTCCCAATTGAGGCTAGAGAATCATAGTATATAGAATAAATTAAATATGTTAAACATAATACGTCTATAGATTTTAGAGGAGGTCATGAGCGGAAAGTTTTAGTGAAGATGGCGAAGATGGATGTCGGAAAGGATTCATTTTTGAATGAAGCGGGAGTCGAGTGGAATGGAACGAAGAAAGAAACATTAGTGAAAGAGCTCAGAAAATTATAATGATTTGGTTTGGAATGGTTTGGGGAAGATTGCGGAGGAGGACCTGACATTGAGACAAATTAAAGAAGTGGTAGTGCGGAGGGAAGTTTTATTATAATGGATTTGATAGTTTTTGTTGGTTGGATGTATTTTTGATAATTATTATTTGTTTTCTTCATCTTGTTCCTGTTTTGTTAATGTTGTTTTGTTAAGAGTTTTGTTAATTAAGTTTAAAGTCTTGCCACCGCACTTTGGTGCAATTGTAAGTGAATAATAAATAAATAGCTTTATTCAATTGGTTGCTCTGTGTTGACTTGATCAATATTTAACAAAGCTATAGAACAAATTCTGCGTGATTTTTACCCTAAACGGGCCCCTACAATATCAATAGATGCACTAGTCATCAAGTGCATAGGCACCAAGGAGGTGAGATTACTAATAGGCTGGAGAGGGCTTCAATTGTTGGAGACTGGAGCTAACAAATCTAGTGGCTTATGAGTTTGAATTGTTGGCGGCCATCTTACGAGCGTGAATTCTAACTCCAAAAAGAATATTTTGTATAAAAATATTGTATAATTCACATGAAAAGACCTTGCTAAAGACAGTCACAATATGGCCGCCAGGAAATAAATTGGTTTCACTTTCAACAATACAGAAATAGTCTAAGTCCTCTCCAGCCTATTAGTAATCTTACCTCCTTCATAGGCACTGAAACGTATAGTAACCATGGATATACTTGAAATTTTATGTAACCTTGTTTTGACAAAATTCAACCTTCAATCGTAGACCCAATTATAAAAAGGTATTTGCTTCAATGTTTTATCTAGTATTTGGAAAAAAAATAAAACATGTGTGACTAATTTTATATGAGGAATAATAGGTTTAACAACAAAAATAAATTAAAAAACACAGAATTAATGATATTTTCATATTTTATTTAACACAGTTATACCTCTATAATGTAATGCTTATAGACGGGAGAGTAACGAGTGAAGGTACTAATCACTATAAGGAAAAATTACATATTCCAATTATTTCGTAAATATTTACAAATACCCTATTTATTATCCAGTTGAATAAGAATAATATATTATAACATCTTTTTGATCAGCATAATTATTTTTAAAAATGATTATAAGCCTTTGTAAAAGAAATTCGCCAACAATAACAACAACAACAACTAACGAACTTATTTTTAAACAAATTATATAGTGACTTTTAAAATTTTCAATTTGTTATCAAATTTATCTAAATATATGCTCAAAACAACCATTACTGAATCTATTGATCTCTTTATAATTATGTTTTATAAATATATAATTTATCATCACAAACCATGGAGGTTAAATAAATAAAAATGATTTGGAAAAAAAAATATATTGACAATTTCAAACCAACCAAAACTTATTTCAAAAGTGTTTTCATGTACTGCTGAATTTTATCACTGCTATCTCCGGAAGTGAATTGGTAGAACATACTTTTAGTTTTATCGTCCTAATCCAAAAGTTAAAACTTGAATGAAATCAAAACTATTATCAGCTACGTATTACTTCTTTCCTATTCCTGTATTCAATCTTTCCAATTTATCTTAAAACTGTGCTCAAAAGTTTTCAATAAATGTTGACTGTAATTTTATTTAACATTATTTATTTTCTCCTTTTTGAATATTTAAATATTTGTGTCTCCATAACGGGTGTAGTTATTTCAAAATGGATACGATTTCAATTTTTTCCGTCAAAAATAAGTTCTCAATACAAAATATTCGAGTGAATAAATTCAAAAACCTGATATATATATTCAAATATATATAACGTTAGTTATTCACTGTATAAAACTAGTCTTTTTTTGTGATATAATACTGGCAGTTCAATACAACAATGAAGGTAGAGTAATGGAATGTGATTTTCATATTATATTTTCAGTGATCGAACGATGTATCGAATGATGTATCGATGTATATCGAACGATGTATATCATCATTCATCCGTGATGAAATCGGGAAGAGGAGAAAGTTGAACTTTCAATTAATTAAAATAGAAGTCCGTCAGGTAAACTGAAAACAAATAGAATATAAAACAAACAATTAGAAACAGTGTAGAGACTAGAGAATAGTATAACTTTATGAACTGTATATATATATATATATATATATATATATATATAGGGTATAAGATCTTTTGAATTTTCACAGTTATTATATAAATTCTTACTTTTGAGACATAGACTGTGTGTGTTTGAGACATATATATATATATATATATATATATATATATATATATATATATATATATATATATATATATATATATAAATATAAATATATTAGATTATTACCTGTGATCAAGGAGCCAACAAGCATTCATAAATCAAAATTGAATAATTCATATTGATGATAATAAATGTATAGTAGTGAATATAAATTGTGTAATGTAAATGTATGTAAGTCATGTCACCTTTTCAGTCATGTTTTGCGAAGTTGTTCCACCAAGTCTTTTGTCAAGTCCCTGACGAGTCCTAACATCATCATTTCCCAGAAGCCAAAACCTCATCAAAGATGGCTTCGTGTTCTGACTTTCTTAACATGTACTCAGGTAACGATATCTTCAATACTGGATCATACGCCAACCTTGTCTCTGAAGTGTACAAACCCTCGCGATCAATCTTATATCGTTTGGTAGCTATTTCCGGTTCCTCCTCTTTATTTTTCTGTTCCGGTTCGGCACGAACCTCTTCGTTTTCCGATCCTGCTGCTACTGCATCAACAATTTTATTTCTACGTCCGCGAGAAACTGTGGTAGAGGTAGAGGGTACTACAGTTGTGGTGCTCACTTTAAGAACAGGTCGTCGAGATATCCTAACTAGTTTTTTTTGTAAAGTGACAGTTTTTTTCGTCAAAGGTTTTTCAGTCAGTGGTTTTGTGGTAGTAGTGGTTGTTACTTTTTTGAAAAAGTGTTTTCGTTTACGTGTTTCGTCAGTTTGGGGCTTGGATGTCGGTGCAGTTTGAGCTGTGTCTAAGGATGATGAACTAAGAGAGTCTTGTGCAGTGGCATTATTATTAGTTGGTGAGGTTTTAGCATCAGGAACTAACCTGAACTCCTTGACTTCGTGGTAGGCCAGATGTTGACTCTTTGGTTCGGATGCTGCTACGAACATACATTCTTCGTGTTGCATTCCTTTCTTATCTACACACTGGTAGCAAGTCATCTTGTCGCGGATTACTTTCTTACAGTTGGTGCGATCTTTTTGACTGAATTCTCCTAACACTGCTTCCAGATCTCGTTTGGGAACTGTGCTCGTGAAATAATCGGGAATTTGATAATGTCCATCATTACTGTTCTTATTTTGATTATTGTTATTATCATTATTATTGTTATTGTTGTTATTGTTGTTGTTGTTATTGTAATTATCATTTCCCCTATCTTGTCTTTCGTTATTGTTTGTTGGTGCTTGTTCATATTCCTGAGCATATTCCTTATAATCAGCTACAGGACGTCCATTATATTCCTTACGGGGTGGACCTGTGTTTTTCCTGGGAACAACCTCATATTCTTCTGAGGAACCAACATTATATTCCTCATCAGCATTCTGTTTATACTCAGCTTTGGGTTGTGGTGAATATTCCTCCCTCGTGTCTGGTTTGTATTGATCATAATTCCTTTCCACATTCTTCGATTCTTGAACTTGTTTTTTATTATTTCCTCCAGCTAATTCCGGGAACAATTCCTTGAAATAATCATCGTAATTCCTTCCGGAGCTATAAGTGGTTTTCGGTTTATGTTGGGACTCATCGCTTCTTCGATCGGCTTGTTGATGTGGGTACGAACTATGATCGTAAGGTCCCTTATAACTGGATGTCCTGGCTACAGCGACGGAAGATTCCGTGGAATGAGCATAAGGAACACGGGATGAATCGTCTCCAGAATCATCGCTAGCCTGATTATTTCCTTTCTTAGATACTGGACGGATTTTCCTCTCATATGTTTGTGTTTCCGTTGGTTTCTTATCCTTGGTATTGTATGAAGATTGGCGAGCGACAAAGTAGTTATTATCAGCTGGGTTTGTTGCGTACGAGCACTGTTCGGAACTGCCACCAGTCTTGGGATTCTGACATACTGAACACGTCATTGTACCCTTCACAACTGTTTTACAATCTTTACTGTTAGCATTCTTCGTAGCTGCGGCTTTGTATTCCTCCGCATCATCCCTCGAACTGGCTGCAGAGTAATGTTCTGGCTCATAACGGTACTGATTCTCTGATGGACTGGCGTATTTTGAAATATAATCATCATAGCTTGATCCGTAGTTGGATCCATAAGGATTATGGCTCTTCTTGTCATTTCCTTGACGTGCAATCCTGATCAAAGGTTCAGAGAATGTATAAAGAGAATCGTAATTTCCATATCGGCTGTTATCAAAACCGTAATCCTCCAATGCACGTCGGTAACGATAAGAAGTAGGTGTGACTCCCTTATCGGTAGTGGTTCTCTGCGCATGTCCATGGAAGTAGGATTTTGAAGTACCTTCTGGGTCTGATTCATATGAACACTTCTCGTAAGTACCTCCAGTCTTCACATTGTCACAGACGTAGCATTTCATATCAGCCGTAGCGGGTACTTTTGAACTTCTTCTACAGTTCTTGTGGTCATCAGATGAGTCTACAGTTACTTCTTCATTTTCCGCAGATTGAGCCGTATATGCTTCAGCGTCTTTACCATATTCGGATGGAGAGAAAGGATCGGATGTCGGGGAAAGATATTCGTCATCATAAGAAGCTCTGGAAGACAGATAAGGGGAATAAGTGGAAGCAGGTAATTGTTTCACTTCTCCTGATTGAGTCTTTCCTCCAAGTTTCTGGAAATAATCCTGAGTGCCTGGATAGCTTGACTTTCCTACGTGGGGCTCCGATGCAGCCGACTCGAAACGTGTTGGACGCGATCCAATCTTGGTTGGATAAAATTCAGAAGCTTTTTTCGGGTATCCTGATTTTGACTCATAATCTTCTGACGGGTTCACGCGATACTGTGGAACATTTGCTCCGGGTGCTTTATAACTAGGCTTCGAAACGTAAGGTCCTGCAGGATTATAAGTAGCAGTTGATTTAGCGGGATAGGTCTCAGCCTGTTTGTATGTTACTCCTGCGGGAGCATTGGTGGGTCTGTATTGGTACGCTGATAGTGTAGCTGCTGGAGTGTTGGTAGGATTGTATCTGGTGTATCCCGATTGAGCTGGGCTCGCTGTTGAAGCGTACTGGTTAGTACGATAGTTGGCAGGACCTGGATAACTCGATTTTCCTTCGCTAGCTCCATACTTATCAGGGCGGTAAGATGTCTTTCCAGTATTTTTAACAAAAGGTTTGTAAGCTGCAGTAGGATTCACTGCTGGTTTATATGATGTGGGCTTAGGAGCTGGGACATCATCGGATGATGGATTTTGATTGAAGTCGAAGTTAGTGTTGGCCTGGAAATTATCACCGGAACTTCCAAAGCTTGGAGCAAAGAAGTCATTCAGAGCTGTTCCTTCAGCAGCTTGAGTTTCAGGTTTGATGAAATCTTGAGCACGGAATCCATCATCTCCTTCACCTACACCGGAATTCTCGAAGAAAGACTGGAACTTGACAGCCGAACTCGTGAAACCGGTTCCGTTATTGGTAGTGGCACTTGCTTCCGGTTCAGCACCGAAAACACTTCCGGAAGCAATTAACGGCAGAGCAAACGGTTGTACGTCTGAGCTGGCAGTTTGGAAGAAGTTGCCTCCTTGGGGGGCGGCGGCGCCACCGGGGGCGGCGCTGAAACCGGATTGGAAGAATGGCGTGAAATCGAGAGAATCGGCAAAGCCAGATGAATCGTCATCATGTTCGGATGATGGGCCATCGCTGCCGGAATATTCCGAATAGTCACGATGAGAGCTCGGACCATCGTTGTCGTTGTCGTAGACTGTGATTTGTCGTGACGTCACTACCGTTGAAACGGCGGCAACCAATAGAAGCTAAGAAAGGGAAATAGAAAGCTTTTGTTTTACTATATCGTAATATTTCCTACCTCAATAAATTGAGATTTTTTTGAAATAAAAAAAATGGTGAAGGATGAATGGATTCGAGAAAATTCATTTAGAAAAGACAAATATGTTTTTATTACCACATCACATAAAATTATACGTGATTGAACGTTAAAATGCCATGGTGTTCTTATCCAACGTTTTCACCGAAACTGGGAAAGTTCAGAGATGCACGTACAATAATTAGAAAGGTTTTCAATAATTTGATAAAATTACAAATTAGGCTTGAATTACATGAATTCAGCTGTGTAGACTATTCTATATATTATTTTATTATTGTGACGAGAACTAATTTTTAGAAAAATCATACTATTATAGGCCTTTCACCGAATATACTAACTATATTGAATAATCATACAACTCATTACCTAATCATTATACTTTATGGATCAACCATTTTTAAATTATTTTATTCTTGTTATTTTCAACAACATGATTTTACATAGTGAAATAGGATGAAATTAGGATAAAGCTGTATGTGATTGATTTCAAATATATGAATAGAAAAATAAACCTGATATTACAAAATATTTAGTAAGATATTGCGCTATTCATGCATGTTTCAAATCATAAAACGATACATAAATAGTTTTATTTATATTGATATAATAACATGAAAATTGAATATATCATTCAATTGGATTACATTTGTATATGACGACTGAAGTGAAACTCAACAAGTACCATTATATAAAATAATCAGAACTTATCCACTTGGAGAATAAAGAATAAAATACTTCCTTTCAGAAAATATAGTAAAGTTTCGCACATAATAAAAATAAAAATTACTCTGGTATAATTCAATGTAATGTGTTTTTTCAAGAAAACTAATCATGTTTTTAAATGAGTTATAAGTTGGCGTTGCAAATTACTTTTATACCGATCTGAAGCCCATCCAGCTATACTTATATCCACACGAGATGAAGATGGTCTAAACTGAATAATTGAAAAAATATATTTTAAAGAATTTTAATGTCACTTCAATCGTTTGACCTTAGTGAAATATGTAGTTGTATTTCTCATTGTTGTAACGCTCGTCCGGAAAGATCCGCAACTACAAGTTACTATTGTGAGTTTTAAGTTTGCTATGTTGGTAGATAACGTTGTTTTTTAAAGAAACTAGTATAGTCAATGTTGAAGTCATTCCTTAAAGTTATGAAGCCGTTTTTCGTTAAAAATTCCAAGTTTTTAAGAAAACCAATTCGATTTTTTCAAAATCGAATCAATGAATATATTTTATTTATAAAATTAACTAATGATAATACTATGTTGGTATATAAATAATATCATTCATTAAATTATTACAATTAAAATTAAAGTATTCAGAATTGAATTTCAAAATATATACAAAGTCATTGCATTGTAATGTATGTATGCTTGATGAATGTAAAACTATCGTACAGTAAAATAATATACTTGTAATGAAAATCCCAGTTTGGAAAATGATTATTATTTCAAAAATTTAAAAATATAATTGTATTTTCACAAATATTTACGAATAATTAAATAAATGCCTTTACTAATTTTGTGTGTGTGTGAACACTTTGAATCTGGTAACACATGTAATTTCAAATTATTGATTTGTTTCACATGTTCCAATTCTTGAATAATATGGTAAAATAATATATTAAAAAGAAATATAATTGATAGATCAATCAATTTCACAATTATCATCTTGAGGCTAACTATATCGCAAATTACAACAAATATTTTATTTCACATGAATTTTTTTTTCATCCTAGGCCCAATTATTCTATAAAATAAATATGCCTATGAATAATAAAATATGAAAAATTGCAAGAAATATTTCATTTCACATGAAAAATTGATTCTTATCCCAGACCTAATTATTCTATAGAATAAATATGAAAATATTTTCTAAATATACTCATTATTCAACTCAAAACAGCTGAATCAAATTAATTAAATCATTTAAAAAAATGTAATTAGTAATTACTTAAATGTGTTTTCAGGCTTACCTTGAACATCAAGCTCTTCATTGGAAGCAACATGTCCGCTTCCAAATCGATCAATCGATCTTCTTCGAATCGATAATATCACACAAAACACAAATCGAATCAAATATTATTAATCCTTCAGAAAATCCACACACTTTTCCCGTCCTTGCTATGATATGTTGCTTCCACGGCTTTCTACGTTGCATTAAAGAGAAGGCGGGGTCAGCCACGCTTATATACCCGAGGCCAAATGCGTTTATTGCAATGAAAATAAACGCAAAAAACTAATAATCCCCTCCCAAAATAATTTCATTTGATTTGCTTAATAGCAATTGTCTATAATACGATATGGCTGATTGATTACGTATTATAGAATTCTTTTTTAAAATTATGAATGCTCGGAAATCATGATCGGTAATTGTTAAGTATAAGTGAAACTATCGTGCAAAGATGAGAATTGATAGTGGATTGTATTAGGATAAATTTATTGAAGGATCGAAACTTCTAAATGTTAGTGGTAATTCATTGTAGGAACGGGCGATCGGGACAATAATATAAATGAAATAATGAGAATGTTGTCAAGCATTTCGATTAGAGAGAATTCACACACAAAAAAATGAGCGATTTATTTTTATATAGAATAAATATAGAATAGGATTAATTACGTTCGGGTACGAATTGCGGTTTGATTGAATTATTTATTATATAAAAAAAATTATTATTAATGATGGGTGAAATCGCGAAATGTTATAGTGTGAGAATTTGCATTGTGTATTCATAGATATCTTCATTTACTTTTTACTATAAAGATTTTTAGAAAAACTGAATAGAAATAAAAATCCTGAATAAGTCATTAAAGTAAGATTCACTTTATTTTATGAGAGTTGGTAGCTGTCTGCCAACGTAGTAAGCAAAAACATAACTTTTATCAGCATGCAATTATGTTGAATTTAATCTTTCTAAGGTTTAATTAAATGGTGTGCTGCATTCATTCCATAAATGCACAACTGTAGAAAAATTAACATACAATTCTGATTTTGTTTTGATAGAAAATAATATTGCCAACAACAGGAAATTAAAACATTTCATGAGTAAAGTGAGATACGATTCGTTTTATTGTACATTATAAAAGTCACGTTGATAAATGTAGATTAAGTTATTAACAACCGAGTTGTATGAAATAAAATCTTCGTGACAGAAAATGTAATAGCCTACATCATCTCTGCAAGTTAAGAGGAACCCGTGCACGAAAATGTATCAACTTCTTTGTTATTCATTAATACATCAATGTTAATGAGGTGCATGCACGTTGCTTTTGAAAATAGAGAAATTCATCTCCACTTTTTTGTTTCTATGTTCAAAAACCAGTGTAATTGAATGAAAAGTTCATATCTCCAAGATAATGTTATGCTCTTTAATTAATATGACATTCTATTTCAGTGAATTCAATCAGTTTTAAGATAATACGTCAATGAGTAGAAACAATGTGATGAAATTCATTGACGTATTATCTCAAAAATAATTGGATTCACCAAAAAAAATGTCATATTAATTAAAGAGCATAACACTATATTGGAGAAGTGAACTTTGCATTTAATTGCCCTGGTTTTTGAACATGGAAAAAAATTAGTGAAGGTGAATTTCTCCATTTTTATAAGCACCACCTTGCATGAACCTCCTTAACTAACGAAATGAACGTATTGTTGTTAAACTGCTTCACACTGTGTATATAAGTACATAACAAATATTGACGATCCGTCATCAATAAGTAAGCATAATATTTACAAAAATAATCTCCCTGGTGGGAACTTCTCACCCTATGGTGACTGGGGACGCCTTAAGTATCAAGCAGTTTCAATTAAACGTGATGTATGTGATGAGAAAAAACTAAAACGCTAACATTCCCGTGAGTTAGTTTTTCATTTAGCAAACTGTTGAAGTACTACGATGAGAATTAAAATACAAATAAAGTGACCATCAAGTATTTCAATGATGTTTTGACTACGGTTTATGGCGAGAGATTATTTTATTTTACTTCAGACTACATAAATCGGACGTTGTGTAGAGAATGAACTGTAGAGAACAGAAGTGTTTTTATTATTACCGGAAGTAGTAACTAAGATATTTACTATATTTTATACTTAATGTTTTGTTTCGGGATTCTACTATAAAACTATAAACCTTCTACATAACCCTAAACTCGAGATATTTAATTACTGCATTTTACTACGTTATTCAAATTTTCATTTTCTGTAAAAAATACTTTCTTTCTTATTACATAATTACTCTGATTAAAAGAAAAAACAGTTTCAACTCCTAAATCCTGAGCTATGATTGCAATGAGAGCTACAACACAATAAAAATATAGATTAAACTCTATATTAATACTTTATTATCTTTAAATACTGAACATATTTTATATTTTTGTTGTAAAATATTAAAGTTACAAACAAAAATAATCCGAAAATGTCATAAAGACATCATCATTCTTTCCGGTATAATTCTACATTTCTACTATTCATAGGGCTAATAAATTCAAAATTTAATTATTTTAACTACTTCAAAGACCTCAAAGTAAAATCATTTTAGACTGAGATTATTGACAAACGTTACAATTCATGTTAATATAATTCATATCACATTATTTCGATTTCAAATAATTTTTCATGTTTCAAATAATTTAAGTATACATAATTATAAAAACAAACATTATAAATCTCAATTAAACAATTTTTTAGAAAAACAAACGGATTGAAAGCAATTGTAGTATTCTATTAGCAGACTTAAATCTGAACATAAAAATACTGGTAATAGAGAGAGAGAGAGAGAGAGAGAGAGAGAGACGAAGAGAGAGAGAGAGAAAGAGAGAGAGATAAAGAGAGATAGAAAGTAAAAAAACTCATACCACAAAAAATTATTTCATAAAAAAAATCAGTACTATAAAAAAGCGAACTTTTACAAATTAACAGACAACACAATTTTAATAATAATATGCATGCATCTATCAAACCACATTACTACATGATCACCACACCACGTCAATAAATTATAGAACAAAAAACCATAACAACTACCCATGGGCAATCGTCCCATTCCGGTATATCACTAACCTAACCCATAAACAATACCCAAAACCAAATATAACAAATAATAAAAAAATCAATTCAAACCACATAAAATGACACCGCTTCACTAAATCAATCAATGATCTACGTCCACAGATCCATGGATCTAAGCGTATAGATCACTTTCGAGAATCTAATTCTTACCTATCTCCCGATTATAAAACACAATCTGTGGTAAAACAACATGTTCATGGGTGATTAACAACAATGCAATAATATGTCGTCCGGTCACCAAACAGAGTCTTAAAGGAGCACTCAACCGAGCCTTTAACTGTGACGTTGTAACCCTTAAAGGAGCAATCAACCGAATAAATTGTATAATACTAATTACGTTGACCTGTGTTGTTGTATAATATGATACGTCATTATGTGAGAATAGACAGATCGGAACAGCTGATTGGGATTTCGATACGTAAGGATAAGAATGCGCCGATTGGCTTGGTTAATGAAGGTAATTCGAATAAGTGTTCGCAATACAATTAATGAGGTGTGAAATTGGAATCAATTGAAATAACTACACTTTGGAACAACCATGATGTAGTGATACCAACATACTTAATCATAATATAAGAAGGTGTACCGACTCCCATACTAATAACATGGCAGACATTTGTGGTTTCTTGCGGTCAAATCAGAGCCAACGGTATCATTTGGTCCCTTCGGTCAGAATCTGAGGCCATGGTCCCACTTGCCTGTCGCAAACTATCGCTTTTATATAGAATTATATGAAACAACAATGCTCAACAATGCTATATTCGGCTCAGTAGAATTACTATATAAAAGTTGGTATTCGTTTTTCACGAAACTTATATATGTTGTAAGTTCAACCATTTCTTTATTCTATGGTTCAACGATGTCACCGGTACCGTAGCCACTCTTATCTACATCTAGTTCACAAGAGAATCCACTAAATCGCGACAGGCAAATGGGAATTTGTCCCTAAGAAACCACAAATGCCTGCCATGTTATTAGTATGGGAGTCAGTACACCTTCTTTATATTATTATGGAGGCTGTTGGTATCACTACATCGTGGCTCATCCATCTGATAGGCCTACATGAAGTAAACCTGTGGTGTATACATTTGTTTAGAGAAGAATAACAAGTTTATTGTCAGCTGTTCACTTTATTGTGATTGACCACAAGGATCCAGCTTATAATCATCTATATAAAAATACAATCCAATTACGAAAATAACTTATATAAAATTACTAACTTATATGTAGATATAAAAGTCGACGATAAAAAAGAACGCTTTTGAAAAAAATACATAAATAATAATAAAAAGTTATAGTGGTTATTTAATCGAAGACGGGAGATTAGTGAAGGGGAGGTAAGAGAAAAGCGGGAAGAAGAAGGATAGAAATATCATCTATCGATTCCATGGATAAGTTCTATTGTAAGAGTTCTTGATACGATCATAGAATAAGGAGTTACTTTGTACTTTTCTACTACATTCCACTTCTATTATACTCCAGTATTTCTATATTCAATGATACGATGTTTTTCTTTTAAATTTATATTGGGTTCAATGACACACTGTAATGATAACTACGATCCATTGGCGTCTGTGAATGATATGTGAGATGATTGAATGATGAAATTAAAGGTTATTTCATTATGTGTTTTTGGATGGTGGGAATGAGTCGGTCGTAGCCTATTGTTAAGGAACCATCCCAGGATTGACCTAATACCAATGTTGGTAGTGTCCGGATATATCGCAAAAATGGTTTATACGTATGTGTTCCGGATTTTCGGCAACTAAGACTTTTATCTGCGGCGAAGAAGTGTGGTCACAGACAGCGTAGACCTGGTGTCAAAGTTCATTGCTTTCAATTTAAAATAATAATAACATGGAGTGGTAAGATCGCCCTTGTGGTGCCCCGTCCAAACGATCCTACTTTTATCCTTATAGCCTTAATAGGGGAACAATGATTTTGTATCAAGTTTCGATGTTATTAAAAAAAAAGAGTGTTGACATGAACGACAGAAAAAACCCTTGTCAGGATGGTCGACCATAGCGGAAATCGAACTCCGGTCTCCTGAATGACGGTTCAGTGTATTAACCACTCAACCACTCGTCTCAGTATGATACGTGGTTAAAACCTCAATAAACTTACGAATCAACATTTTTGATTTGTCATCGTATACTGAAGACCGGAAGGATAGTAAATTCTATCGATTTCGTTCCACGAATGTTGGTGGTCTCAATCGGCTGTGACTGTCTACTCAATCAATTAGTAATATCGAACACTGAGGAGAATACGTATTGTATTCATGGAGAAGAAGGTTACGAGCGACCGTTCGCTGTATAAGACACCACAAACGCACGGTTGGTTCGGACCTTCTTCTTTCGTGGATACGAGAATATCAGGAAGTAGGAAATGTATCGCGTCGTTTACTAACTTCAGTGTTTTTGAATGAATTAATTCTAAATAGGAAAACGCAGTATAATGTGTTGTGGGGGATGAGCGAGATTTTATATGAAATGTACTGGGAACTATGGTAAAGCTGTACACACACATTGATTTTTTATTCTGTTATTGACTTTCTCAAGAAAAATATACATACATTCCACACTAGGATCCACAAAGCCTATTTGGGCTTGTCTGGGGCATAAACATAATAGAATCAGCGAACACAACACAAAACGTGAACACACGTGAACACAAAATAAAAGGTTTGATTATAGTTACATTATAATTTGGTTATATTCCTTCTTTAAATGCAGCTCCAATTCGATATATATATATATATATTGTATATATATATATATATATTCAACTGATTTCACAAATTGATCATTTTCTTAGATTCAAATAATCTAGAAATATGATATTCTATTTCTTTCCGGGTAATAAACACCGACAGCGTGGTCATTTCGTCACCGATTTACCAATTTTATGATACATGTTTAGGTGTAGTTAATCAGAAAAGTCAATCATATTTCAATGAATAAATCACTTAATTACAGGAATTTTAAAAGTTAGTCAGTACATTTCGATTCATCTGACAATATTTTATTCAAAGATGTATCCATGGACAACTGTCATCTGATAGATGAGGATTATAATCAATAAGAATGTGCTTCACAGTGAGAATTTCATTGCATGTATTTTTTGACAGCTGCTCTTTCGATGTATGTAAAACTTTGGAATAGTATTTTGACACATGATTGTTTCCACGGAAGATGGAGAACCCAACCACCCGTATCCTAGAGATATATGGGATAGAGAGAAGACGTTCCTTATTCCTCCTTCTTCCTGCACCTCCTTCTTCCTGCACCTCCTTCTCCGCCTTCTTCATTTGTTTCATTTTTTCGTCTTTCGTTCTTCTTTCGTAGACACAATTGTGCACACCTATATTGTTCAGTAATAGTATATTTGATAAGTCAGTGAGAGAATATAATAATTTACCTATAGTACTCAGAGCCGGTTGTACCAAGTGATGATTAGTGAATTAAACAAAAATTAGCAAATTAACTTGTTATTACCCTTGGATACATATGCTATTTTTGTACCTTAAGTAATGATTAACTTATTATTATTTAATCATCAGTTGGTACAATCGGCTCTAAAGGAGATCAAAAGTGTGAGTAGATTTAAGCTAGAAATAATCAAACATGTAACTAGCACTGGACCTCTATTCCTGAGATAAATGAGATGTGAGAAAATAAAAATGAGTGAAAAAACGAGTATCTCACATAAAATATGAGATGAAATATGTCATTATTATATGAGATAGTTTCCTGAGATAAATGAGATGTAAGAAAAATAAAAATCAGTGAAAAAACGAGTATCTCACATAAAATATGAGATGAAATATGTCATTATTATATGAGATAGTTTTCTCATTGATTTTTCTCACATCTCATTTATCTCAGGAATAGGGGTCCTGGAAGGTGATAATTAGTGTAGACCTACTACGGGTATATGTGCTTAATTGTAAGAGTGTCATGAATATATGTAAACCTGTATAATTAATAGCAAAATCATTTGCTAAATAAACAAATTACAATGCAATAGAAAAGAATAGAAAGATTTTTTTGTTAAAAAACAACAGTGTTGGCTTCCTGAGATTAGGTTTGTTGTTTTGTGATGAATATTGTCGATGAGTGATTGTGCAGCAGCACGGTGACGAGGCTAGAACACAGCCGTGACATTACTTGATAGTTATACACTCAAATCAATTAGATGGTACTAACACAGTGGAGTTGATAGGATGAGTGGGAAGTGAGCGAGAGAGAGAGAGAGAGTGAGAGAAGGTAGAGAGAGAGAGGGAGAGAGGGCGAGAATGAAAACGGAGAGAGAAATTTGATAGTGAGAGTGAGAGAGAATAATATAAAGAGAGGAAGAGATTGAGATATAACAGGATGGCGATGGAGACGAGATAGGGATATGAAAGAGAGAGATAGAAAGAGGTGGAGAGAGATAGATAGAGAGAGAGTGTGTGTGTGTGTGAGAGAGAGAGAGAGAGAGAGAGAGAGAGAGAGAATGAGATAGTACAGCCAGACAACGATGGAGGAATGCTAGAAATGTAATGTGATTGAGGGAGGGGTAGGGGAAAGAGAGAGACAGAGGGGAACAGGGGATGAGTATGAGATGCAGTGAGACAACGATGAATGAAAGGGATGTAGAGTGATCAAGTGAGGGAAAGGGGAGAGAGAGGGAGAGACGTATGAAATACAGTGCGACAAAGATGTAGGGATGCTAGGGCGAGAGCAAGAAAACAAGAGAGTGAGAGATGGAGAGAAAGAGAGAAAGAGAGAGACAGAAAGAGAGAGAGAGAGAGAGAGAGAGAGAGAGAGGCAAACAGACAGAGAGAGAGAGAGAGAGAGAGAGAGAGACATAGAGGGAGAGTGAGACAGAAAGAGAGAGAGAGAGAGAGAGAGAGAGAGAGAGAAAGAGCGAGAGTCTGTGAGAGAGGGAGATAGATAGAGAGAGAGAGAGAGAGGGAGAGAGAGGGAGAGAGAGAGAGAGAGAGAGAGAGAGAGAGAGAGAGAAAGGTACATGTCTCCAAGGTGCCAGCGATGATTAGCACAGTACCGTGGGGATGTAATGCAGTCAGCGAGTACCGTCAGCAGTGAAAAGCAAGATCCACTAGACCGTGAAATTACGTTCGATCAGAGTCTAACAAAACAAAGAGTATAATATTTCTTCTGCTCGATTCTTTCCTTGATTGATTAGAATATAAAAGAAACCTGGTTTTGCTTATTGTTGACATTCATTTGCCGACGAAAGTACATCGTTTTTATTGTTTTATTTTTACATTATAGGAAAAAGCTTCACATTAGCTGAAGCGCATTTCTTCTACGATTTAATCCGATTTTAGTAATAATAATACCAAAAAACAAAAGAAAATCGGTTCTATCCTACATCTACATCTCATACACAGCCACCTTGAACTCTGGGTCCCGATCTCCTGAATGACGGTTCAGTGTATCAACCACTCGACCACTCGTATCAGCCTGGCTAATATTACGAAGTCGAGTAAACCGAAATCTGAGAATTAATGAAAATAACGAACAGCATTGCTAACCATGGTGATAACTGTACTTGACTGCCAGTTAGAAGTATTCCCAAGCGGGAAATGCTGGCACTGATAACCAGATCGATGGAAACTATACGATGTCAGTGAATCATGCACCATTGCTCTCCTTACAGGAATCGTGGTGGCGTGTGCAATACATCTATTTTTAACAATTTCTTATCTGCACTGACTTGAATGTACAATTTGTAATATGTTATAGAAATAAGTTATCTCAAGATACATGTTGTTGTTGTTGTTGTTGTTTTATTGACATTTCAAGGAAATGATACATACATTCCATAATAGAGTCCACAAACCTTATCTGGGTTAGTCTGTGACATAAACATTATCATAATCAGCAAACAAAAGTGCACACAAAATGAATGTCAAATTATTAGACGAGCTTTAGCGAGGATTCAATTTGACATACTGAAAAAATTGGTGTTCGTTTTTATGTTTTTTTTTTTTAATGTTTTTTGTCGGTTCGCCACAGGTCAAACGGCTACAGCTATCAACTTCAAACTTCTTTTCAATATGGTTCCTCATCTAACTTAGATCTGTATAGTTTTGTGGCATTATCGGGGGGTAACTTTTTTTCATGAATTTTAGAAATTTCAAAAATACCCATTAGAATAACATGGCGGAAAAAAAAGAAAATATTTTTTTTCCCCAAAAAATGAAATTTTGCGTGAAGTTGAATTACATTTTGCTCGGGTCAGCCATTTTGAAGAAAAAACATAAAATGTGCTAAATTGGTACCACTCGAAGCAGTTTTTACCCATTTTTACCCATACTATTACTATCCGCTCGTCTTACAACGCATATGAGGCGTTTTCCTAGTAGAATATAATAACGTAGTAATAAAGATATAGAAAAAAAGAGATGGAAAATAGTGAGAATGTATTTCATTTCATTTCATTTCATTCATTTTTATTCCAAGTAGATCGTTACATTTCTGACTAACGTAAAAATGAAAAAATCAGGTAAATGCACAACATATGGCAGGTTAGGAAGGTTACATAAAATAATATATTAATACTAATATAGCAATCAACTTGTTATAACATCTAAGCAACAGTTTATTATATAAATGCACAGTTTGGTGTTATTTATCATAAATACTTAACACCAACTGATTGTCATATGATTGAAATAAATAAATATATTGAAATGATAATAATGATAAAATATTGTTATGTTGATAAAACTAAAATATAATAACTAGAGTATAATAAGTGCGTATACGAAATGAATCCTTCTCCTCTTTGATATCTAAATTAATTGAATAGCGAGTAATCTATAAACAAGTATATATGAGACGCAATACGATAGTACATTTTCATATTTACATGTAATATACACATTTACGAAACAAAATTGTCAAAATATTAATAAGTTTGGGGTGATAAGATTCCTTCTGAAATGCATCGTCCAAACGATCCAACCCTGTCTTCTTCAGCATTATTTGGAGAACAATAATGCTGCGTCACATTTTCGATGTTAAGAAAATAATCGATATCTTTACAATATTTAGGACTACGGATTAATAAATATTGAAAAGATGATTTTGAAAAGATTGAAAGATGATAAGATGAAATATGCAGCTATTTGTTTCTGTCCAAAGTTATGACCCATGAAATGCTTCGTACCGAAAAAAACAAGCAAACAGTAAAAGCTGAAAGAAATCATGATAAAATAATCAATTATAAAGGTAAATTAAGAATGACTATCACTTTAGTGATATAAATTAATTGTATATGTTTTCATGTTCTTCAATTGAACATAAATCGTTTTTTCATGTATCGAAGTCTACTATTAATTGCTGTCTTGCCGACAAGAAAATAGAAGAACAAGACATTATTCAAGGGAAAGATGCTACCAGTTGCCAACTTGCCATTTATTTTATTTTTTTGAAAAAAGCTAGATAAAAATTACAGGGAAAACTTTGTTTGTGATGACTCTGATGTGAGACTGAACCTGCACTTATGGAATCTTCTATATGCTTGTTGGTTTATATATATATATATACGGAAACCCTAATATACATTCATATATCTATATGTAAATATATATATATATATATATATATATATATATATATATATATATATATATATATATTTACATTTATATATATATATACACTGGCGTCGGAACCGGGGGGGGCAGGGGGGGCAATGCCCCCCCCAACTTTTGGCCAAGGGGGGCAAGGGGGGGCAAGAAAAAGGTCTTGCAAGACACAATTTTAAAAGACGAGAACCAGAAAAGACGAAAAAAAGAAGGAAGAGAGAAGGAATGAGGAAGAAAAAAAGAAAGAGAAGGAAGGAAAGATGTAGGCATATGTAGATAGATAAAATCGTACATATATTCATATTTCACATTGCATAGAAAATCAAATATCGGGTGGGCACCTTCAGTTTTAGGAGAAAATTGATTTTTGCATCTAAATCTTATCTGAAACACGTTGAACCATATTAAAAAAGGTGTAATTCGAGGGAATTTGATGTACTGTATCGAAATGACAGCTCTGATGCGTAGTTTATGAGTTAGCAGAAATCAATAAACAACCCTATATGTTTTTCCAGATATAAATGATGCATTAACATTTTTGTAAATTTTGTGAATTTCCAAAATTCCAACAGTCGTAACAATGACAATAAAGTGAAATGAAGAAAGGAAACTTCCAATAAGGGTCGTTTCTAGGAGTGGGCAAAGAGCGGGACTGCCAGGGGCGTCAAATTTAAGGGGCGCAATCGGCGCACATTTGTTACATTCTATTAATAATATTCCATAAATCATATACTATTTTACTTATGCATTATTGGGTGGAGTAAATTCGAACAGCATTGTTATCGAATGATGGATTAATTTAGCGTATTATTTTCTTGGATCAGCCATTCAGCAAAACAAGCTACTTTTTACCACTCTAAAGAATTCATGAATTCCAGAAATGTCGTGTAGTTCCTAAACCCGTAGAATCGTATTTAAAAAGATACATTTTTGAAAATTTCCCTGCGGAGCTTGATTCCATCCTCACTTGCATTCACTTTCACTATGTGCATACAGTTTTTGGGGCTCATAATTGAGTCCTTGGCCGTGGCGCGAAAATGAGCCAGGACGACCCTGCGGTTACAATAACTATGATCGGGAAATATCAGTTGGGCACCTCTAGTTCTTCAGAACAATTACTTTTGTCATCTAAATCGTAGCTGAAACACGTTAAATCGTGTTAAAAAAGGGGTAATTTAAAAAAATTCCCTGCGAGGCCAGAAGGGGTCCTTCCCCCCTTGCCCTCCGCGGGTCGCAGACTTCGCGTTAACTGGCCTTTGTACAACTGTTCTAATATGGCATTTTCTTTTCCAAACTGAGATCCCCCCCCCCATCTTGGTATTTTCAGTATTTTTACCTTCTATCCTGAAAAATACCAAATGTTATTGTATATGTGGCACCCCACACTTCCTTCCTGCGTGGGTCGCGATTGTTGAGTTTGCCCCCCCCAACTTTGAAAACGTTCCGACGCCCCTGTATATATATATATATATATATATATATATATATATATATATATATATATATATATATATATATATTGTTTTGTATCACGGCCTTCTGTTGGAAGACTGTTGGAATTAACTTGCAACGAAGAGTTGAGAAGGCCGTGAAGTTTTGTCTTTTAAAAGCGATTGTTGAGCAAATGTTAGTTTTAGTTTTTGTCAGTTAAAATAAGACATTATCTATTTTGCTCTCGCATTTCTACCAAGTTCATAAGAAAACCAATTATTTACCCCAGAATTTGACATATATATATATATAACAATGATGACACGAGCTTAAAAACGAAGATTTCAAATATCAACAATTGTATTTATTTTTTGTTCCTCATTTTGTACCAGTCATCGAAGTGTGTCCAATCTTCTTGTACGAACAATAAGATTTCGACATAACGGAAGCGAGGAGTTTTATACGTCTTATATTGTTTTTACTGAATAGAGTTAAATACGATTGCGTATGGGATTGTTATTAACGAAAACGTGATTGTTACCGATTGATTGGATGAGCGAATCAGATGTTTTTGTCGTGTACTAATATTATGTCTTGGGAAACAAATACCTAATTCACGATTTCGACGATGAGCATAGCAGTAATACTACAAAAAAAATATGTATAATTTTATTAGTTGGTTTTTAGTTAGTTATTTTATTTACTCTTCACATATTGCTCTTAAAACAGGTGATAATGATTACTCTCATGAAATTACAATCAAACATACTTAATAAAATGATACATTGTTACTTTTTCTTAGCTCTCTTCTTCAATCACTAATCTTCGTTATATTCTTCATATTATCTTCTTCCAGTTCATTCCATTCCCGCGTCGTTCTTTGAATGTTCTTCACCTACTTCTCTATACACTTTTTCCGCTTCCATTCTTACCCCTCCTCTTGCACTTCTTTGTAATCCCTTTCCAATTCTATTGCTTAATTCTATAATCTATATTTTGATTAATTCTTAATTCCTATATGAAGAGGAAGACCAAGAATACGATGGGAAGAAGTGATTAGATGGGATGTGGAAGAAAGAAGAGAATCGTGGAAGAGAGAGGAGGACGAATAATAGTGGGACGATAGGGAAGTATGGAGGGAGCTTCTGGAGAGAGTGGAACTAGAGGACGTTGAAGATGGTGAGGGGTTGCTGTGCCTGGCGAGAACAACAATTTGTACTGTTTTATGTGGTTTTAGGCCTACTCTGTCACTCTGTATCTGTAGTATTTATTATATTGAAACAGATTAGTATTGAATCATACAGTATCTGAGTTTTATCCACAATTACTACTACTTATAAAACTAATACAAAATAACATGTGTCATAGAATGAAAATGAATACATGAAATTATGATAAATTACAACGATGAAATTAAATGAACATGAAACACGGTTAAATAATAGAGAAACTATAAATATATAGTTAAATGTAGTATATGTAGTGTATATGTAGTACTACAGTCATGTAGCATGTGTATGTAGTAGCACTGCAGTTAATTTATTGCTATGGTATCGATTTCAGTCATTTATTACTTGACAGAAGTCTACTGTTGTAACAATGAAAACACCTACCACTTTTGCGAGTTCAACCTTCATATGAAAACTCAAATTAATTGTCTGAGAGCCAGTTTTACGAATCTTAGAGCCGATTGTACCAACTGATGATTAAATATTAATTAGTTAATCATTACTTAACATACAAAAATAACATAGGTAACCAAGGGTGATAACAAGTTACTTTGCTAATTTTTGCTTAATTCACTAATCATCACTTACTTGGGCCCCGTTTTACAAATAATACATTTGTTGATTAAGCGATGATTAGTGGATTAGCTTGTTATTCCCCTTGGTTACCAATGTTATTTTAGTACTGCAATTGATTAATTAGCTTAATTAACACATTTTTATCATTGCTGATATGGGCCCTTAGTCAACTACTAATCCACTAAACATTAGTTAAAGGTACGAAAATATAACACATGTAACCAAGGGTAATAACAAGTTAATCCTCCAACTATTACTTGATCCACTAACTATTAATTCGTGAAACCGGGTCTAAAGAGGTTATTGATATCTTATTGACATAATAACACAATTTTACGTCATGATACACTAATTGCTAGCTGGTGACAAAATACCTAGTTTTCTGCATTTGTATGAATGTAATTATTTGAGGTTTGGAACAATTGGTCACGTATTTATTGAAGCACGCAGTGAAAGCGATAAATTAATCACGTGACATGAAGAAATATAAATCTATTGATATTTTAATCGATATTGAGGTAGCGTTATGAATCGCCGGACATCTGACTCGGTCAATTGATGCATTTGGTTTATAAACTGACTTCATATTCCGTATAAGACATTGCAATTTGCAGATGGCTTGATCGCATATATATATATATATATATATATATATATATATATATATATATATGTATATATAAATATATAATTATATATATATATAGGCCCTATATATATATATATATATATATATTTATATATATATATATATATATATATATATATATATATATATATATATATATATTTATACATATATCCATGTTTATATTTCACTCTTTCAATGCCCTTAGGATTGCTCGTCAAAACTTTCCGACGTCGCATATTTTCCCTTGATTGAGGGACAAAGATTTCATTTCAAGTTTTCTAAAAAGAAAAATCGAATGTATATTTGTATGTACGGTTGAATGCTCAGCTGATTTTATGAAAAGGATCTGAGAAAATATATCGTTATAAATATTCATAATCATTATAAATGTATATATCATTGATATATCGTTGTAGCCAAGTTGTACTTTCAGGCATGTAAAGCATTAGAAACATGACTACATATCACAAATGAATCAAAGATTTATATATGTAACGAATTTCTGAAATTGTAGATGTATTTACATCTGTTTTGTTGTTGCACCTCACTGTCATCTCTTGTGAATACAAGTGTATATGTAATCTGATTCGTTAAACACAAAGAGTACGTGAAAGAGTGATTCTTTCGGTTGGAAACACACATATAATTATAATCACTCTCAGAAAGGTATTATGTCATGCAAATAATAGCATTGGCGACGAAAATGAGGATTCTTCATATGGCAACGGAAAAAGTGTGGAATATCAAAGAACGAACGTTAAATTGGATATGTGATGAGTATATATATATATATATATATAATAATAATAATAATACTAATTTCTTTATTCAGTGGAACAATTTACATTGTTATAGAATGCGTCAAACTAAAACTAAATGAGTAAAAAATAATGTAATTAAAAGTATAAAATCAGTGGCAACATGGAAATTTTGTGAATTTTGTGAACATGGAATATATATATATATATATATATATATATATATATATATATATATATATTCTATATGTATGTGATGGTAAAGGTTTTGAGGGCCAATGGTTGATGGTAATGTCACACTTTGCGGATTGCCCTTATTTGAAACAGTTGGCGGTTCTGAAAAGAACCTAATGTCTCGACGTTTCGAACAGCTACGGCTGGTCATCTTCTGGAGTCGCCTCGTCCGTGAAGAGGGGGACGACTCTTCACGTCCCCTCCGAATTCATATATATTTTTTTTTATATATATATCAAGCCGTATTGAAACAAATTCAGAATAAAACATAAGTTGAAATTATAAGCACAAAAAAAAGGAGATATTGTTCTTACAAACAAAGTACACTCTCTGGAACAACTAGAGATAAAACGAGGGTGTGCGTAATTTCAATTTGACGTCAAATGAAAAAAATTCAACAACAAGTCTATAGGTCTATTTTGGTTCACCTTATCAAATGTACGACAAATATTCTAATTAAATTCTCAATTGAACAAAATTATTTAACGAATTCGTTTTGAATCATATTTCCATAAACATATTGTATTATAATATAATATGGAATATATTTTGATATATTAGAATATAGAGTAAACACAATTCACATAATAAATAAATACGGTATAATAGCAGTAATTATATATTCTTGCTACTGGAGGCAATAGAAAAAAATATAATTAAAGGAGATGGCCTCATCAGCAATGATGGCATTGGTCATTTGATAGCGTCATAGAAACTCAAGATAATTTGACGAGCTTTAGCGAGGATTCAATTTGACATACTGAAAAAAATTGGTGTTCGTTTTTATGTTTTTTTTTATGTTTTTTTTGTCGGTTTTCCACAGGTCAAACAGCTACAGCTATCAACTTCAAACTTTTTTTCAATATGTTTCTTCATCTACCTTAGATCTGTATAGTTTTGTGGCATTATCGAGTGGTAACTTTTTTTTGTGAATTATAGAAATTTCAAAAATACTCATTAGAACTCATTAGTTTATACTTCATCAGAATAACACAGCAGAAAAAAATATATATATTTTCCAAAAAAATGAAATTTTGCGTGAAGATGAATTACATTTTGATACACATTTCTGGAAATTTTCAGCTTGATCGGGTCAGCAATTTTGAAGAAAAAACATAAAATGTGCTAAATTGGTATCACTCGAAGCAGTTTTTACCCATTTTTACCCATACTATTACTATCCGCTCGTCTAACAACGCATATATGGCGTTTTTCTAGTATTGTCAATATAACCAGTGGTTAATTTGTGGCTCAGCCCACGTAAGCCCGGCTTATCCACTTTTTCTAGCTGGAGAGTAAGCCAGCCCGGCTTACTCTTACTCACTCTAGTTCTGGTGTAATGTGAGATCCATCTTCAACAAAGTAAAAATATTATATTGATCCAAGATCCAATACGTAATTTCTATAATACAGAATAACATGATCAGCGCTGGCTCGTGGAGCCTTTGGATCTGGGCAGACCAAAAGTCCAAAACCCATAAATATTAGTTATGGTACATGCAGGGACGTCGTTAGGATTTGTGTATCGGGGGGGCGCATGTTGGGCACTAGACGCGCTCTAAAATGGGGTCTGGAGCTCCACAGTGAATTTGTTGTACCATTTTTGAAGTGATTTTGTCGATTTACAAGCAATTTTGGTGGCAAATAATTGAATCAATATGGATATTTTCAAAGTTATTTTCAATAATTGAATCATGCAGATTTTTTAGTCACTTTGGGATTTACCCTTCCCCGCCAAAGCCCTGCAGGGAATTTTTGGAAATATGGTATTTTTTACGTGATTGTGACGATCTATAAGCAGTGTTGGAGGGTGATAGTTGAACCATTATGGACATTTCCGAAGTTATTTTCAATCAATATGTTAGCATTCTGAATATTTTCGGAATTATTTTCGTGATATCTCCCAGCAAAAAAATTCATTGTGTGTTATTCGTAGGTCAACACGAGTCAACATACATAGGCCTAAATATATTTTTTGTAGAAGGATGAATTATCGGTGGGGCTCAATTGACGATTGGGCGCGTGCCCCACCTTGGACCCCCTAACGACGTCCCTAGGTACATGACGTAAACACAAGAGTGGCTTTATTATAAAGAATAATTATTATAAAGTTCTCCAAAATACGTAAAATACTCCAAATCTAACCCCCAATTGATTTATTTCCAGAGCTATGCGCCCCGGACCCACACGATCTGCCCCCCATTGTAAACGGGTCTTCTTCTTCTTCTTCTTCTTCTTCTTCTTCTTCTTCTTCTTCTTCTTCTTGGAATCTTCATGAAAAACTAACAAAATATAACAAATATATGTCTATCTCATTCCTTACAAACGTAAAAGTTTTCTCTCAATTCAAATGACTGAACATGAAGTAGCCATTGAGTTTCCGGTTCATTATTAAACTCGCAAACTTTAATAATATGATCATTATTTATTAAAGTATAACGCAATATTTTATATATAATATATACAAATGAATGAAAACTCATTATAAGAAGTAAATTCTATACCCCAATTGTTATGTAAGGATACAATTGAAAAAATATAGTGCACCATCATTAATTTCATAATATATAATAAACGAGATGGTATCGGATTTTTATTTGAAGCAAGTATTTCAAAAGTGAAGATGAAACATAGAGGCAAGTTCAAACTCAGTTATAATGAACGTCAGTTTCATAATCTTCTTGTATTCAGTCTGTACTCATTCCATAATCTTCTAGCTAATTACGTTCTTCAACGTTTCTACGTTACGTTGTGGAATTCTTATCAAAATCCATGGGAGTCGATTTAGACCCCATATTACCGATACTGAAAATGTGTTAATTGAGCTAATTATTAATTGGAGTACAAAATACAATTGGTAACCAAGGGTGTAATAACAAGTTAATCCACTAATTATCGCTTCAACAAATTTATTATTCGTAAAACGGGACCTTAGTGAAATATCATGTTTTTTGTGATGAATTTTGAAAAGTATGAGATATTAAAATTAGAATACAAAAGAAAACACAGCTATTTCAATCCTTCAATTGGTATAAAATATCACTTTATAACTTATGTTGCATAATTATCAATCGTAAAAGGCTAAAAAAAAATTATTAGCCGTATACGCTTGACAGTTATGCGAAATGATTTTAAAAGTTATAACTGTTCTGAACGGGTTTAAAAGGGAGTGCAACAAGTAGGCCTATATCAGGGAAAATATCGATAGATTCAAGAATAAATAAATGTACACTATTTAACAGGTTGACGATTGAAATTCTGTTGTATTACATATTTATTTATTAATTACAGATTGTTCATAAAACAGGTGGTAATGGTTATTATACCTAATGAAATTACAATCAAACATACTCGATATAATTATACTTCATTTTTTTCTTAGCTCTCTTCTTAAATCACCAATTATTATCTATTAATTATTATTAATTATTATTATTATTAATATATTAATTATTATTATAGTATTGTTATCTTATAGGTAATATTAGTTTAGTATTCTATTGTTATAACATTTATTTTCTGATATTAATTATATAACATTGTAACATGTATTATGAAGATACTGATAGCACAAGACTGCTAAATAAATCGATTACATACATACATACAGACTTATAGGCATCAGACTATCTGTGTTTCCTCCCAATTAGAATTTCTATATCTCATACCGTTCTAAAGTTATCACCAAAATACTGATATTCCGCTAAATCGACTCCCATAGACTCAAATGGATCAACTTCTTGATTCCGTTAATATAACTAAGGGTTTTACAATGATTGTATATTTATATGAATGATTCGATTGACTATTCACCCGATGTCTTTAGTCACAAGGGTTGGCTGTATCAGATTCATTAATTTATATTCGGTTAACATTTTGTAGATTGTTTTGCTAGGGTCAAGAATGAATATACAGGATGGGATGAATTAAGCAATAGAATTGGAAAGGGATTACAAAGAAGTACGGGAGGAGGGGTAAGAATGGAAGTAGAAGAAGTGGATAGAGAAGTAGGTAAATATAGATTCATACAAAGAACGACGCGGGAATGGAATGAATTGTAAGAAGATATCAAGAATATAAAGAAGATTGGTGATTTAAGAAGAGAGCTAAGAACAAAATAACAAAGTATAATTTTATCGAGTATGTTTGATTGTAATTTCATTAGGTATAGTAACCATTACCATCTGTTTTATGAACAATATGTAATGAATAAATAAAATATGTGAATATGTAAATATGTAACTGTACCCACATTGAAGAGATTCTTTCAATTAGGAATATAATAATTGCTCAAAATGAGAATGAGTCAAAACTTACAAAAACGCTGAAAACATAAAAGTTATATAAAAGGAAATACAAATAATTTGCAAAGTGAGATTGTAAACAACAGTAGGCCTATATATACATATATATATATATATATATATATATATATATATATATATATACTTATATATATATATATATATATATATATATATATATATATATATATATATATATATATGTATCTGAGTGTATTTTCACAAGGTTTTATGTATAAATAATCCATGTTTTCGGTTCCTCTTGTGTATTTATATTTTATTTAAAATTCACCAACGTTTCTCTTGAATTGCATCAAGCATTTTCACATGTGATACATTGAATATTGAAAAATTATTATATCAACGTTGGTGAGTTTTAAATAAAATATAAATACACAAGAGGAACCGAAAACACGGATTATTGATATATATATATATAGTATATAAATATTCAGAATGAAAAAGATAAATGTTAGTTACATTGGCACAGAAAATGTTACTCATGTCGCTAGAATCCCTCTAATTCTATCCCACTAACAAAAACATATGTTTCAACTTGAAATAATCTTTCATTCTATATTCCCGTACCAGCTCCATCCTCATTCATACAGTTGGTCTAGTATTAGAGTGCTTCTGTACACACATGTATAAATACACTTTACGCGAGTATATACGTAAGTATACACTTAAGTATACACAGAGTTTGAATAAGTAATAGCTTTCATTGATTCTCAATACGACTATGAAATGCGAATATATGGCAACAAAATATCTAGCTAGGTATACTTGTATTCACGAATTCACGTTTACCAACGTGACAAAAACAAGAATCAATTTTATAATAATAATAATAATATATTTTATCAAACCAGGTTGACATCAGTTTTGAAAGTTAAAAGGTAATCACAGAATCACTTACAAGCACACAATCATACGATCACAAACAAACAATCACGGACATAGAACATAACTTAACGGCTTAATTTACAAGTAATAATACACTTATTTGTCATACATACTTCTATTCGTCTGTATTTGTATTGCTGTGATAGTTTTTAATGTATGATGACTCTTCAAGACGAGGATTAGAAGAGAAACACATCTACGTATTTCCAATACACTAAATCTCTCAAGTTGCAGCTAGATTTGGTAATTACGAGAATTTTACGATTATTAAGTTGGTGTATACGATAAAAGTTTTCGTGTATAGAAGTATAGAAATAGAATATTTTCATACAAAATTGAAGAAAAAAAATCATCAATATGAAAATGTATGTTATTGAGTGAATTCTTTCAATAGATGGTATTTATTACGTTTGAGATGATTTGATACATTTATCTCAATTTATTTGTAGAGTATTTTATGTAGAAGGTACACAGAAAGATGGTATACTCACGAAAGACGGGGGTTGATATACTTTTTTGTTCAATCAAACTGGTTTGAGAACATAAAAAAAAGGATTTGTATAATCACCGTGCATTCCCTCCCATAACACAAGGTACCATTCTAGGTACAGCTTCTTAGCTTAAAATCTACATGCAACATTTTAAAAATATTTCCATTGAATCTGGCGTATAATCTGCAAAAAAAAATCAAAATTCTTTTTTACAAGTTATGCAAGAGCAGCTTCTAACTTTCTTCAAAAGATCTTCAATCACAAAACATAAAACCAAACAAAACAACAAAATAAACAAGTAAACATCACCAAAATAACATCATTGTATTATTGAATTTCAACCACAATCACAAAAAAAAAACTTAAAACAATTTACTACCAACTCAACCATGTAATTGTCACAATTTAAAATTACGTAAAAACCATTTCACAAACACCACACATATCCCAACCATTTAACTCAATCGAATTTCTTTTCTATCGGATTGTGTAATAACCTAAAAATGGGTGATTTTCACAGAAATTCCAACTCAAATAGTTGTTCTAATACGGTTTGATAAAATTAGTAACGTGTTTGGCTGTGGTAGAGAAAGGACTATACACAACAGCCAAGTGAAAACGTAAACACTATCACTATCTATATAGTAGTGACAACGAACAGTCTGTCTATATATACGAAACTCTTAAAAAACTTAGAAGACAGTTCTAGTTTGGATAGCATTTACGTAAGTCACTTCTGAGCGACAACGTGGTCATCATGGGAGGGTTCCCAGTTAGGGTGAGTGAGTTATAAAATAGAAAATTTGTTTATTTATGTTTTTTATGTATATTTGTGTTATATAATTAGATTGGATATTTACGGAATATAGATAATTGTTCGTGCGTGAGGTTGAATAGGGATGAATAAAAAAATCGTAATGATATTTTATTATTTAGATTTGTTTTGGTTCGTAGATTATTATGTCATAGTTCATTGGAGATCGAATTTATATTCAAACATAATATATACCGTACTACATTCATACTAGAGAACTTTGATGATGTATACACATTATAATATTATTATAACGAATATATCAGACCCTAAATTATTAATTATGCAATAATTAATTCTCTTCGTTGTTAACGGATTGTTTGTTTATATTGTATCATATTTTGTTAGAGAGCGAACGTACCATTCATGCAAATTGAAATGCTATACATTCATTTATACTGAGTACCATTTCAGTCACATTGGTGAATATTTTATTTGAAATCATGTTTATTCCACGAATGTATGACGCTGTCATTCAATCGTTTCATTCTGCCTATATATATATATATATATATATATATATATATATATATATATATATATATATATATATATATATATGAATATATACATCTATATGAGATCTTTTGTACTTTCTCAGTTATTATATGAATTCATTCTTTCGAGAAATGAACTGTATACTGATATACAAATATTTAACTCAATGAATTATAGAAAAAAATATGAAATATTCAATTAATTTGTGTATATTTATTTATCTAACGTTTCGGACGCTTGTTGCTTCCTTGATCACAGATATATTTGTACATCAGTACACAGTTCATTCATCAAAAGAATGAATTCATATATATATATATATATATATATATATATATATATATATATATATATATATATATATATATACATATTTATCATTCAGAAACTGTAATATTGACTCAATGGTTTTTATACCATTCATATCGTTAAATTCTCAACACTTTATAAATAATACTAGTACACTACCCACACAAACTTGAGCTAAATTTTAAAAAATCGTGCAATGTTAATTGACTATTTAATCGAGCGTTTATATTGTGGAGTACAAAAAAGAATGAGAATTCTTTTCTTCCGATTAAGTTCAGTGATTATAGCTGTTACACATGACTGATGATAAAATTAATATATTTCAATAATATGGATCAACTATCAGGGTCGGGTTAGCATCCAGCTCCGAATGATCGTATACTAAAATGGAAATACCAACCGTTGAAAATTGTGATCACCATGATACCCGTGTCATTTGCTTTCACTAAGAGGCGGTAATACCAAGTGATGATTAGTGAATTAAGCAAAAATCAGCAAATTAATTTGCTATCACCCTTGGTTACCTATGTTATTGTTGTACCTTAAGTAATGATTAACTAATTAATATTTAATCATCAGTTGGTACAATCGGCTCTTAGTCTCAATATAAGAGGCACATATTATATTACCGGTGTAACAGATAATAATGTTCAGGATATATATATATATATATATATATATATATATATAATTAAATACATGGGTATATAAATATATAGATGTAGTTGTAAGACCTCTGAATATCCCGGCTAATGAATATTTAGGGATCCAACATAAAAAACACAGTAACTCAGGAATGAATTAGAACAATTTATTAACTCACAAAATTACAATGTGAAAGATAGGCAGAGCATCCGTAGATGATTACCAGATGAATGTCCGTAGATAAATTAAAGTTTACTTACAATTTTGATACCCAGTTGGCCAAAATATAATACAAACACTTCACCCTATTGACTACTTACAAAATGGTACAGAATGATTGGTAGCTGGACTTGACCTAAATGGAAATGGACCCCCAGCAAGAACACTGAAAACTTTATCATTCTGCCGACAAAGACTAAATTCTAAAAGAAGCTAAGTTGAGTTTGAAGAACCTGGCTGTAAATTAAAATTAGATACAGAATGTCCGAAATGAAGAAATTACAATCAATAAACCAAAGACATGAAATGCTTATAATAAAACATATCCTCAATATAAGTAAAAGACACGATTCATATTTTGTCGAAAGTTTTGCACAGAATACAATGAGGCAATGTGATACTTTATACAAAGAGCAGATATTAGTAAGGTGGTCGAGGATTGGGGTCATCACATACATAGCGCATTATGGATCATTTTTAATAATGATATATGTTCGATAAGCTATTCATTATATTCAAAATGGTC
This sequence comes from Brachyptera putata, assembly GCA_907164805.1. Lineage (NCBI taxonomy): Eukaryota > Metazoa > Arthropoda > Insecta > Plecoptera > Taeniopterygidae > Brachyptera > Brachyptera putata. The sequence goes on along the minus strand of OU015473.1, from coordinate 10,078,367 downwards.
CTTTTTGATTAATTTTGTTTAGTTTGTTCAGGCCAAATATATAGATTTCCTTCAAATTATTCAGACTTGATATTTATTTTTAATCTGTATTATTCTTGTGTATAAAATGTTAGTAGACCCGCAGACAAGTCAACTTTTTGTGACTTTGTAGATCCACAAAATTGTACTCAAATCTATTTTCATTATTTATCATTATTTTTATTATTATTATTATTATCATATTTGATTCAATATGTTTATTTATTTCAATCTCATTATTCTGTTTCATTAATGTTTAATTAGTTTTGTATAGTTTCAAGTTTATATTGTGAATATTATATCATCACAATCTACCACCTGTTTTGAACTACTTGTAGAGACAAATAAATAATAATAATAATACAAATATGAATACAAATCCTCAAAAAAATTATTTATATAACAATCAACTGTTATAAACCTTAAAATAAAAAGAACATTCATACAATCAGAATCAATTATATTTTTCTTGACTTCGACATGTTCCAAAACTTGTGTGATCTTATGATCCCTCCCCCCCTCCCCCCTGAGTGTAATTTAATCATTATTATTATTATGTATTATTCGTAATGGAATAAAATACCTATCTACCTGAAAAAAAAATCCCTCACCACTAACATTCGCAAGTTCCATTCCCGCAAACCACCATCAAATCACGTACACCATTAAAATATCATATCACTTCCATCATATTATCTAATTCTATTTAATTCCTCTGATCCAGGTTGCGGTCGTGCTATGTGTGGTATCACTGTCACGTGTCTACAGCGTCATCGTACCAACCTTACACACCTCGCTGTCACAATCGCCCCCAATAACACTTCGTCCGTTTGGGTTGGTACGCCATGGTCCCATCAAGAGTTACCCGGTGGTACAGTTAGCGAAATATGGAGTCGTTAACAGTCGTCCTGTATTACAGTTAGCTCACTATCCGGCAGTTAGTAATCCGGCAGTACAGTTAGCGCAGTATACTGGTGGTAATGTTCGTCCACTGGTACAGTCAGTGCCCAATAGAGTGGCTTTTAACAGTCCGGCTGGGCAGTTGACACAGTATGGAGCGATTAATAGTCCAGTGGGACAGGTGGCTCATCATGGAGGTGGTTTTGGTCATCCGTTATCGGCTATTGATAGTCAGTATGCTTCAATTGGTAAGGATGTGAAGATTGTTGTGATATTGGATTTGTGATGGGATTTATTGAAATGTTCTATAATATTTCAAAAGTATTAAAATGAGTGGCAATGTAACTGCAAACAATCAGAAATTCAGTTGATTTTGAGAGGCCCACTTGAATCCAAATTTTATTAGGAATTATTAATGTTTTGATTTCAATCTCTGTTTCGGTCGAAATATTTATTGTATAGACCTACGTATACTTCATACTATGAGAAGTTTTCCTTGGATTTTGAACTGCTCTGAGTATTACCACAAGGCTGCTTTCTTGCAACGACTTATTTATTATCTTTTTCATTGTAATGTTATTTCATATTTTTTCCCCTGTATTTGCACATTTCAAGTTGGTTTGTAACAATAATCGATATTTTTTCGAACGATACAATAATCGATTCAATTGCTACGATACGATTATCGATATGAATAATTTCGATTATCAAAATTACCTTTTAGTCGTTTCAAAATTTCCCTTCTTTCTGAATTATTCCTCCAATCATTGACATTGGTGCGAAAATATCTTTGTCTTCTACTGAACGCGACAACCAACCATACATTGAAACTTTCTATACAATAGAATATTTAGACACTCGATACGATCATCAAATAGGAGAGAACATATCGATACATTATAATTTTTTATCGATGTGATATGAATGATAATCGATATAAGTTTTTCGTATAAGGTACACATTTTAAATAAGAAATTTAATAAATATATAAAAAATGAATGAATTATTATAAATGAAAAATTAGGTCTATATAAATTGATGACAGATAGATGAATAAATGAAGTAATAGTTAGATGGATGAATAAATATACAGTAAATGCATAGATACATAAATACTTAAATATATAAATGAATAAATAAAAGAATAAATAAATTGTTTTACCTATTTCAGAGCAACACACTGGTAAAGTACCATACCGTTCTTTAACACCGTTCGACACGCACTCTGCCGCCTCCGCCACTAACCACGGCACCCACGGCAGCCACGGCACCCACGGCAGTCACGGTCACGGGTCAACCGTGGGCGGCAAAGCGGTCAAAGGTCATTATATAACCGGAAGTGACGAGTCAGTCGAAGGCGGGAAACATTCATCTCACCACGAATCTAAGCACGACGAAGAATCGGGCAAGACTGGTAAATCGGGCAAAGAAAGAGATTCAAATGATCATTCGGAAAATGGAGGCACGAAGGGGTCTGATCATGTTGGGGCATCGAAGGGTAAGAAATTGAACTATTACTAGGAAAACGCCATATGCGTTGTTAGACGAGCGAATAGTATTAGTATGGGTAGTAATGGTTAAGAACTGCTTCGAGTGGTACCAATTTAGCACATTTTATTTTTTTTCCTTCAAAATAGCTGACCCGATCAAGCTGAATTTTTTTAGAAATGTGTATCAAAATTTCATTTTTTGGGGAAAATAAAAATATTTTCTTTTTTTTCCGCCATGTTATTCTAATGAGTATTTTTGAAATTTCTAAAATTCATGAAAAAAAGTTACCCCCCGATAATGTCACAAAACTATACAGATCTAAGTTGGATGAGGAACCATATTGAAAAAGAGTTTGAAGTTGATAGCTGTAGCCGTTTGACCTGTGGAGAACCGACAAAAAAACATATGAAAAAATTAAAAAAAAAACACATAAAAACGAACACCAATTTTTTTCAGTATGTCAAATTGAATCCTCGCTAAAGCTCGTCTAACTATATTTTTTTCCCCGCTAGGTGGCGGACACGACGAGCATTCAGGTGGCAGTGCTGGTGGTGGTTATAAAGGTGGCGGTGAACACAATAAAGGAGGCTTCACGAAGGGATTCCGGGATAAATACGGGAAGAACGAACACTACAAATTTGATAAATATTGGGGAGATGGACAGAAGAGTGGAGACTTTAAGAAGTACGGACAGAATGGTTCTTCCTTTTACAAGAGTGGAGGAGGCCACAAGAAAGGAGGGAAAAAGAAGGTAAGTGGAAGATAGTTTTATCCACCAACGAAGGTCACTTACCAATTTAGAACTTACATAATTTTATAGTTTCGCTGCAATTTTGAAGTTATAATGCTTTTGAAAGACGTAGTTGCGTTTCTTGAACCAAAAATCCCCAATTTATCTTGGTTAAAGAGTTTAGTTATAATACTAGAGAGAGAGAGAGAGAGAGAGAGAGAGAGAGAGAGAGAGAGAGAGAGAGAGAGAGAGAGAGAGAGAGAGAGAGAGAGAGAGAGAGATTCTTCTTCTTTAATATTTTACAATATTTATTGTTACAATGATTTGCAAATATTACAAATATAGGAGATATCGAAACTTGAAAGTGAAAATAAAATTGAGTAGACAAATATATATCATGAAACGGACGGTTAATATATGTATGTTGATAAAATGGTTGTCTAGTGTAGCTTTGAATTGAGAGGTCAAAGAAAGGGTTCTGGAGAAAATACATATATCCTTTAAAGGATATATAAAGGAAATAAGGATAAATAAATAAATAAATATGCCGAAACAAAAATACAAATACCACTCCTAGGCCTAATAACTGAACAAATACGAACCGTAGAGTATGAAAGTAGAAATATGTGTTCACAGAAAATTACTCTTGTTCATTTATTCTAATTTATTACACAAACAATTTTTATTTTTTATTTTATATCTCATATTGAACTTTAAAATTTTGCAGCGTTCAAGTAGTACATTCTAGAAAAATTCGTTAAAATTCATTTTTTCGACACCTGCAAAATACACTTTGAGACTCCTTACTGCACCCTCTACCCAATCCCCCTTTCCCCTTCGAACATCCTTCAAGTGTATTTCCTGGCGACGCCATTCTTGTCTTTGTTATCCCCTTGAGTCCTGACGCGTGAAAACGGGAACAACGGGAACAAACGTGTTGAACCAAGACATGCACTTACTTCCCACATTTCCGCTCCAGAAATCGAACTGTCCTATAGCAGGGGTTTCCAAACTTTTTAGCCCAAGGGCCATCTTGTGGAGAGCCGAATTAATCTCATCAATCATAATTATAATGATTTTTCATTATGTGGATTACCTTTAATAATAATAATAATAATAATAATATCGTTTATTTTTTCATTCGGATTCCATATGTATGTCACTTATTGTGAATTTTTAGGATACATTTTCAGCATCAAGGGAGTTCTTACACAATCAGATGTGTCCACGACAAACTAAAAAACAACTACTGACAATCATATGATATTGAACATTTTAATTTCAAACTGTAATTAACTATATAAATTTTACAATGTAATCAAAATAAACTATGGTGGGTCGGTTTGTGGTGCTCGCGGGCCGGTGTTTGCCCAGGAAAGTAGTTTGGAGACCCCTGGGGTAGAGCAAGAGAGCGATAATTTTGACTCCGCTCTGGATCGCTACGGGAATCTGTTGATAGCGTATTGAAGACTTTTCCGTTGGTGATTTTTACGTTTATTTACATTAGTCATTTGATTGACATTTCATTTGGTATAATTATTACGAAGGGTACAAGAGAATTATTTAATATTTTCAATTCTGAATTTAGAATGTAAATAAAGAATAATCAATATGCTGTATTCAATAACAAAATAATTAATATTTTCATACTAAGAAAAAACAGGTATAATTTCACATTCAATATATATATATGTTGAAAATAAAGAAGATTAATATACCGTGAAGATATAGTTAAAAAAGCGTACTGTTGAATATATATATATATATATATATATATATATATATATATATATATATATATATATATATATATATATATATATATATATATATATATATTCAAAGGCAACGCATTCTTTTGAAAATATTGAAAACTCATCAAATAAAATTTCAAAAGTATGCGCTTTACCACGACAAATTAATGAACAATACCACTTTTAATCGTCGTTGTCATTCGTAAAACAGCACGAATACTACGTTTTCTTGAGGTTATGTCTTGACTGATCCGACTACGGATCCGTATACCCGGATCCGGATCCATAATCCGTAGACGAGTTGCTACTGATCCACCCTCGGATGGTGGGAATTGAATTGAATGTTGGGTTTAGAGGCGCGTCGACACCGAGGTTATTTTGCGCCTAACCGGATGGTGGGTAACTGTGAATCAATCGGTTGTGAAACGTTCGAAATATGTCTCACACGACTTTTCAGCAAGTTTTCACGAATATGCTTTTCTCGAAATGTTGCATAGATCGGTATAGTGACCCCTTTTCTATCTCTCTATCTCTCTCTCTCTCTCTCTCTCTCTCTCTCTCTCTCTCTCTCTCTCTCTCTCTCTCTCTCTCTCTCTCTCTCTATCTATCTATCTCGCTCCCTCCCTGTTTCTCTCTCCTCTTTTTTTCTCTATCTCTCTCTCACCCTCTCCTTCTTTCTCTCTCCTCTTTTTCTCTCTATCTCTCTTTCTCTCTCTCTTCCACATGAATGTTTTTGGTGGAGGTGCCGTGTTTTTGCATTTACACTTTATCCGTCCATTCTCAAAATTAGCCACTTCTTCGGCGTACTCATAGGAAGAAAAGTATACAAGTAGAATCATTAACTAACATCTGTCATATACCATCATCACGAAATGCTGTCTCTATTTAAAAATGTATCAACTTGCCAACGATTTTGAAAACCATAGTACAAAAAAAATATTCCCTTTTCTTTTTGAGACATACAAAATTACGCGTAGCCTGTTATTTGTATTTGATCTATGATGCGAACTGAAATTTAATTGACCTATCAAAACGTTAAGCGTGATACAAATGAAAGTATGAGCACGCGTGGTCGAGTGGCTAGCACACTGAACCGTCATTCAGGAGACAAGAGTTCAATTTCCGCCATGGTCGACCATCCTGACAAGGTTTTTCGTGGTTTCCCTCTGTCGTTCAGGTCAATACTGGGATAGCTCCTTAATAGCCGACCGACTCCTTCCCACTATCCAAAAACACCCGATATAATAACCTTTCACCTCATCATCCCTCCACCTCATATATCATTAACCGACGCTAATAGATCCGTACATTGCGTCGTTAAAACCGATATAAATAAATGAAAAACACATAAAATTATATAAACATTCGATTTTTTTTATTGACTGATGGATTTGTTTTGTTTTTTGACATCTACAGAAAGGTGACGCAGCCAGTGAGAATGGTAAAAAAGGTCAATTCAAAAAAGGTCACGACTTATCCGACCACAAAGGTTACAAAGGTGAGAAAGGTTACGAACAACACAGCGGCAACGAATCACAGTACGCTAAGAAGGGTGGTAAAGGCGGCCACTCGACCTATCATGGTAACACCAATAAGCAGAGGTAACGAAGTAGGGTTGTACATCCCTTATCACGCTGGATAATTGGATCATGTATTGACTAATTCAGAAAGTGATTGGAGTAAAATATCATTTTTTCTGGTATTATTATGTGAGATTTGTTACAAAGTCGTTGTTACATAATTAGAGGTTAGGTTGAAAAGGTAGGATCGTTCGGACAGGACACCACAAGGTCGATTTTACCACTCTATAATTTAAATTGTTTGAAGGACATCAGAACCCTGAAACTAGATTTTAATGAATGATGGCAATATTGATGGCAATATTTATTTAGGTTGATTTAGGACTCAATCAAATGTATATTTTTCATTCCTTTTTTTTTATTTTGTTATGCAATCACCTTATTTCTTTCTCAATTATGTTCACATTTAATTTTGTTTATAAATGTGACCGAAAATATAAAATTTGTTTAACCCACAGATAAACTACACATAATTGTGTACACTAAATTGTCTACACTAAATACACTTTAGTGTTAACTTTTGAAAGGTGTGAAATAAAGAAATTCTAATTGAGAGGGGACACATATATTTTTAATACCTTAAAGACGCCCTATGTGCTAACTATTTACCTCGAATAACCCAATTGCCACGCGTCTACGAATAAAAACACATTCTTAGTCGTGTACGCTTGACAGTTAGGCGATATGGAATGAATAATTATTACTCACACCATCTTGAAAGTATCGAAAATATCTGTGTCCTCTCTCCACTAGAATTTCGTTAACTTATACCGTTCTAAAGTTAACACCAGAAAAATGATATTTTTCTGAGTCTACTTCTACTAACTGAGTCTTTTTAGCTAAATAGACTCCCGTGGACTCTTAATTCTCGATTATACAGGAGTACGATATACAGATATATATATATATATATATATATATATATATATATATATATATATATATATATATATATATATATATATTCCCTATATCCATGAAAGAAGTATGTTTTCAACCAATTTAATAATTGTGAAAACTTAGTTATTACATAATTTGGCTGTCATTTTAACCAAAGAACGCTTTTCAAATACCGTCAACTGGGGTAAAATTGAACTCAGGGGTGAAATTGGACAAATTGTTCATTTTGTTCATTTTATTTTCCCGCAAACTTTGTGTGTACAATTGCACGCCAGTATATATTATTTTTCTCAAACATTGTATGTATAGGTTACAATTGCACGCAAAAATATATTTTAATAGTTTTATTATGGTGTGTTATTGGTGTGTTATGTTATGGTTAGTTATTATCATGGTGAGGAAATATATTTTCGACACGATATTCCGGTCTTTACACATACAAAATCAAATGAAATATGTAGAACTACATTGTTATTGTTTGTGATGTTTTTTATAGTCTTCATTTAGCACGAAATGGTTTATAAATTCGATATACGATTGCGACAGAATTCTGATTTGAAAGATATTTTCATATTGAATATGATCTATCAAGTTGAATATTGTAGTTGAATGATGCAATTTATATGTAATAATGAAGGTAATACAATATTTTGAATACCTGAAGTTAGAGTAGATGAAAATCGTGTATCTTTTCTTTAAGTTAAATATATATATTAGAACGTGAGTAGTTCATAATTTGACATGAATTTAAATTGAACTTTGTTGAAGGAATTTGAAAAGATTCACAGTGACGTATATATATATATATATATATATATATATATATATATATATATATATATATATATATATATATATATATATATATATATATATATGCATATATATATATATATATATATATATATATATATATATATATATATATATATATATATATATCCAACTTGGAATCAAATGGGATTCAATAAAGTGCATAGGTAATATTTTGGAGTGTTTTCAGTAATATAAATGACATGTACAATCGAATGTGAAAATGGATTGACAATTTTATTGTGATCGAAATATATATGTTCTACTGAATTATGATTATGTCCGAATCATTTTATTATGTTCATAAAAATAAATATTCTAAACATATGGCTGACCGTATGAAATATAAAAAACGTGTATGTTTGTAGTAAAAAAATTGAATATAGTGATTTACAGAGAAGAGCAATGGAGTTTGATTACCATATTTTACGTAACCTCAATTTGTTGAATTTTCATCCTTACTGTACCATAATATTATATAAGTGAACTAAATATCTGAACTTAACAAGTCCATGATAACACATAGCTTGAAAACAAAACAATCACGTATTGCTGACCTGTGATAGGCCTATTTGTACACATATAACTTATACATATATATATATATATATATATATATATATATATATATACATATATATATATATATATATATATATATATATATATATATATATATATATATACATGTATATATATATATATATATATATATATATATATATATATATATATATATATATATATATATATATATATATATGGTAGTACAATTTTTGCGGTAATGCCACGCTGCTCACATTTTTCATGTCGACGTTTCGGCGGAATTTGCTCCGCCATCTTCAGGAAAGATCCAACTGGGTTGATGGTCAGCACTTGAATTCAAGTGCTGACCATCGACCCAGTATATATATACATATATATATATATATATATATATATATATATATATATATATATATATATATATATATATGTATATATATATATATATATGTATATATATATATATATATATGTACATATATATGTATATATATATATGTATATATATATATATATATGGTACGATTCAAAACTGTTCAAAATTAGCAACCTCGCCCGGGACTTGAACCCGAAAAAAGAAATTAAAACTGTTCAAGAAGACCTTCCTCTTTGGTGTAATGGGAAGTGCGTCAGACCGGAAATCTGGAGATCCGGGTTCAAGTCCCGGGGGAGGTCGCGATTTTTGAACATTTTTAAATCGTACCATTGTAATAACCTACTGGTAGTTAATCAGAAAGTTGTTGAAATAATTTACATACATAAGTTTATTAATATATTTATACACATAAAACTGTTTTGTTCATATTTTATCTAGTTTTCAATTTTTATCGTTACCACATTCAATGTGTTTGGTTCACCTGATCAAGGAAAGAAGTTCTCACAATAAATACTCTTCTTTCATGTGTTTTTGTCTCACATCTTAAATAAATCTCCATCTTATTCATGACGTTTTGTGATGTCCATTATTTACTTTCACATTTTTCATTTTACCACCTCGTCATCTAGCTCTAACGTTCTACGATTATTCTTATTGTTTCCCTCACATAACGACTCCACTAATATCTAGGTCATTTGGGGGTACGATTAATCTGATAATATAGGCCTACTCAGAAAACGATTTGGTTGTTGAAGTCCAACTTTTTTTGCCATCCAATTTGGAACAGTCAATTTGCTTATCTAGCTTTTTATATTGTCATCATTAAAATTATAAAATAGGAGATTATTTTTGTCCATCAATCAAATTTATTTAGTCGTACACATCATGCAACACAAGATTATTGATAGTTATAGTAATAATGATCTTCAATATTAAAAATAAATATAAATATATTGTTAACTCTTAAAAAATAAGAACCACAAAACATGAAAAAGAAGGCAAATATATCACCGAGTACAAGAAAGAAAATAATATGTATACAACTATTCTATTTCAAACACGAAATGAGTCAAATCAGTCACCATATTATCCTCCTCCATTTTATTATTCTCGAACGCAGTTTAATAATCCATCAACTTGAAGTACGCTAAGCAATCTTTCAGAACTATTTGCCAACGTTACGTGACTAATAATTCCAGTGTTTTCTCACATCAATTATTTATGACTTCCTTTTTACCTAATCGATTATTTTATCTGGTATTATTGATTGTTGGCGGGGAGGAGTGGAGGGAAGGGGGGGGGGGGTATCGTGAACGACATTCGATTAGTGTTGGCGGATCGAGATGTATGGTCGTTAAGGGGGTTTATACATGGTGCTTATAAAAATAGAGAAAATCAACTTCACTATTTTTTTTCGAAAACTTGTGTAATTGAATGAAAAGTTCACATCTCCAAGATAATGTTATACTCTCTAATTTCAATGGCATTCTATTTCATTGAATTCAATCAATTTCAAGATAATACGTCAATAAATAAAATGTATATGATGAAATTCATTGACGTATCATCTTAAAACTGATTGAATTCACGGAAATAAAATGTCTTATTAATTCAAGAGGATAAAATTTCCTTGGGGATATGAACTTTTCATCCAATTACACTGGTATTTGAAAATGGAAATAAATGATAAAGACAAATTTCTCGATTTGTGTAAGCACCGTGCACGCGCCCCCTTAACTGTATTAGATGGGATAAACGTACGAACGTGTCCCAGAAATATTAGATCTGTTAGGCTTTGTAGGTTGCATTTGCATATTTATGTCTACTATGCAAAGTTATTATTAAATTAGATAATTCTTCAACATTTTCAAGTGATAATTTATTGTCTAAGCACAGACTGAAGGCTTTGTAGGCTGCAATAGCATATTTATGTCTACTATGCATAGACATTATTAAATTGAATAATTGTTCAACATTTTTAAGTGATGAATTAAAATCCAAGCTTCTTCGCCCTCTTCTTCCTCCAGTAGCCGCTCCACCAATTCCTTCCACCTTTCTCTGTTTTTCCACCATTCCTCTCTTCCTACTCTCTCTCACTCTTCATTTCTCTCTTGAACATCTCCTTCAACGCTACCAATCCACCTAGCTCTTTGACGACCCACTTTTCTTTCCCCCATATCCCTACCCTTTTCAAATTCTCTTCTCGGGATTCTATTTTCTCCCATTCTTTTCATATGTCCAAACCACCTTTATCTTTCTCGACCCAACTTCCAACTCAACTTTTCCACTCCCAGGTCCTCCCTAATCTTCTTATTCCTGATCTTGTCTAGCTCAGTCACTCCCACCACCCCTCTCAAGAACTTCATCTGCGCTGCTTGGATATCTGCTTCCTCTTTCCCCCCCATTGGCCATGTTACTGCATATGGCACCTCGGCACCTCTGCATATTGGCCATGGCACCTCGTATGTTAAGATTGGTATTTAGTAACACTTGGTAATATTTGTATATTTGTAATGTTTTTCATATTAATGGAGAATATTTTCTAATATTCTCTAATAGCGAGATGTCTATATATGTCTAGATGAGCGAGATGTCTCTATAAAGTATAATCGAAAACTCTAAAAACCTTGATCATTTGAAATGAACTTCATCCGATGTCAATGAATCTAGAAAGCCGTGACTTCGACAATGCAACATTTTTCAACTAATATTTCTATCTTTCCGATGAATAAAATACATTTATTATATTATTTTCTCCAAAACGGCTGGTCCGAATATCAAACCAAATCTTTATTCATGTATATTATTCTTGTGTTCACATTTGTGGAAAATTTGAATCGTATTGAAGAGACTTTATTTTTCAATTTTTTCCGCTCAGCCAAATCTTATGGGGTTTTTAGAAACTTCTAAATGATGTTTCTCAAAAATGGTCCAACCGATTAGACCTCAAAACTATACAGTTCTAAGTTGGATAAGTTTGCATATAAAAATAAAGTTTCGGGAGAAAAATATTGTCATTTTTCGTTCAAGCCCAGTTTCAGTGTTGTGACGTCCTTTAAAGAATACCTCCATCATTTCCTATGAATAAAAAATTACCATTATCGACCATAGCTTTACGTCGTTATTGCATTGAGCGATGATAAATACTCAGTGATTCCCATGTTATAATGTACACCTGGCTTGATTGCACAGTACAGTTTAATGGTATATTATTTATGGAATAAGCTCTATGAGGTTTGACATTGGTCTAATAAAAACGCAACCGATCGATTTATGGAAAACGCTTGGAGAGAATATTAGTTTTATGTTTGAAAAAAAAACAGAATGATTTTAAGGGTGATTACTATACTTGTATCTACGGGAGAGAAAATTGACTACCAACTTGATAAAATTATAAACATTTCCGTAATTAGATATTCTTGTTACCACTTGAAAATTAAACGCTTTTGAAATTTGAAATTTTGGAATCTCTTCTTAAATCACTGATATTTCCGTAATTAGATATTCTTGTTACCACTTGAAAATTTAACGCTTTTGAAGTTTGAAATTTTGAAATCTCTTCTTAAATCACTGATATTTCCGTAATTAGAAATTCTTGTTACCACTTGAAAATTTAACGCTTTTGAAATTTGAAATTTTGGAATCTCTTCTTAAATCACTGATATTTCCGTAATTAGATATTCTTGTTACCACTTGAAAATTTAACGCTTTTGAAGTTTGAAATTTTGAAATCTCTTCTTAAATCACTGATATTTCCGTAATTAGAAATTCTTGTTACCACTTGAAAATTTAACGCTTTTGAAATTTGAAATTTTGAAATCTCTTCTTAAATCACTGATATTTCCGTAATTAGATATTCCTGTTTCCACTTGAAAATTTAACGCTTTTGAAATTTGAAATTTTGAAATCTCTTCTTGAATCACTGATCTTCGTTATATTCTTTATATCTTCTTCCAAATCATTTCATTCCCGCGTCGGTCTTTGAATGAATCCATATTTACCTACTTTCTAGCCACTTTATCCACTTCCATTCTTACCCCTCCCCTTGTAATTCTTTGTAATCCCTTTCCAATTTTATAGCTTAATTCATACCATCCTGTATATTTATTCTTGACTAACAAAACTGCATATTCTTTCTATTTGTCTTCGTTTCGTCAAATTTTCCCATCCCATTTCCTCATTCATTTCACTAGGTCTTTCTATAACTTTTTCAACCACATCCTTATCGTTCCTGATAATCTTCCAGCGCTCTCTCTCTCCCCAATACCCTTCTTGCAGCAACCCTTTGGACGTTTAAGAACACTTTTAAGAACTCTCTGTAAACTAAGATATCCTAAAGAAACATAGGCCTATTACATGAACGAAATAAAAAACGAAATTAAATTGTTTTCCGAACTACCGGCGAAATGAACAGCATGTGCAGCTTTTCATAGCGCGCAAATTGACAGTAAACGCAGCATTCTTTTATTATCCACTTAGTGGAGAATATTGAAACGACGCCAGATAGGAATTGAAATATATTGGTTCTAGTATTAATAAAGTACCGTAGTGGAGAGTATGTCACGTGCTACTGTTCACACATATGTGTGTGAGAGAGAGAGAGAGAGGGGGGAGGGAGAGAGAGAGAGGGGGAGAGACAACAGAGAAAATTTAACGGAAACTATCTTCTAATTATATGAATGTAAAATATAGAACATGGAGTGTGTGTTTGTTTGCGTGTATTTATTCTTATCTTGTAATCGAAACAAAATTATTATAGGTATATACACATATTTATTGTACTTTTTTTATTGAAAATTGTCTACAGTTTTGATACATTGTTATACGCCGCGTGTTGGCAAAATGTAGACTTTTATTTCGAGGAGGGGAAATCTTTCATGAGATCCCCGCTTGTCGGTCTATTGAAGTATTTCTCATGCACCTCCTATTAATTTAATCTACATATTATTAAATTATACGAGGTTTGTACACATAGTTCTAAATATTCTATATTACATCTTAGAAGGAAGAAACATGTACAATACTGCAAATTAATGTACAAAGCATCCGCAACAAAATTGAATCGTTTGAACTTATGCTCGACGCAATATCTCCTGATGTTGTATGCATCTCAGAACATTGGCTCACCGAGCAAGAAGTTAAGGTAACATCAATTATGAACTACGTTATTAATAATCCCTTTACAAGGGAAGGAAGCAGAGGAGGTGGTGTTGCTATATTAACGAAAGCAACTACGACTATGGAAGTGACAGATCTCCCTGAGTTATCAACACTCAGTACAGACCGTGACTTTGAGTGTAGCGCCATTGTTGTAAATTATACTCACAACTCAACAAAAATAATAATCTTATCATTGTATCGATCTCCTGATGGGCGCACAACAGTATTTTTTGATAAACTTGAAAATGCTTTCAATCATATCGCCAGAAGATTTGGTAACGACGTGTTAATTATCATCGGAGGAGATTTCAACATTAATATGCTTCCCGAAGTGGAGAGTATCCTGGCCCAACGTCTTCTAGATCTCACAAACGCGTTCAAGTTGACCGCCCATATTCATAATCCTACAAGAAACAGGGGCACCTGCAAAACGCTGATTGACAATATATTCTCTAACTTACCATCAACATCCATAATCAAAGCGGAATCTTTAGACCTCAATATCTCGGACCATAATGGTCAAGTTTTCACATTTCAGACATCAACGTCTACGTTGCGACAGTCGAGTGCATCTGTGAGAAGAACTTTTTCACCTCAGCAAATATCAAGTTTCAAACAACTTCTTGCGATTGAATCATGGAACAGTGTATTTACGACCGAAAATACTAACGATAAGTTTAATTCATTCCTTGCAACTTTCATGAAATGCTTCAATCATGCATTTCCCAAACGGAAAATTCGTGATGATAATCGTAGACTGTACAAAAATTGGATCACACCAGAAATTAGACAGTCATCAACCCTTCTCAAGAATCTTCACAGCATAATTCGACGTGTCAACAACACAGTACTTAATGACACATACAAGAGACTGAAGAGAATCCACGTTCGCTCCATACGTGAAGCCAAACGGTCCTTCAATGATGCCCTTATAGCGGAGTCTAAAAATAGAAGCCAAGGACTATGGAATATAATAAAAACTCATTCCCGACCTGCATTACCAAAACACAATTTATCACTTACGGTCAACTCAGTAAAGCACGATAACCAAAACAAATGTGCTAACATTCTCAACAATTATTTTACTGAAGCAGCCCAGAAGCTACTAACTGCCACAATCGATAAAGACAAACCGGATCATTTTGAGACACCACATAGATATTGCTCGAAGCAAATTTTCTTATTCCCGATTAGTAGTGGGGAAGTATTATCTATTATTAACAAGAAGTGCACCAAGAGATCAGCTGGACTCGACGAAGTCCCCAGTAAACTTCTAAAAGATTGCGCGTCACAAATCAGTGAACCTCTTGCAGACATAATAAATGCATCATTCACTCAAGGGATTTTTCCATCGAGCATGAAGACCTCAAAAATTGTGCCTATATTTAAGAAAGGTGATCTATCTGCACCTGAAAACTATCGTCCCATATCGCTTCCCTTTTCGTTTTCAAAAGTGTTTGAAATAGCTTTCAGCTCGCGTCTCAGTAAATTCTTGAACTGTTTTAATTTACTATCTACAAACCAATATGGATTTCAAAAAGGTAAATCAACTACTCATGCGATACACAAGTTTGTTCAAGGTGCGTACGAAGGGATGGATCATCACTCGCAAGCTATCGGACTGTTTTACGATATGTCTAAAGCGTTTGACTGCATGAACCATAGCATATTAGCCAACACTCTTGCTTCAATGGGTATTGGGGGAGTAGCCTTGAATTGGATCAACTCTTTTCTCTCTCAGCGTATGCAATGTGTGGAATTACCGGACAAGAACGGAATTAAAATAATATCAGAAATAACTACATCCACAATTGGCGTACCTCAAGGAACTGTTCTCGGTCCGCTACTTTATATTCTATACGTAAACCACTTACCTAAGAAACTTAATCAAGGCCTTTTAACTGTATACGCGGATGATACGAGTCACTTATTAACAGCATCAGATGCAGACTCTGTCACTGCAATTGCAAACGCAGCCACGCATAGCATGGTTGAATGGTGTAATGGATCGAAACTTATAATAAACACAAGTAAATCAACATTCATGAAATTTCACCAAAAGCGAACTTCATCGGAGTGCAGTCCGCTGATCAGACTTAACAATAAAAGCATGGTACAAGTCTCGAACACAAAATTTCTTGGACTCATTATATGCGACACCCTTGACTGGTCTTATCACATCAGTTATTTGATGCAAAAAATATCATCTGCATCATACCTGCTCCGTAATCTACGTCGTATAGCCAACGAAAATGCAGTTCTTACGGCATACTATGGTGTAGTGTACTCTCACCTCTGTTATGGCATAATATTCTGGGGTATCTCGACTCATGCGAAGAGAATCCTTATTGCACAGAAAAGAGCAGTACGAGCGATTGTAGGTGCTCATTACAGGTGTTCATGCCGACCAATATTTCGACGACTTCGCCTACTGACTGTGACTGCTATATATATATATAATACCGTCATATTTATCTACGTAAATAGACCAAGTCTACTCACTAACGAGGTCTACATAAACACCAGACAGAAATGCCACTTTCAGCATCCGGATCACAATCAAGCAGCTTTCAAGAATAGTCCTGACTACATGGGCACATTTCTATACAATAGTCTACCTGATCAAATAAAACAAATCAAATCAATAAATTCATTTAAATCAAACCTAAAACGCCATCTCATCAATATAAGTCCATACACAATTGCAGATTTTATTTCAGCATGATCTTTAATGTGTACAAGATACTAATTATATTTCTTTTTCTGAACAGTTCTTGTTCATTTTACAATGCAAGATATTTATGTACATTTAACCATTTTTTTTACATCGGAAATCAGAAATAATGTGCTTGTAATGTTACTATAAGATAACTAATGAAATAATGTAACTTGTTTCTTCATACTTTTATCTCTTTTCTTTTATATACATATGCGACGCATTCTATAGCATATTTGTACATTCGTTTTTTTACATACTGTACAATACTATGCTCAATTGAATAAAGATTATTATTATTATTATTATTATTATTATTACATTATTGAACACTCATTTTACATGACCATTGGTGACCTAAATTGAACTATATCTGATCGGTTAGATTGACATGAAGTATGTATGCAATTTAATATTAATATTTTCCACAGTGGCGAAATAATCAAACGAATGGGGAACGGGAATGAAGAAAAAGGGATATATTTATGTGGAAGGGAAAGTGGGAGAGATTATTAATATTAAATACATCTGATTCGGAATTTTGAAATGTGTTTGTTGAAATAATTCCAAGTGGGCTGATTTATTAAATATTTTTATTGTGATATTATAATATTATTGGAAATAAAATGGAATGGAAGAATTTTCATTATTATATTCTCAATCTAAAAGTAGACCAAAGATATTAAAGATATTAGATATTATTATTAGAGATATTATTAGATATTATTATCGTTCGGAAAAACGAATATAAATATTTTATAATTTTTTTATTTAGGAGTACGAATAGGAAAATATTCATTCTTGAAACTTCCAAGATTTTGAAAATGTATATAATTTTCAAAATAGAGTAATAATAAAATACACGTGGGCCATAATAGAAATACTTCCATTCCACTCTCTCTTTTTAACATTTTTCAACCAGAAATATATTAATCCCATCATTGTATTTTATAATTTTCATAAAACAATTCAACAAATTTTAAAGACAAAATACATTTTATATAAAAACCAAAATCCCTTACTGCCCTCAAATCAGTACCGCCACTGATACAACAAACATTACAAACAAACAAAAAACTCGCACAAAACTTCTGACATTGACAAGTATACTTTTCCACCATGATTCTATAATCACAAACCTAGACCAACCAGTATTATGTGGATATTTGACCGATTAAGCGATAACGTTTTTGCGCATGCGCGATATAGGCGCAACTAGGCAACCCGTCACACAACATAACTTTTATTATCCTCCAGGGGGCAGAGATATTAGTGTCGGTTATGTGCTCATGAAAACTATACCACGCTTTGTTCAACTCGAGTAGAATATTTTATGAGGGGAAAAAATTAAAATATACAAAATGGTATCTAATATGTTATTAGTTGTTAATTGTATTTTATTAAGAATGGTGGTGGCTGAGCCTAATGTTAAACTACGTAAGTATTTGTTCATTATTGTTATTGTATTTATATGACTAGGCAACCGCAGGATGTGCGTTGTACGATGAGCGAGATGTCTATATAGAGTATAATCGAAAACTCTACAAACCTTGATCATTTGAAATGAACTTTATCCGATGTCAATGAATCTAGAAAGCCGTGACTTCGACAATGCAACATTTTTCAACTAATATTTCAATCTTTTCGATGAATAAATACATTTATTATATTATTTTCTCCAAAACGGCTGGTCCGAATATCAAACCAAATTTTTATTCATGTATATTATTCTCGTGTTCACATTTGTGGAAAATTTGAATCATATTGAAGAGATTTTATTTTTCATTTTTTTCCGCTCAGCCAAATCTTATGGGGTTTTTAGAAACTTCTAAATGATGTTTCTCAAGAATGGTCCAACCGATTAGACCTCAAAACTATACAGTTCTAAGTTGGATAAGTTTGCATATAAAAAAAAAGTTTCATGTCGATCGGTCAAACCCTGCGACCTGTGCAGTGTTTACAAACAAACAAAAAAACAACAACAACAAAAACGCACAGACAAAGTTCCGTAAGAGTTCAGTGAAAATCTCCGCTACGCTCATCTTATTATTTCATGTTTCAGAAATAGATTTGATTTGAAATATATAAAAATCTTCATTCGGATCTCTGCCCATGTATATTGGGTTGCCTTGTTAGACACACAATAACAATTAAATTTAAAATTAAAATTGATAAGAACATACAAACAAATAAAATTTTGAAGATGAAGCTAAATTGAGACTAGAAAATTGAAGCTAATTTTGACTGTATAAATGATTTCTGAGAATTATAATTGAATCGCGTAATACGCTTAATACTATATCCTTAATAATTGTTCTACAGTTAATAGATGGATAGATAGATAGATAGTTTATTGTCTTCTTTTACACTCCTTCACATATACAGTTAATTGATTGAAAACTAACGACATAGGATAATAAAGTCAGTCAGATGATGGTATTAATAGTGGTAATAAAAAAAAATGACGTTCTAATAACGATAACATAATATGAAGAGAGGTGTTCATTTGATTCAAATTATATTTATAAATTCATCTGATGCATGGAAAATAATATTATAAGTGTGAAAATTCGATAATATGAGAACATAATAATTATACAGAACTAGAGGTTATTATTGCATGTACAAAAGAAGGAGCGAACACCCGCGCGCTATTGATGTGAGGTAGGGAGGACGGTCGATTGGAACCTTCTTCTTTTGTGGATAGATCTACATTTCCATTATATAAATAAAAGGATCGGAAAAATAGAAAAACAGAGTATGACTATGAAAGACTTTGCTAAATACTTTATTTGTGTAACTTTATCATTTTCACATATCTATATACTTCAATGATGATTTGTCGCCCCGGTGGCCAAGTCAATTATCACTAGCGGTAGAACTGAAGTCACCGTTGGGCGTGGGTTCGAGTCCAGCATAAGGCATGGGTTTTTGTATACGCCCTTTCACCTATCATCGTTTCATCATCATCCGCTCATTATTATGAGCTCATTCATCCGCTCATCCGCTCATTAGCTTTCTCTCATTGAGAGAAAGCTATTATTATTATATTGGGTTTAAAGACGCACTGTTATGATAGCGCAGATCTAATGGCGTCGAATGGATGATTAATGAGATGATGGGATGATGAGATGAAGGTTCTTGGGTAATGAGATGGATAGTGGGAAGGAAGCGGTCATGGCCGACTTATTGTAGGAACCATCCCGGTATTATCCTAGACTACAGAGGGAAACCATGAAAAAACCTTGTAAAGATGGTCGGCGGCGGGGATCGAACTGGGTTCGAGATTTCCCTCGTCTCCCGGATCACATGAAGCGAGCGCGTTAACCACTGCGTTACATGTGCCGGTCATTGGTTTTGTAAATGTAACTTAATAATTATTATTTATTAATTATTAACTTATTGATTTTGTATCTTATTAACTGCTCATCCGTACCTTCAAATAAACTGCCTGTTAGTGGGATTTTTAAAGGGCATCACAACCCTGAAACTATAGATTTCAATGAATTATGACAATATTTATTCTCCAAATTTTAGAGAGAACTAGAGCTCATCATCTCACTTTTAAAAATTAAAATTAATTATTTGACTTTCCATAAACTATGAGTCATGACGTAAGCATTATCTATTCTGTACATAAACATAAACGGAATCGAGTAATTCCCAAGTCACGCTTCAGAAAAAGAGCCGGGTCCGGGAGGACAAATTAATTAATTATAATTTCTGACTTTGAGATAGTTTCAAGTATTCTTCTAAAATTCGGGAAATAAAATCGCTAAAATCTAGTTCTAGAGTTGTGACGTCCTTTAATCAAACAATAATCAACAGATCAACAGAAACTGTACTGAAATTGTTGGAATGACCGGTAAACCTTTATATGTCTTTAGCCGTATTAGAGCTGACTAAGCGGTCATCAAAGAGGATACTTATCACAGAATAGACGTTAGTTTTCATAGGTCAGTATTTTAATATCTTTCCAATCTGTTTGCATCGATAAAGTCTATGTATTTTTCCATTGCATTCGTTCACTGACAGGGCATTTTATTCACTAAAAGAATTCCTCCCCCTCAACGTCACATTTTAAGCTCACCATTACCACTGTCATTTTATTTAAACTTTCCTCAAGCTCTATCATTCATCACCAATACCTACATTTTATTACATCATTTCTATTTCTATTACATTTCTAATATTATCATCATATTTGTTGTGAAGGTTTGGGTGGACGACCACTATTATTAGTGAACCCCGCCTAAGTTTGAGCAATCATTGTTATTCAAAAATATATTGTTTAAATGAAGAATTAAAATAAAAAATAAAATAAAAAAAAATGAATAAAGTTTAGCAGCGCCAGAAGGTGTTAATTGTGATAACTGAGTTGACCATGGCACTGAAATTAAGTAACCGTATAAAATCCACTGTGATGTGGGGTGATATTATTCTCATAGTTCCGATCTTTTTGAAAAACAATCTCATTATTATTTTACTTATTCTCTTATCATTATGTATTCTTCTTCTCTTTCTTCATATTGAAATCTTCTTTCTTCTCTTTTTTTCTTTGGTTTTATATTTATTACAAAATAGAACATTTGAATAAGAACCAGCAATTAAAAATCAGCTGAGCCATATCTCTTTAAAATTAAAATTAATTATCAAGGAGATTATCAATTAAATATCATATTATAATAATTATGAACATGGCTCGCTTTTGCATAAAACTGCATACTTAGTCATGGTACATCATCAGAAAGGATAGTCTTAACTCTAGTCTTAACTCTAATCTTAGTTTTATATTGATTCTCAACTTTATTTGCAGAAGTTAAAGTTATACCTCTATTTTCGACGGCCCTTTACGATCTGAGAACTAATGATCAATAAACCCCTAAGAACTAAGCAAACCCTTGTTTGAAATTGCTGATAGCGCTTTAGTAGATCTAAGTAGAAAGTACTCAAGAGTCCATGGGAGTCGATTTAGCGAAATACCAGTTTGTTGGTGATAACTTTTGACCGGTGTGTGATATCGAAATTCTGAAAATAAGAAAAGACATATATTTTCAATAGGGTACCTTTAAGGTTGTATAAGTTTTTTTTTAATCACATCGAAACTTGATTCAAAATCATTGTTCCCCAATTAAGGCTAAGGATGAGAGTAGGATCGTTTGGACGGGGCACCACAAGGGCGATCTTACCACCCCATTTTATTATTATTTTAAATTAAATTGATTGGTGGTGTTTAGGGGCGCTCAACGTCTGGGTTATCAGTCTGAGTCTGGGTTATTAAAGCAATGAACTTTGACACCAGGTCTACGCTGTCTGTGACCACACTTCTTCGCCGCAGATAAAAACCGTCAGTTGTCGAAAGTCCGGAACACAATATAAACTATACACACACATAATAATATATATACATATATATATAATTATATATATATATATATATATATATATATATATATATATATATATAGATATATACGATCTTAATACTGATCCATCCTGAAAAATATCTATTAATCTCCCATACAATTTATTCGTTTCCTAAACGTTTTCCATGAATATATAGAACATTACAAATAAATAACTCGCAATAATATGAATTTTTATTCTTTCTTGCTCTTCAAACTTGTAATTACTCTTTTCCAATCTATTTCAAATAAAAAAAACAATTGATTCAAGTTGAAACTTTTACGTTTCAAATAATTCTCTAAAAGATGCTAAACGGTTTTCACCCTAGTAAACCACCAATCTTCTTTGAAAGTACGACTTTCATTGTTTAAAACGTCTTAACGTTTTTAGACGACTGTTTTACAAGATACCAAATGCAATACAATGAAACAGGGGTCTCTAAAGTTTAACTACGCTCCACGAACACCGCCAGTCCGGCCCATCATAGTTTATTTTATTACATTTTGAAATTTACAGTGTAAGTAAAGCATACAAAATGATAATTAGATATTTTCATGATACCAATTAAGAAACACAACAAGGCCCTGTTTTACGAATAATAAATTTGCTGATTGAGCAATAATTAGTGGATTAGCTTGTTATTACCCTTGGTTATCAATGTTATTTTTGTACTGCAATTGATTAATTAACTCAATTAACACATTTTTGTTATTGGTAATATGGGCTCTAACTGATTTTCCTTCTAAAAATGAACATTTCAGCTGTAATTAATGATATGAGATCTATCCTTAAAATTTACAATAAGTGACATATTCAATATATATGGTATTCACTATTCACATTGGTGAATAGGAGCAGTGAAATGGGCCATGGGAAGAAGGGAAGAGAACATGGTGGTATACAAGCAGCAGAAATGAAATTCCTTAGTATCAAAGGAGTAACAAAACTAGACAAGCTGAGAAGCACCGATATTAAGAAAGTCGAGGTGGTTCGGGCACATGAAAAGAATGAGCATGGACAAGATTCCGAGACGAGAATTTGGAAAATAGGGGACTGTGAAGAGAAGAGTAGGAAGACCGCGATTGAAGTGGTGTGCAATGATTAAAGAAGACGTGCAAGAGAGGGATGGATATGGGAGGAGGTGATCAGTGGCAGACAGTGGGAGGACAGAGAGTTGTGGAGGAAGCTGGTGGTAACGAAGGAAGAAGATGAAACGTCAGGCGTGGCTAGCCGGTTTTGAAAAGTGTAGCTCTAGTTATGGCGATACAACACCCTCTAACCCAATTGTCTGGAAACAGAGTTCGATTATTATTATTATTTACGTTATGAAATTAAACAGTTTAATCTCAATTATTGAGATTCATGTAACTCCCCACAAGATGGCGTTGTACTTCTGTTGGCCCTTGGGACTTTGTGGAGGAATCAGTGTGGCCCTTAGGCTAAAAAGTTTGGAGACCCCTGTATCAAAATCGTCCGACCCAAGTAAGAGATAGTAAAACTAACAGGATGTTTTATTTGTCTTGTAGTGTTGTTTTAAAAGTTGTCTGCTAAATAAAAACTTGGCGTCCATTTGGCTCATGTAGTTAGAGCACTGCTTTAACATCTGAAACCAGACGAGCGCGGTTTCGATGATTATTGTTTGCTTAACGACCCCACCAACAGCTAGGTTAAACGGGGGTTTCCGCTATAAGTAAACATATCCTTCAACTTATCATCTCTTCATCGTTTCTGAGGTCCAACAAGTTTCAGAAGTCAGAAACAAATCTCAATTTGTTTCTGTTAAAAATGATGAATAACACAGATATGAAATCTGAAACCAAATTGGTACGGGTTTGAGTCCCGCTATATGCAAGGGTTATATGTAAACATATCCTTCCACTTTTCATTATTATATCATTATTATAAAGAATATGACGAATATCGGTGATTTAAGAAGAGAGCTAAGAAAAAATAACAAAGTATAATTTTATTGAGTATGTTTGGGTATGATTGAGTATGAGGATTGTAGTTTCATGATAGTAATCATTACCACCTGTTTTAAGAACAATCTGTAATGAATAAATAAAATTTAATAACTGAATAACTAATCATATATAGCCGCCCCGGTAGCCAAGTCAATTATCGCTAGCGGTAGTAACGGAAGTTACCGTTGGGCGTGGGTTCGAGTCCCGCATAAGGCATGGGTTTTTGTAAACGTTCTTTCACCTATCATCACTTCATCGTTTGATTATCACCCGCTCATTCGTACCCCCGTATAACCTAGCTGTTGGTGGGGTCGTTAAGCAACATTACAAAAAACTAATCATATGTCGATGAGTAACGTCAATTAGAAAGTGGTCTTCATTTCCAAATTTCAATTTCATTTAGTTATCAAGTCGGATAGATAAATAATTGAGAAAGTTGGAGGAACATGATTTTGTATGTCACAAATCAATTTTGAAAATATTCATGTTGTTATTCATATGTATTTCTGTTATTTTGTTTCTGTTCTCAAATACGAACAAACATAGAATAACATTCACGACCCAAATTTACGTTCTTTCTTTCTTTTTTTTAAATTTTTCAATTACTTACAAAATACACATGACAGACAAAAAATCCACAAAGTCTCCAAGGAAGACTTGACTGTGGGAGAAACAAAGAATATTATAATCTGTATATTTTTTATTTTTATGTTGAATTTCTGAAGAAGGTGATCAAGAGAAGGTGAATATGATGATGAATTGAGTGGCAACTATGAAAGCAAAAAACAAGAGATCTAATTTTTAGAATGGACAATATTTAAAAATAGAATGTACCAGAGAATATACTATCACGAAAAATAACAAGGAGCAAAACACCATTGAAAAATAAAATTGACATACTTGTTTACATTATGAATGGATAATAATATTGTGAATGTAAAAAATGAACATAATAATAGCAACAAACAAGAATCTTGAGATGATTTATAAATATGAATACATTATATTATATAGAGGGTTACATGATGATGATTACATAAACAAATGATAACAATATTAATTATATGAACTTATACAATATGAACAATATGAACTTTGAAGTAATCATGAAGATACATATCTCATAATGATTCAATGTCTTGTTAGGATGTACAAATATGTTTTCCAGAAGATAATCAACTCACATTTGTGGTTATATAATGATATATATATTTTGGTGATCAAATATAATGATAATTCAAATAAATATAATATGCTATTTTATTTTGGTACACCAATGCTATCAATTTGTAAATCATCTTTCATAATGTATTTATTCTTTGAGATTTAATCTTGAGCATGTTACAATGGAAACCTATCAACACGAAGTAGAATAAAGTGTTATTATTTAAAACAAACTATGAAATATTCTAATTTTTTTAATAAATATAACGCATAAAATGTATAAAACCCTGATACAAAAAATCTCTTAAAGTCCTGATCCTTCACAGCTAGCTTCATTTCAAGTGTTAGGAACAATGTTGAATATTTAAGATGTTCTATTGTTCTATGTTCAGTGATTTTAACGGAGGAACAACAGAAGAACATTCCACAGACGTTGGCGTCCAACCTGCGCGCGGCTGAGACGGACAGTCCAGGACTCAAGATCACTGAGGTCACTGTAGCGGTCAGCAGGGAGAATGAAAACGGCTCATTCAGTCAAGGTACTTTCAACCTTAATTTAGATTTTTTATTATTATACGAGCTTTATCGAGGATTCAATCTGACATACTGAAAAAATTGGTGTTCGTTTTTTTTTTTTTTTTTTTTTGGTTCTCCACAGGTCAAACGGCTACAGCTATCAACTTCAAACTTTTTTACAATATGGTTCCTCATCTAACTTAGATCTGTATAGTTTTGTGGCATTATCAGGGGGTAACTTTTTTTTATGAATTATAGAAATTTCAAAAATACCCATTAGAATAACATGGCGGAGAAAAAATATTTTCCCAAAAAATTAAATAAGGCGTGAATTTGAATTACATTTTGATACACATTTCTGGAAATTTTAAGCTTGATCGGGTCAGCCATTTTGAAGAAAAAACATAAAATGTTTTAAATCGGTACGACTCGAAGCAGTTTTTACCCATTTTTACCCATACTATTACTATCCGCTCGTCTAACAACACATATATGGCGTTTTCCTAGTAGTTATATTTATAGCATAGGCCTAATTATATTTTTTTATACAGATTTAGTTCAGGCGCTGAAGAGCGTATACCGGAATAAAGTCAACTCGGTCGTGTGACATGGGCTTCGGGGTACTTTTCAATGGAATGTGGTTAGGGTTCAGGTAAGGTTGGACACCCAAACCCATGTCACACAACCGAGTCAATTTTATTCCGGTATATGCTCCTCAGACGCCCCGATTCAGTGGAAGAGCAGTCGATCTAATAAATTAATAAATTAATACTTTATTCAACGACGCACTTTAATAACTAAAAACTAAAACTTTAAAAACTTTTGATAACTAAAACCTATTAGCGTCGGATGGATGATTAGTGAGATGATGGGATGATTACAGATGAATGTTTCTTGGGTAAGGAAATGATATTAGCTGCCCCGGTGGCCAAGTCAATTATCGCTAGCGGTAGTAACTGAAGTCACCGTTGGGCGTGGGTTCGAGTCCCGCATAAGGCATGGGTTTTTGTAAACGTCCTTTCACCTATCATCACTTCATCGTTTCATCATCATCCGCTCATTCGTACCCCCATATAACCTAGCTGTTGGTGGGGTCTTTGAGGAACATTAGAAATAAGAGGAAATGATAGTGAAAAGGAAGCGGTCATGGCTTATGTTGAAGAAACCTTCCAGGCTACAGAGGAAAACCACGAAACAAACATGTCAAGATCGACGTGGTAGAGATAGAACCGAGGTCCGATATGTCCCTCATCTCGCGAAATACATGAAACTAGCGTGTTAGCAACTGAGCTACATGTGCCGGTTTCATATTGCTCATAGTTCTTTCACTGCTCATACTTGCTCATACAGTACAACGCTGATCATAATGGATCATTTTAGGAGATAGATGCCAGGAACAGTTCTACAATAGGTCACACATCAGCATGAGTGGAGGAGCCGGTTTTATTTTCATACAAACATATATTTTATATATATATATATATATAAATAGAGAGAGAGAGAGAGAGATAGAGAGATAGAGAGATAGAGAGAGAGAGAGAGAGAGAGAGGGTTTTTCTTTTCGATTTTTTTCTTTCGCAGCAATAGTTTGAGTGTTCGAATTAAACATTAGTAGCAGATAATACTCCCATTTAAAATTTCATTAATTATTTTCCATTTAGTAATTTTAGTAGCATTCACATTTTAAATGATAAAATGTATTCAAATATATTCAGTTTTCAATTTTCTCTCAGCAATAGTTGATTGTTCGGATTATTCATTTATGATATTTGGCCAAATACTCTCATTTAACATTTCATAAATTCTCTTCTATCCAGTATTTTCAGTACAATTTACATAAAATAATAGAATATTCAAACGAATTCTGCTGTTTAATATATATATTGAAATGTCAATTTATTATCCTTTTAGTAAGTTATACCATACTTCCAGTACTTTGACTATTCACTTGCGAACAACAAAATTTTAGTTAGATTATTCCTCCATTCTATCTAAATCATCTTGATCATGTAAATTGTCAGGGCTTAAATTATGAAACTTGTATATGCCAAGTTTCAACTGAATTTTTGCATGAGTTTGACGTGTGGAACGCAAACAAAAATAAATTTAAAAACAAAAAATTGATCCGGTAGATGATGGGAAAACCGGACCTGGTTCTATCCCCGACCACCGCCCATCTTCACAGGTGTTTTTCGAACCGTTTTTTTTGTAATTGTTTTTTTTTCGCGTTTTTTTGCACAGTTTCCCACTGTAGTCTAGGCTAATACCGGGATGGTTCTTACAATATAAGTCACATACGCTTCCTTCCCACTACCCAAGAAACCTTCATCTCATCATCCCATCATCTCATTTATCATCCATATGACGCCAATAGATCTTAGTTATCACCATAGTGCGTCGTTATGCGTTATCATCATAGTACATGCACGGTGCTTAAAAAATTGAGAAATTCATCTTCACTATTTTTTCCCATTTTCAGGAAACAGTGTAATTGAATGAAAAGTTCACATATCCTGGATACTTTTCTGCTCTACAAGTTACATGACATTCTACTTTTGTTAATTTAACCAATTTAAGATAATACGTCAACGAATACCACGAATGTGATGAAATTCATGGACATATTATCTTGAAACTGATGAAATTTATAGAAATAGAATGTCACATTAAGTAAAGAGCATGATATTTTCTTGGGGTTGACATACTTTTTATTCAATTACACTGTTTCCTGAAATGAATTTCTCCATTTTTATAAGCATGAATTTTTATTTTAAGAATTTTTCAAAGATGAAGATAAAGATGAATTTTTATTTTCAGATTTTTTTTTCAGAATTTGTAATCATTTCCATAAGCACCGTGCATGCAAACACAAACACAATATAAATAAACACAATACAATATAAACACAATATAAATGTATAAAAAAAAGTGCTAATTATATCAAGTACGGTGAAAATGTATGAGTCTTCGCTTCACTCATCCAATTATATTTGTTTTGATCTAGTGTGCAGTGAGATGTCTAAAGGTGTGTCAGCCGTGATCGACCTTACTTGGACCGGCTGGGGTCGAATCAGGACTCTGGCAGACATCCACGGTTTACCGTATCTACGAGCAGACACGACTATTGGCGGATTTGTCCGAGCGATGGATGCTTATCTGACGGCGAGAAAAGGCACGGATGCTGTACTCATCTTTCAAAATGAAGACGGTAAACATAAACTAGTAATTCTAGAAATGATTGTCTATTTTATTTCGAGGTGGCTTTACCTAGTGATGATTGATTATTAATCAGTGAATTATTACTTAGGGGCTGTCCATAAATGACGTCCGCATTTCAGGGGAGGGGGGTCATCAACCATGTGACAATGTGTGACAAGGGGGGTGGGGGGTATATACTAATGTGACATCCACATTTACACTACATATTATTTGTTTCTTTCAATTTTCAGGAAAACAAGTTGGCGCCATATAATTTGTATGAAATTATATTTTAATGCAGAATTTAGGTGGTTATAGGTGGTTTTTAGGTGATTTAGAGCACTATAAAATCGAGGAAAACTTTTTTTTAATATCCCAGCCCCAGTTTTTTCAAATTCGCATGAATAATTTCATGGGGGGGGGAGGGGAAATATTGGCTGGGTTGTGACATCATTAAAAGAGGGGGGTCATCATCTCTGTGACCAACTCGGACAAGGGGGAGGGGGGGGTTAGATATAACCTAAAATTGTGTGACATCATTTATGGACAGCCCCATGGTACGAAAATATAGGGGGACCGGTAATCAAGGGTGAAAACAGGTTAATACTTAATACTCCATTTTTTTTTTTATTTGATCATATATAAATAATTATATATTTTTTATTGCTAATATTTAATTTCCTAATTTCAGAGAAAACTAGAAATCATCAGCCTAATTTCAGAAATTATAATAATTTCATTAATTTGTTTCTAGGACCAGACCTTTTTTATGAGTCATGACGTAAACATTACTCGATCATCTTGATATTTCTACACAGAATCGGTGATGCCTACGTCATGACTCATGATTCATGTTCTCTGGAGGACAAAAATATGTTATAGTTTCTTAGATTGACATGATGATTTCTAATTTCCTCTAAAATTCAGGAAATAAATATCGTCATTATTCATCAGACTCTAGTTTCAGGGTTGTGATGTCCTTTAACAATTTCACAAACACACAACTTACTTCAGATTAATTAACTATCACAAAAAATGATTTTGTTATAAAGTTTGTTGTTTTATAATTACTTCCTCTCTATAATTGACTCTTTCTCTCTCCCTTGCTCTACCAGTCTCCCAATGAACAGATTTTGAAATGGTTTCTATATTTTAAATGTCATTTTAAACTATTCATAACATTTACTTAATCCACACTTCTGAGTGAGTCATTCAAGCCATTGCTTTAGAAACTAATTTGAAGTCGGGCGTGGGTTCGAACCTTACATAAGTCTCCATATATAGGGTAAAAAAAAACGCCATTCACCGTTCACAATAAGATAACTGTGGTGTAGTGATTATGGTATATGCTTATATGGTAGGTAAGAAGTAGTAAAAATGTATCTCTTATGACTATTCCTTATAAAAATTTGCTTTCTAATGACTGTTCACTATTAGGCTTGCAATGTTACTCTAAGTTACATTGTGGTAAACATACATTCGATTTGGGATGGGATGGTTGAAACTAGCCAGATGCAGCATATGCGTTGTGAGGTGACAAGATATTTGCATCAAAATAATAAAGTAATTGATTAATAAATTTATATATATATATATATATAAATATATATATATGTATATATATATATATATATATATATATATATATATAAATGAATTGATAATTGATCAATAAATAAATGGATGGATACATAATAAATAGAATGAGTGAATAAATAAATGAATTAATATAGATGAATAAATATAATAAGAATATGAACGAATGGATAAATAAAATTAATAAATGGATGAATCAATTAATGAATCATTCTATCAATGATTAACTAAAGTAGAGAAACTCATTCAAATATTCAAAACGTTTTCAAAATGTATTTTCCTGTGAAATGATAGTTCTATTTCACCGCCCCCACAGAACTGGATCAGACACTCTATTACCTGATTGGTAACTCGATCATCCGCGTCATTGTGCTCGACGGTCTCAATTCCGACGCCGCCGAGCGTCTAAGCAAGATGCGACCGACGCCGTCTTACTACGTCATCTTCGCGTCCACCGGCAATATGACGCGTCTCTTCAACACGGTAAGCCATGCGACTTACGTCAGAACATCCAGAATATTTTACTACCTCTAAAGCAGGGGTCTATATGCCTCTATATACAATATATATATATATATATATATATATATATATATATATATATATATATATATATATATATATATATATATATATATATATATATATATATATATATATATATATATATATATATATATATATATATATATATATATATATATATATATATATGATATGATTTAAAACTGTTCAAGAAGACCTTCCTCTCTGGCGTATTGGGTAGCGCGTCAGACCGGCAATCTGGAGATCTGGGTTCAAATCGCGATTTTTGAACAGTTTTACATCATACAATCATAATAACCTACTGGGGGCTTAGACTCGACTTTATTTTCACGTGGAAATCGAGCCATTTCACGCCAATGACATAATTGTTTGGATCTCAAGGTGTATATATGAATACAGCTGTCTTTACGTTTCATATAGTAGTCTTATATTACATATAACATTAAACTGCATCAGATATTTCCTTTATCAGAATAGCCTACGAAATGCACCAACCGAATTGAAAGATAGATTTTAACTTGAATGCCGTCAAAACATCAACTTGATGTAACTTTTAGAACAAATTCAATTTTATTCTCATTAGCTCATCCATCAACGCGGAAACACATAACGCGTTTTCCTAGTATCCTCAATCGTTTAAAAGCTATCATCACTAAACTGAGAATACTGTATCCATTTCTACATCCTGTTTATAGTCGCGTCTCACCCAATGAAATGCCTCATGTAATGCAATCAAGTCCTTTTCTTACTTTTATAATGTGTGGAAATCTCTCTGAAGGAATTGACATTCTCTTTATCACGAATCGAATTGTAATTTCGTGAACAATTTAAACGGTTTAACGATTTAGAAGAAGCTAGCTAGTTTTATTTTCAAAGACTTGTAATACTCTTTCACATAGCTGATTGCCATCGGTGATAAAATGGAAATAAACCTATATATATAAATGAAATACATACAATTTCACCCCGGTAAATTATTTATTGGTGATGTGATTGATTTTAATTAAAATTCTATAGTTTCTCCCACATGAATAGAGCAGCAATTATAGCCAGGAATTTCATAGAGTAGGTAGTGACATTCGTACTCAGTCTACTCACTAATATTAGTGTCACTAATATTAGTGAATATTTTTTTTTTTTTATTCACACATTAAAATATCAATTTATATATTTGACATCTTCAATTCCCACAAAGCCATTGAGGCTTGACTGTGGGATTAATCAATATATTATGTAATATATTGCAAATTGTGCATCATACAGTGTAGAACAATGTTAGTGTGGAAAATAGTGAACAATATTAGTAAGATTCTGCAGATTATCTATTTACAGATATTTCCGAATTATCCTAGAAACAACATGAGTGTGATACTGAGAATCATGAACTATAATAATAATAATAATAATAATAATAATAATAAAAATAATAATGATGATGATAGTAAATATCCTTCACCCGGTTCCAACAAGTCGGGGGATGTCAGACACCATCATCTAGGGCTTCTCCAATAATGCCGGCTGGCCAATCCTATCACATCATAGTCCTAGTCTTCATCGTCTTCTTCACTTTCTTCTTCCATCTCTACTAATATTCGCCATGCTTTCCGTTCTTCCCACAATCTCTCTTCTTCCACATCTTCCCATATTCCTCCTCTTCTCCTCACGCTTCCACTTATCTGATCTCTCCATCTTCCTCTTGGTCTCCCAGCTTTTCTTCTACCCTCTGATACTCTTTCGAATTCGTTTCTGGATATTCGCTCGGGTTCCATTCTACGCATATTCTTCTCAATTGTCCGTATGCTTTGTCAAATCAAATACTGCTTTATCCGGAAAAGAATTGAACCATCCACACGACACAAGAGGTAAAAACCTTCCAGTAGTAGAGACACACCGAACTGCTTAGTATGAAACCGGACTAAACCATAATGGTGTTAAATTCTATAATCTATTACCAAGAGATATTCGCAGTGTAAACCGTATTCAGAATTTTAATAAGACTGTTGAACGCTATCTTGTAAACAAAGAACCATACTGTGTAAGCGATTTTTATACCAAACTGATTTAAACTTGTATCTCGTTATAAACACATTGTTTCGATATTTTGTTGACGAAACTTAACATTTACAATGTATACAGTGAATAAAAAATTATTATTATTATTATGTCCAGACCATCGCAGTCTTTCTGTATCCATCTTATTATGATTATCGTATTATTATAATGATAATGATAATATACTTTGTAATCTGAGACCACATATAAGCATCATGACGAAGGTCAAAATAATGTCAATTCCATAGCAGTAACACTTCAGTTATAAGTACCTAGATCTGAGCGATTAAAAAAATTTCATTTAATGGCGTTATTTGTAATTTTGTATTTCCAGGCAATGCAAGGACAACTTGTAGTGCGTGACATACGTTGGAATCTGATCTTTACAGACTTCCTCTCCGCCGACTTCAACCGTGACCTCTTGGGGTCAGTGTTGACCAGTATGATAACAATGAAAGCAGATGTATGCTGCAAACTTATTGGTAAACCGATGGGATGTGACTGTCCACAAGATGTTAAGGTAAGTCCTTGACCTCTTGAGGTCAGCGGTGTGGACCTCATGAGGTCAGCAGTGTGGACCTCTAGGGGTCAGTGTTGACCAGTATGATAACAATGAAAGCAGATGTATGCTGCAAACTTATTGGTAAACCGATGGGATGTGACTGTCCACAAGATGTTAAGGTAAGTCCTTGACCTCTTGAGGTCAGCAGTGTGGACCTCTTGGGGTCAGTATTGACCTCTAGGGGTCAGTGTTGACCAGTATGATAACAATGAAAGCAGATGTATGCTGCAAACGGATTGGCAAACCGATGGGATGTGACTGTCCACAAGATGTTAAGGTAAGTCCTTGACCTCTTGAGGTCATTATTGTTGACCTCTATGTTGATTGGTATGATAAGAATGAAATCAGATTATAGTCCAAACTCATTAGTAAGCTGTTATAATGTGAATCCATGAGATATTAAGTAGACTCATATTTATGAAAAACAGATAATTTGCACGGTTTATATATGAACATCTTCCACTGAATCAGTTAGCCCCTTAAGAATGTCCTTTATCATTATTTTATGATTTATATCGAAAACTTGACACAAAATTATTATTCTCCGATTGAGGTCAAGGATAAGAATGAGAATGAACAATGTCCCTGTGTCAAATTCACGATATTTTGAACAAGAAAACATTATAAATACAACAATCGATTCCTTCCGTTCCAGATTGTGAACCAGTACTTGGGACAGTTGGTGAAGTTCTTGTCGGAAGTGTTCGTGGCACTCCAGAAGACCGGGACTCAGGTGAATCCTCAGCCCACGGAAGTGCAGTGCTCTGATGTTAGTACGACACGCAAACCGGGCATAAAAGATCTTTTCTATGCGAAACTGAACGAGGTAAACAAGTTCATTGAATTATTGCAAGTTTTTCATTTTATATAAGAACCAAGATTAAATACCAAGTGATTTAACGTAATCAATAGGTATCTGGATTAATGATCTAAATTTCACTGGGGCTCTGCTTCAGAACACGTATGTGCAAGTAGGGGCGTCGGAACACTTCGAAAGTTGGGGGGGGGGGCAAGCTCAACAATTGAGACCCGCGGGGACACAGAAAAGTTGAAAATAATAAAAGAGACAAAAATGACAGCTAATTTTAACAAAGTGGAACAACGAGACAAATTGAGTCTAGCAAGACATTTTGTCTTGCCCCCATTGCCCCCCCTCGGCCAAAAGTTGAGGGGGGAAATGCACCCCTCCCCCCCTCCCCCGGTTTCGACGCTATTGTGTGGGAGCATACCTATAATATATGTATGATCAATTATTTGTTCTCTATGGTTACTTAAAAAGTCGTGTTTGTATACTTGAAATATCTATTCAATTGTCCAAACTGACAATCGATAAATCTGCTTGTACCAGAATTTAAAAAATACTTCACGTACAAACACGAGTTTTTGATCAATCATGAAGAATTTGTAATAGATCGTAAAATGAGAAGTGAAAGACTTCAACAAAACATAAATATGTATATATATGTTACATTTTCATCCACAATTATATCAAAATGTAATATATATAAATGTAATATATATAAATATTTATATATATATTGATATACATTTTTGTTGAAGGCTTTCACGACTTTCCCCCCCCCCCCCCCCCCCCCCCCCCCACACACACACACACTCAACGCAAAGTTCCCTTACGTACTTCTGAACGTTGCACATCAATACCTCTGGTGGCCGCTGAAAAAAGATTGAGAAACATTGCTCCAGGTTTTATTTGTATTCCTCCTCCCCCCTAATGACCTTTTTTGTTGACCACGCGGGCTAATAAAAAAAAAATGTTTTTCTTCTTCCTCACAGTTGGTAGCAGTGAGCCCTTCTATCTACTACGATGGCAACGTCTCACTGCTGTATTATCAGAACGACATGACGATTGTTGTAGCTAACAAAAGTCAGACGACGAAAATAGCAGACTACGATTTGAAGAACGGTTTCAAGTTGATACCAGGGCAGGAGTTTCCTCCAACAAGAAGATTCTTGCGTATTGGCATCTCAGAGGTAAGAGCCCAGTGGTTAATTTCTGCCGGAACACACCGGAACGGTGTTCCGGTTTATTTTTTGAAACCGGATTTTTTTACTATCAATACCAATACTGGTAATGTCCGGATATATCACAAAAACGGTTCATTCTTATAATGTGTTTGGGACTTTGATTGATTTGGAGAAAATCAAGCGATGTGCTTAGCTGGAAACCCAACTACTTTTACCGACGGCGAAAAGTATGGTCACAGACAGCGCAGTCCTAGTATCAAAGTTCATTGTATTTTTATGTAAAATAATTGAAATGGGGTGCTAAAATTGCCCTTGTGGTGCCCCGTCCAAACGATCCCACTTTCATCCATAGCCTTAATTGGGGAACAATGATTTTGTATCATAATTCAATGTTAATATATATATATATATATATATATGTGTGAACGAAGGTTTTCAGGGCCGCTGATGGATGGTAACGAAGTCTTTGCGGTAATCTGCCCTCTTGGAATGAGATGTGGTCCTAAAAAGGACCTGTAGTCTCGACGTTTCGGAAGTCCTTGTACTTCCATCTTCAGGAGTCGGTCTGGTCTGCTGAACTGGTCTGCTGAACTGGTCTGCTGGACTGCGATCGAACGATTA
The DNA here is from genome assembly GCA_907164805.1 of Brachyptera putata. NCBI lineage: Eukaryota > Metazoa > Arthropoda > Insecta > Plecoptera > Taeniopterygidae > Brachyptera > Brachyptera putata. Next base: position 10,041,772 of record OU015473.1, on the reverse strand, counting down.
TATATATATATATATATATATATATATATATAATATTATATATTACATATATTTTTTGTTATCTGGGCTCAAGTTATATATACATATATATATATATAATTTATATATATATATATATATATATATATATATATATATATATATATATATACATATATATATATATATATATATATATATATATATATACATACATATATATATATATATATATATATATATATATATATATATATATATATATATACATATATATATATATGGGATATTTTAGCCATGTCATAAAAGATACGTCTCGACCGGTCGAGACGTATCTTTTATGACATGGCTTCAATATCCCACACATCCCGATATTGGATCGTATCCACGAAGTTTAATTATCACATATATATATATATATATATATATATATATATATATATATATATATATATATATATATAGTAAATGTCTGCACCCCTATAGAGATACGGGATGCATCGACTTTTCAGAAATCTATCCCACAGTTTCTGTCGATAATATGAATACAAAACTGATATATGCTGCTCCCAATTCAATCCGCCAATTTTATTTTCTAAAATCATCCATAAAAAAGCAATCATTTTTGATCTGTATTTCAGGCTATCCCCTGGTCGTATAAATCACGTGATCCTGTCACGAATAAGGTAATGTTAGACGGTGAGGGAAAAGAGAAATGGACTGGATATTGTATTGACTTGTTGGAGAAACTTGCTGAGGAGAGCAACATGAACTTTGACTTTGAGATGGTGCAACCGATGAAAGGGTCATTTGGGACGAGAATGCCGGATGGGTCTTGGGACGGGGCAGTTGGTGACCTCAGCAGAGGGGTAAGTTGACACTGATGACTATTTTATTCATGGTGAAAAAAATTTCTGTTGAATAATCCAATTGAAATCTGGATTCTGATTGCCACTACTTCGTTTTACTTCCCGATTTATTGATCAATCCTGAAAATATTAAAACTGAATATTTCTCATTTTTTGAATATAATCAATTTTGAGAGGTGAAAAATCCCGAGCCAAATTCCTACCAACTTGATAGAAAGGGAGACTTAAACAAAAGTAACATTCTGGAGAAATTGCATTCCTATCGGATAAAATTTTGAAAAACACTCGATGATATTCTCATGGTGATTTATCAAACTTTTCGAATTTTTTCTCAGACAAAACCAAACCGATTTTGTTCGAAACATAATACATAATACGATATTCATATTCAACATATGAATAATATGTGCCAAAATCTATTGGACTATATTTCAACAAAAAGATTTAAGTTTTTTTGCTCCACAATTCAAATGATTTAATTGTTTTCACTATACCCGAAATTATTCAATTAAGAATCACAGTTTATTAGAATATTAGCTTCAAAATTAGTTATTTTTTTTCATTTCATTTCATTTTTTTTTCTTATGGGGTGCTAAGATCGCCTTTATGGTGCCTCGCCCGCATGATCTTATACCTTCAATTAGACGAGCTTTAGCGAGGATTCAATTTGACATACTGAAAAAAATTGATGTTCGTTTCTATGTTTTTTTTTTTTTTATGTTTGTTTGTCGGTTCTTCACAGGAAAACGACTACAGCTATCAACTTCAAACTTTTATTCAATATGGTTCCTCATCTAACTTAGATCTGTATAGATTTGTGGCATTATCGGGTGGTAACTTTTTTTTTAGGGATTTTAGAAATTTCAAAAATACCCATTAGAATAACATGGCGGAAAAAAAAATCATTTTCCCAAAAAAATGAAATTATGCCTGAAGTTTAATTACATTTTGATACACATTTCTAAAAAATTTCAGCATGATCGGGTCAGCCATTTTGAAGAAAAAACATAAAATGTGCTTAATTGGTACCTCTCGAAGCAGTTTTTACCCATTTTTACCCATACTATTACTATTCGCTCGTCTAACAACGCATATATGGCGTTTTCCTAGTATTTAGCCTCATTGAAGACCCCCCCCGTATAACTAGGTGTTGGTGGGGTCGTTAAGCAGCAGCATTGGAGACCAAATACTTTGTATCAAGTTTCGATGTTGATAGATAATAAATAACGAACGATAAAAACAACATACATCGAAATGATTCCACCAACTTTTCAAAACTGTGTTCAACCATAGAGAAGTGGTGTAACTGTTCAATTAGTTAGTGAACATTTTTATTCCATGTATTACATAGATTTATATTCAAAATAATGAGGATAATTCCAATGTTTTCGTTCTCTATTTAGTTTTACAGTTATTTCTATGTTATTTTGGTTCGATGTAGTTTTATATTGTGATTTAGCGCTTTTCACTTTGTATTCGTATTTCCAATAAATATCTGAAAGCGACGCGATAAAACTCACCGAAAAGAACTTCGCTATTACATTTCACTGCTATCTGTTTTCACACTTCAAAAAACTACACCGGCATTCTTGCTGGAATTATCTCAGTTATAATACAGTGTATAAATAAACTTTATATTATCGTACAATCATAAAATAGGCAAAAACTGTATACCCTTTATTTAGATGAGCGTAGCGAAGATTTGCATTCCATATATCGAAAAAATTTGGGCTTTTTTTTTGTGTGTGTGTGTAATTTTGTACGCGGCATAAAGGTCAGAAAAAAGTTTCAATCAACTTGGAAGTTTTTTCCCAAATTGGTGTTATACCAGAATAGGTTGTTTCAGAAAAATCGGTCAAACGGTGTATCCGGAAAAAATTTGGAAAGTATGGAAATTCTCCATAAGAATAGGCCGGGGAGAAATACTTGGAAAACCAAAATTAACCAAAAGCTCTCAAATTTATACTGGATGTGGAAAGATCTATCATACATATTTCCAACTGATTCACATGAATGCAACTAAAAATTAGTTTTTCGGCTACCGTCATATAGGCCTATCTGTGCTAATCATGCGATGAAAATAGAATAGTTTTCTCTTCTATTACTGCTTAACGACCCCACCAACAGCTAGGTTATACGGGGATACGAATGAGCGGGTGACAATGCAACCACGTAGAAGTGATGATAGTTGAAAAGACTTTCACAAAAACCCATGCCTTATGCGAAACTCGATCCCACTCAAAGACTTCAGTTTCTACCGCTAGCGATGATTGACTGAGCCACCGGGGCAGCTCGTTTCTATTTATAGCCTCTCCAAGTTATTAGAAATATCTGTGGTAATTTATATTTGAATTTACTAAATGAATAACAAAACAAATATAACAAACACACATACACATGCATCGCAGTGGTTAACGCGCTCGCTTCATGTGATCCGGGAGGCGAGGGGAATTCCGAACCCAGTTCGATCCCCGCCGCCGACCATCTTTACAGGGGTTTGTGGTTTCCCTCTGTAGTCTAGGCTAATGCCGGGATGGTTCCTACAATAAGTCGGCCATGACCGCTTCCTCCCCACTATCCTTCTCATTACCCAAGAACCTTCATCTCATCATCCCATCATCTCATTAATCATCCATCCGACGCCATTAGATCTCAGTTATTATAACAATGCGTCGTTAAACCCAATACAAAATATTTAAAAAAAATGAACAATTTTGTTAAAAATACAAGAACAAAGAAAAAGAGAGATGAAAAAAGATTTCAAAAAGAAGAAGAAAAAGATCGGGATAGTAAGAAGATTCGATATTTTTTCTACTCACTATGAATGTTTGAATTATTGTTTTCTAACCCTGAATTCTAAATGAGTTATTATATTTTTAATTATTCTTTGGGGTGTTGAGATCGCCCTTGTGGTGCTCCGTTCAAACGATCTCATGTTTCATCATTAGCCTCAATTGGAGAACAATGATTTTGTATCAAGTTTCGATATTATTAAACAAATATTGCATTTGTTTTTCTCATACCGTTCAGAAGTTATCATCATAAAACCGATATGTCGCAAAATCGACTTCGCATGCACTTCTAAGCATTACATTACACACGTCACTACTCAATACACATTGCACATTGTTGCATGACAACATTGTCATCTGCGTATAACACATGCATATTAAACCATCCCCAAGAGGTTGTCGCTTATAGTACCATCCAGGAGAGAAGGTAATGGAGGAACCAATATAATATAATGCAAATGTATATGTATATATATATATATATATATATATATATATATATATATATATATATATATATATATACATATAAAACTATATATATAACTATATATATTGTTTAGTGGAGGCTTCTTTCCTGGTTATATTGCAATTAATTCATGATAATTCAACAGGTATAATCCTGTCAAAACGCGTTGTCGATTGACGAATTTATATTTTTTCACCACAAAACCTGGTCCAATTCCTAAATTATCATGAATTACCTATATATATATATATATATATATATATATATATATATGCTATAAATGAATATTTTTTTTGGATGAAGTTATTTCATTTTATCATTATTACACAACTTCATCCTGAAAATATTCATTTATAGCACATAATGAGTTGTGAAAGCTCAAAGTCAAACATATATATATATATATAGGATGGCATTCCTGACCGGCAAATAAGAAGGTCCCAGGTTCGAATCTCGGTCGAAACGTATCTTTTATGATATCACTATTACATCCCAAGTATAAATATTCACGTAGACCTAAAATATTTTATATATACATATATATATATATATATATATATATATATATATATATATATATATATATATATATATCGCTCATTCAACAACACATATATTGTGCACGAAACGCTTCCTCTCGTGACTAGGAGTATACGACTCGAGCAGGTGTTCGTCGTCTAGCCGCATCACTCGAGTTGATGTTTGTTTCTTGTTGTTGTGTTGGTATCTAGGAGACTGATATGATAATAGCCCCGTTGACAATGACCTCGGAGAGGGAGGAGGTGATTGATTTCGTGGCGCCCTACTTCGACCAGTCGGGCATTTCGATCGGTGAGTACCTCTGACCTAAATGTGGATCAATTAAATTAGATATATAAATTATTATATTATGCCCCAGTATATGTAAATATATGCATATATATATATATATATATATATATATATATATATATATATATATATATATGATGTTTTCACGTAGGTTTTGGTGGATGTATTTGATGTTGAATATGTCTTCAGGGTTGTTGGTCCGCATATTGTCACTTGTAATAATAATAATGAGATATGCCTACTCACTATCACAAACTCGACGTTTCGGTCGAATCGCATCTACCTTCATCACGACGACACTTCTTATTGCTTCGTAGCAGCGAGTTGTTACAAGTGACAATATGCGAACTAACAACCCTAAAGACATATTCAACATTATATATATATATATATATATATATATATATATATATATATATATATATATATATATATATAATACTTTCACAACACATCCATATTCTATAAGCGTCATGAAAATGAACAAATAAAACATCTACAATATTGATGTATATACAAACTCGGTCTGAGTAAAGGTTACACCGTCCTATTCATCACGCATACATATTACATACACATCAAACAATCACCATCTAAAACTGTATCTAATTTATCTAACCAATCACCATTACCATATATCACCCTGAAAGCATGGGTGGCGGATCCGGGGGTCCGGGGGTTGACTGAATCCCCCCTCCGAATAATCATATGATACTCCTAACCATAATCACTGACCCCTCAATACAAATGATAACTCGAATTGATATTATTTAATTCAAGTTCAGTTATTCATTGAATTATAAATATATGAAATTTATAAAATTATTGAATATATATATATGTATATATATAGAGAGAGAATATTTAAAACTTTCACGGCCCATCTTATGTTTTATGTTCCATTCTTGATAGTGAACCAAAAACGTCACAAACCTCCTAATGTTCACCATTAAGATTAGAACATAAAACAAATATATATATATATATATATATATATATATATATATATATATATATATATATATATATATATATATATATATAATTATATATATATATTAATAACACACCTTACAAATCTAATCATCAATCAATTTCTTTATCCCATTCATTATTCCTGAATCTCCTTCAGAACCTATCAACATGACCCACTGTCCCACAACCCGCACAATTTTCTATGACTTGACAACTTTATCAATCCTGACCCCTATAAACAATGTTAGTACTTCTACCTGAAAGCATAATCTCATGTTTGTACATGTTTCAGTGATCCGCAAGCCCGTAAGAGAAACCTCCCTCTTCAAGTTCATGACAGTGTTAAGGGTGGAAGTGTGGTTGAGCATTGTCGGCGCCCTCACTGTAACCGGCATCATGATCTGGCTACTTGATAAATACTCCCCTTACAGCGCGCGCAATAACAAAGCCATGTACCCTTATCCATGCAGGTCAGTAGAAAATATTTAATCACTGAAGGTGCATGGAAATGTGCATGTTTAATCTCACTGTGATAAAATATTCTTATTGATTGTGATGAATACTCGATTATTTGGTTGTCCATGGATACAACTTTAGAAATAATATTGTCAGATGACTCAAAACGGATTGATAAACCAGTCAAATTTTTCAATCCGATTTTGGATAAAATATGATTTTTTTTGAAAATGATGTCTTGAAAAAAATATGAAAAATAAATGGGGATGAAATGCCCAGCTGTCATTGTCTCCCAGAAAAAAAATATATATACATATAAATGTTAAGTGTATTGGCGTTGGAAGAATAATAAATGTGATGATGAGATGAAGGCGTTTTAGATAATTAGGACTTGAGGATAGTGGAATGGCGGCTGAAGATATTACCTTCCATGGCACGGTGGAAAGCCGTGCCCACTAGTCGCAGATCGAAAAGTCCTCAGAGCCGATTGTACCAACTGATGATTAAATATTAATTAGTTAATCATTACTTAAGGTACAGAAATAACATAGGTAACCAAGGGTGATAACAAGTTAATTTGCTAATTTTTGCTTAATTCACTGATCATCACTTGGTACAACCGGCTCTTACCGAAGCAAATGCGAAGTGGCTATTCTGCGGATCGGAAATATGTTTTAGATTGGTTTTAGTTTAGATTGAAAGTTTAGAACGTTTTTTTCGTTGGGTTAGTTAGTCAAGGTTAGTTTGTGGGTGGGACATCAACAACGTTAGCATGTGGTGACAATAGACAGATGGTCCGATAAATGGAGCCAATTAAACAAATGATTAAGAAAAATTGCCATGAGTAATGGCTTCTAATTGGGTACGCTTCGTATAAACCCGGCACCTCCACTCAGGCTAATATGTTCCTGGCATCTATCTACGAGTATGAGCCTGTATGATCAGCATTGTACCGTATGAGCAATTAAAAATATGAGCAGTATTAATCGGCACATGCATCTCAGATACTAGCGCGCTTGCTTCTTGTGATCCGGGAGATGAGGGTCATTTCGGACCTGGTTCGATTTCCGCCACCGTCCATATTTACATAATTCTGTCGTAGTTATAGTCTAGACAATTCCAAGATGGTTTCTACAATGTAGGTCACGACCGCTCCCTTCCCATTATGCTTCCCATTACCTACAAGAAACTCTCATCTCATCCTCCCAACATCTCATTGATAATTCATCCGACGCTAAAAGATCTTGGTTATCATTTCAGCGCATTGTTGAACCCAATTACAAAAACATAATATCCGCCGAGACGAAGACCTAGTTAATCAGGTCGACCTGTCAATTCCATGCGTTAACAAAGAAAATCAATTAAAATATATCAGCGGACTAAATCTCCAGTCAGTTAACGGATGATGAGTATTGTTACGGCTGGAAGAATTTAAATGGGACTATTATGAAAAATACAAAACTGAGCTTTGAAAACAAAACTCCATCAAATCAAAGGCTAAAACCAAACCGAGACAATACAACTCCCCAATCGACCTATTTTTCAATTATTTCCTTCATAATTCTCCGTTTTGATTAGATCTAGAATTACACTTGGCAATTTAGGTTCTGGCTAATTAAATCAAATGCTAAAACCAAACCGAGACAATACAACTCCCCAATCGACCTATTTTTTATTATTTCCTTCATAATTCTCCGTTTTGATTAGATCTAGAATTACACTTGGCAATTTAGGTTCTGGCTAATTAAATCAAATGCTAAAACCAAACCGAGACAATACAACTCCCCAATCGACCTATTTTTTATTATTTCCTTCATAATTCTCCGTTTTGATTAGATCTAGAATTACACTTGGCAATTTAGGTTCTGGCTAATTAAATCAAATGCTAAAACCAAACCGAGACAATACAACTCCCCAATCGACCTATTTTTTATTATTTCCTTCATAATTCTCCGTTTTGATTAGATCTAGAATTACACTTGGCAATTCAGGTCCTGGCTAATTATTTCGTCAATTATCTACTTTGAGTCGGTATATAAGACCGTTAAGAGTCCATGGGAGTCGATTTAGCGAAGTATCATTTTTTGGTGATAACTTTTAAACAGTAAGAGATATCAAACTCTAATGATATCTACATTTAATTGTCTGGTATTATTAGACGAGCTTTAGCGAGGATTCAATTTGACATACTAAAAAAAATTGGTGTTCGTTTTTATGTCTTTTTTTTTCATGTTTTTTTGGCGGTTGTCCACAGGTCAAACGGCTACAGCTATCAACTGCAAACCTTTTTTCAATATGGTTCTTCATCTAACTCAGATCTGTATAGTTTTGTGGCATTATCGGGGAATAATTTTTTTTTTATGAATTTACGAAATTTCAAAAATTCCCATTAGAATAACATGGCGAAAAAAAAAAAAAAAAAAAAATCTAAAAAAATGAAATTTCGCGTGAAGTTGAATTACATTTTGGTACACATTTCTAAAAAATTTCAGCTTGATCGGGTCAGCCATTTTGAAGAAAAAACATGAAATATACTAAATTGGTACCACTCGAAGCAGTTTTTACCATTTTTACCAATACTATTACTATCCGCTCGTCTAACAACGCATATATGGCGTTTTCCTAGTAGTAGACAATTAATAGTGCATTAAAGTCGATTTAGCGAAATACCAGAATTTTGGTTATAACTTTCATTTTGAAGAGTATAAGATATCAAATTCTGATACATCATAAACACAGATATTTTGTGGCTAGCACACAGAACCGTCATTCAGGAGACTGAGGTTCGATTCCCGCCATCATCGACCATCCTGACAGGGCTTTTTGTATAGTTTATCTCCGTCGTTCAGGTCAATACTGAGATGGTTCCTTATCAACACGACCGACGACTGACTAAAAACACTAAATTGCATAACTTTTCATTTCTTCATCCCATTGTATCATTCATAATTCATCGACGCCAATATATCTTACTCATCAGTACATTGCGTCTTTAAACCAGTATACAGTCCGTATGGATGGTCAACCATGGCAGGAACTGAACCCCGGTCTCCTGAATGACGGTTCAATGTGCTAACCAGAAAATATATGTGTTTCTGTTGTATTAGAATTTGTATACCTCAAACTGAATCCAAAATGCATATATGTTGCCTATTACAAATATGTATTACGGCCTACGAAAATAAATGGATTACAAGAAATATTACAAATCAATGATTTACAAAAAATATTACAAATCAATGAATTACATTTACGTTTGTGTTTTAATCTTACAGGGAATTCACCCTTAAGGAGAGTTTCTGGTTCGCGCTGACATCGTTCACCCCCCAGGGCGGGGGGGAAGCCCCTAAAGCTCTGTCGGGGCGCACCTTGGTCGCAGCGTACTGGCTGTTCGTCGTGCTCATGTTGGCAACGTTCACAGCTAACTTAGCGGCTTTCCTGACAGTCGAGCGCATGAAGGTAAGGAGACGGGTCAAGGTTCAATACGTTCGAAATTTGAATTGTTCAGTGATTAATTTGAAGGAATTCGAATAAATTTGATAAATATGGTTGGTCATTTTGAAACTTTGATCCCCTGCCTTCATGTGGAAAGAAAAAATGGCTCTGTGTCAAGTTTTCAATGTGATTTTTTAAAAAAAATCGTGAGGATTAAATAAATTGAGAAATAAAATAACAAAACAGTAGCACAACCATTTCATTGGAGAATTTTATAGAAAGAAGAGAAGAAAGAACGAAAGAAAGAAAGAAAGAGAGAAAGAAAAAAGGAAAAACTCGTTATTTTTCTAATTTATATTTCCTCGCAGTAGTGAATTATCACTTTCAAATATTGCTCAATTATTGTAATATTATCATAATATATTAAATTTATTATATATATATATATATATATATATATATATATATATATATATATATGTAGTAATAATTATTATAATATTCAAATTATTTCCTTCGCGGTGATGAAATCACCCTTGTGGTGTCCCTCCACAACGGGATATCACCCAATAGTGTTCACCTTTCATGTCTTCCCTCTCTTCCAGACACCTGTCGCATCTCTGGAACAACTCGCCCGGCAGTCTCGCATCAACTATACCGTTGTCGCCGACTCCGAGACGCATCAGTACTTCATCAACATGAAGAACGCTGAGGACACGCTCTACGGGTGGGTTGGACCATACATTCACTGATTCATTCATTACTTTCTGCTCAACGACCCCACCAACAGCTAGGTTATTCGGGGGTACCAATGAGCAGGTGATAATGAGAATGCCACCCCCGTGGCTCAGTCAATTATCGCTAGCGGTAGAAACTGAAGTCTGAACTCTAGTACTGACTGAAGTCACCGTTGGGCGTGGGTTCAAAATCCCGCATAAGGCATGGGTTTTTGTAAGCGCCAATCACCTTTCATCGTTTCATTATCACCTGCTCATTCGAACCCCCGTATATCCTAGCTGTTGGTGGGGTCGTTAAGCAGCATACAAAAGATAATGAAAATTGATAAGTGATAGGACATTACAGAAAATCTTATGCGGGACTCGGAGCCATGCCCGATGTGACTTCAGTTTCTAAAGCAGTGCCTCACTTGACTGAGCTATAGAGAGTTGTAATTGGACCATAGATATACTCCGTAGAGTCGAGTGTCTATCACACTAAACCGTCATTCAGGAGAACGGGGTTCGATTCCCGCCATGGACGACCATCCTGACAGGGGTTTTTCGTGGTTTTACTCGGCTGTCCAGGTCAATACTGGGATGACAGAAACAAGCCACGGCAGCCTCTTCCCGCTATCCAAAAACAATAAAATAAACTAGCTTTCATCTCATCATCTCATCATTCCATATACCATTCACCGACGCCAATAGATCTCAGTCATAAGAACAGTACGCCGTTGAACCCAAAATAAATTAAAAAATCGTATCATATACCATTCACCGATGCCAATATTTAGTTCTGTCGTCAGTACAGTGAGTCGGTGAACCCAATATGAATATATTACATAAAAAATCATTTCTAATATCATTCCCCGACGCCAATAGATCTCTATAATCAGAACAGTGCGTCGTTAAAAGAGGGTGCGTGCACGGTGCTTACATAAAACGAGAAATTTCTCTTTACTATTTTTTCCATGTTCAAAAACCAGTGTAATTGAATGAAAAGTTCACATCTCCAAGATAATTTTATGCTCATTAATTCATATGACATTTTGTTTTGTGAATTTAACCAGTTTGGAGATAATACTTTAATGAATAGCATCACATTATTTTTATTCATTTACATATTATCTTAAAACTGATTGAATTCACGAAAATAAAATGTCATAATAATTAAAGAGCATAAAATGATCTTGAAGATGTGAACTTTTCATCCAGTTACACTGGTTTTTGAACATCGAAAAAATTAGTGAATGTGAATTTCTCAATTTTGATAAGCAATCGTGCATGAACCCCCTTTAATCAAATATAAATAATTGAAGAGAAATGATCTTGTCTTATTTATTCATTTAATTCTACAAGTAGTTTTCAACAGGTGGTAGATTTATAATATAATATGTATCTAAAACTTGAAACTAAATAAAACTAATTAATGGAACAGAATAATGAAATTGAAATGGAATAAAAACAGTGAATCTCCTAGTATTATTCTCACCAATCTTCAATCCTTCTCTCTAACCTTTCTCTAAACTTATTCAATTTTACCTCTTCTCCATTTATATAAAATATAATTCCATCCAAATTGTTCCACTCCTTTCCGGTTCTGTTTAAAAATGCGAACTTGCCTACATTCCTTTTTACAATCTTACCTCTCACTCTATTGCCATGCGATGTTCTGTAATTGTAACGTGTTTCGTCTTTAACCAATCTACTATTTATTTCTTGTATTTCTTCTTGTAGCGTATGGAAGGACATCACTCTGAACACGAGTTCCAGCGATCAAGCTAAGTTCCGTGTCTGGGATTATCCGATCAAGGAACAGTACGGTCATATTCTGCAGGCCATCAATCAGACGGGACCAGTACCATCAGAGGCAGTGGGCTTCGAAAAGGTAAACATTCTCACAGTTTTCTCTTTCTTTGGTTTTTGTAGTCATTATTTAATGTTTTTAGACGAGCTTTAGCGAGGATTCAATTTGACATACTGAAAAAAAAATGGTGTTCGTTTTTATGTTTTTTTTTTTTTTTACTTTCGGTTTTCCATAGGTCAAGGCTACAGCTATCAACTTCATACTTTTTTTCAATATGGTTCCTCATTCAACTTGGATCTGTGTAGTTTTGTGGTATTATCGGGTGCAAACTTTTTTTTTATGAATTCTAGAAATTTCAAAAATACTTATTAGAATAACACAGCGGAAAAAAAAAAAAAAAAAAAATTCGAAAAAATTAAATTTTGTGTGAAGTTGAATTATTTTGATAGACATTTCTGGAGATTTGCAGCTTGATCGGGTGAGCCATTTTGAAGAAAAAACATAAAATGTGCTAAATTGGTACCACTCGGAGCAGTTTTTACCCATTTTTTCCCATACTATTACTATCCGCTCGTCTAACAACGCATATATGGCGTTTTCCTGGTTTAAATAAATACAAACATTTTTTTACTGTCATCAATTTTTCACATATAAAAATACACTCAACAGTCAACAAATCCACAAAGTCTCCGAGGAAGACTTGACTGTGGGAGAAAGAAAAATATTTTAATCTGTATATTTTTAATTTTTATATTGAATTTATGAAGAAGGTGAACATGAATACTTGAATATAATTATACTAACCATAGTGAACAGAATTACAATACATAACACATTTGTCTGAGATTGCTTGATTAGCTATCAATAATAATAACTAAAAGTAAATGCTTGCTTGAAAATATAATAATTTATTTCAATGATGATATCTCATTTTATAACCCACAGTCAAACTGTCCATTTGGCAGTTTTGTGGGAATTCCGAATGATATTGCCTTATTTTATTTGTACTTCTGTAAATGTGCTATCTGTGTTTATTTTGCAATGAAAGAAAAATAAAAAGATTATATTGTATTCTTGAAAAACAAAACCCGCATAAACCGAAGCCTGTGTATGGAAAAGGAGGAAAAGTTAATTACATTTGGAAAAAAGTGAAAAGAAGGAAGGTTTTCAATAGAATGCTGGTACATAGATTTGTAAGCTGGGTAAATTCCATGTATACTTAGAGGAAGAAAAGTTGAATTTAAAATGTAAATTATGATTTTTAATAGGAATTGTGGATTGTTGAAACTGAATGTTGATGAGGGTCGTTCTGTACTTGGATTACGCCTACCCACCTAGCCAAACGGTGTATAGTCATTTTGAAAATTGTTCGGGAAAGGCGAAAATCATATTTAGCAAGTAAAAACTTGATTACTTTTATCAATATCATTGATATTTTGTGAATAAACATGAACAGAGAATGTCAATTATTGACGGCTGTCCGCAAAGCATGATACCAAGATGGTACAGCGTAATAGATCTATTACGCTGTACCATCTTGGTATCCCGCTTTGCGGCACATATAAGTACAATGGTTTCACAAAAGTGATACAGAATTTCAAAAAAATCATGAAATATTATAAAACTAATTTTAATTAAGGGTACATAAAAAAAATATGAAAATGGAAGAAGGTGTTAAAAAAATATGTTATTATTAAGATTATTAAAAAGGTTGAAATTATTTGAAAGAATATAAATGGTGCTGTAAAATACCTACTGAATTTATCAAAACTGAGTGTACAATATTTCTTAATAATGATCTTACTATACCCCATTGATTTATGCGATTTGTGTAGGTATATTTTCAAGTTTTTCAAGTAGCTTTTTAGACATATCTTGACACAAATTAATATTCATATTGTATATAACTCTTTGGTTATATATATGGTTAATATTTTGTATCATGTTTCGATGTTATTAAAAAAATATATATATATATTTCTAAATATTCAAAATTTCAACCATATGAAATCGTTTTACTTGATTTATTTTACTTTTTGGCGCTGATTGTGGGTTATTTTGTGTTATATATTGGATGGATATTAATCCTTTTTCGAGGAATCACAATCGTCTCCATCAATATCGATTGCAATAGTTGATGATTTTTGCTCCAGATGTCACTACATGATTGAAAATCTTCCATGATTGATCGTCATAACAGCACTGTACTAAAATATTCAGTTTTCAATCTGTATAGCTTTCAGTTTGTCACTTCTATAATTCAATTTATGAATAAGGTCGAACGAAATGAATAAATAAATAAACAAATACATTCCCAGAGATATGTCTCTTTATTCTCCAAAAAAAAGCCATGAAATATCTCAGAAAAGTAAGTCAATTCTTTATGTATTAGAAAGCAAGTACCTTCTAAACGACTTTAATGGAAAAAATAATTATAACACCAAGAAGAATAACATAAATTCAATAAAGCACAACCTATCAATTGTAAAGAAAGAACCTATACATGCTGAGACTAAATTTTCTAATGCTGTACCTTTAGATATAGAAAATTAAAATTCTTTTCAATTGAAAATGTATTTTTAATAAAATAAAATTAGTAAATGTTACTATTGCATTAAAGAATCTCTAGGATTTAATTTTAATCTTTTAATCATCACACCCAGCAGCATAGTATTTTAAGATTTTAATATATTAGTCCTATTGGCATTTATATGTATTTTATTTTCTATGTAATAGTTATTCAACATGACGAAGACAACATCATGTACCTGGATCAAACTGTAATAATAATAATCTATCCCAGATTCCAAATGATGGGTCAGGGGGTGGAATAAATCACACCAAAATACCAGGGCCCCGGATCTCCAGGAAACAAGCTGGCCAGGCCTGTTTCATCCTCTTCTTTATTTTCATCCTTTCTTTCCTTTTCCCACACCAACTCCCTCCACCTTGTTCTGTCTTCCCACAATCTTGCTTCTTCCACTGCATTCCATATTTCTTCTCTTGCAGCAACATCCTCCTTGATCAATCCACTCCACTTCTCTCTTGGCCTTCCCTTCCTTCTTTTCCCAATGGGAAAAGTAATTGATCAAACTGTATTAATAAAAATTATTATTATTTCGCATAAAATTATCTGTACATCCTTCCTCCAGGAATGCCTTATTAATCCTAGTTCCTGTCTTACAGGTAATTGCCGAGGAGAAAGGGGAATTCGCTTTCATCCACGACGCGGCCCAGATCCGGTACGAGGTGTCGAGGAACTGCAACCTGACGGAGGTGGGAGAGATGTTCGCCGAGCAGCCGTACGCCATCGCGGTCCAGCAGGGCAGCCACTTGCAGGAGGAGATCAGCAGGAAGTAAGAGGGAGGGGGGGGGGGGGAGAGAGAGAGAGAGAGGGGGAGAGGGGGGGAGAGAGAGAGAGAGAGAGGGGGAGAGGGAGAGGGAGAGAGGGGGGGGGGAGGGGGAGAGGGAGAGAGAGATTGAGAGAGAGAGAGAGAGAGAGAGAGAGAGAGAATGAGAGAGAAGGGGGGGGGGGAGGGGGGGGGGGAGGGGAGAGGGGGGGGGGGGGGGGGAGGGAGAGAGAGAGAGAGAGAGGGAGAGAGAGTGTGAGAGAGAGTGAGAGAGAGAGAGAGAGAAAAAGAGAGAGAGAGAGAGAGAGAGAGTCAGAGAGAAGGATGCGGGTAGATCGGGCCTCGGTTCTATCCCCGCCAATGTCTACCTTAACAGAGGTTTTTCATACTTTACCTATGTAGCCTAAGCTTTTGTCTATATTATATTATGTTGTTTGCCTAATTTCATGTTTTGCTTAAATTACCATCATCATTTTATTATTAACGTTTGTTTACATAACAAATTTTAAATGATATCATAAAATTTGCGAACTGTAGGCTATATGAGTTAAAATAATTCAATATATATATATATATATATATATATATATATATATATATATATATATATATATATATATATCCCCCTCTTTCAAGTGACGTCACATCACTTACCATGTGTATCTTTTAATTAAGTGGACAACATTGTTCCCAAATTGTATTCACCAATCACAAGAGTTCAGTCGGTCCCCGCCTTTTTTCTATCTGCCTGACAAACATACATCAGTATGACATTAACATTATCAGACAACATTATCCTTATTATTGAACTATCCAATTATTCCGAGAATGCAACATTGAACTTTTCTTTCTTTACTTAGCGTGCGTGTATGTATGTATACTATGCATGCATGCATATGTATACTATGTATGCATGCATGTATAGTATACTATGTATGCATGCATGTATGTACTTACTATAATGCATGCAATGCGAGTGTTGTCGTGTATGCAACGTCAAAGACATCCCGAAAGATCGGTTGTTGTATCAGGCAATCAGGACGCAAAAGAATATCATATGAAACTACGACACATCAGTTGTAAAATCACAACACTGTGCTGTAAATTTACAGAACGTTTGGGAATTCTATCAGGGAAGTATCATACTGAAGAACGTTCGATTTACTTGGAAAGTGAGAGATCAAGTTATTCAACTATTTAAAAATAGTGATTAGTCTGGTTAGAGTGGTAAACAATGATAATAATCATTATTTAATAAATAGGGGGGATATTATCATGGGAATATAATGGGAATATACATGATACTATATGGATGATTTCATATAGCCTTACATCAAAATATATACAATATAGAAATAAATATACACAATATTGAGGGTGATGTTGTTTGCCGGTCTCTTAGTCTAAAAAAACAACATAAAACAAACATTCCGATTCTGCTGAATCATTTATAAGGACATTAATATCCCATAATATCATTTTTCTCAGTATTTGTCAATTATTATTCAATATTTGTTGTTCTTTAACCTAATTATTTGTTCTTAGTTGTTTCAAATAATTTATAATTCTAGTAATAGGCCTACTTATAGTTATAACAGTATGTTTTAATGCAATACTGTTTCATCCACCTATATGTACAATTGTTATCCCATGTTTTGTTATTCTGTGTTTTATTGCAACCTTTTATTCCCAGTCAGAGTCTTATTTTTATAAATAAAGATATATATAATATTTATTTTCTGACATAATATCTTCCCTCTCTTCAGGATTCTGGACCTCCAGAAAGATCGCTACTTCGAGACCCTCTCGGCTAAATACTGGAACTCTTCCGCGAAAGGAGTCTGCCTAAATACTGATGACAGCGAGGGCATTACACTGGAGAGTTTAGGTGAGTCGATAAGACAGTAGTCCACTTTACCATCGCTAGAATAAATAGTAACTATTGTAGACTAAATGTGAAAGTAAAAGTAAAAGAAGTAACAGTAAATAGTAACAGAAAGTAACATTAAAAAAATTGAATACAAATCAGAGAAGATAAAGAAAAGAGAAAAATGATAAAAGAGTATTTCATGATAATTTAATTTGAGTCTCACTTAAATATTATAAGCTTGTCTCTTATAATGTACTGTACGCTTAATAAGGGACTAGATTTTTTTGAGAATGAAATGTATTATTTATCAAAAACCCTAAATATTGGACATGTATACGGGTACTTGTCAATGAATAAAAACACACTAAAAATATATAGTGTGTTTTTATTCATTGACAAGTACCCGTATACATGTCCAATATTTAGGGTTTTTCATAAGTTTCCCGTGGTACACTACTTTTTTTTTTTTTTTTTTTATCGTATTATTTATCATTATTATCAAATTTCTGATGGATTGAAAGCAAAATTAGAAATTAAAATAACTAAATAAATCAAAAATAAATAGTATAGTAGAGAGAAAAAAATGAAAGAAACATTAACCGAGGTAAATAATATTCAGAATATTCATAAAAAGAAAACATACGTATCAAAGACTTTTTAGACCAATTATTATGATTATTTTGCCCCTTGGGTAGGGATGTACAAGTTATAGACGAACTTATACTCACATATAACTAACTAGACAACTATGTAACTATTCAACTATAACTATAATTATATTTATCGAACTCCTACGGAACTGATTCCCAGAGGTGGGAAGGAGTCGGTCTTGACTTTGTATAAGCATACCGTCAGTATTTACTTGAGTGACAGAGGAAACAGGAAACTCAATCAGAATGTGTGACCGGCGGGAATCGAACATCGGTCTTCTTGTCTCGGTTCAGCGCACTATAGTGACTGCTCTATCCGTGTCAGGGAATAGTAGTTACAGTAACATTGGTTTAGTTGGTTAACTTGTATGATTTCCCAATCAAAATTTATATTAGATTTCCAAATTAAAACCGATTGGAATAAAAACTTCATAATAATAATGAATAATGAATAATATGAATATTACTTATTTTCATTTTAATCCATTTTACATATTGTGTATGGGTTGGAATACATATGATGTGATGTACAGACGAGTTGAATTACTTACAGCCAATAAGAATACAAATTTTTACAGAAACCCATGCCTTATGCGGGACTCGAACCCACGCCCAACGGTGACTTCAGTTTCTACCACTAGCGATAATTGTATATATCTCTTTAGTGAAGAAAATTCTGTCTTAAACACATGAGATTGCGAAAAAAACACAGAATGAAAATCTATTCATTTAAAATATAAAAAATAATAAAAAAAAAATTTGAACGAGTAATAAAATAACAGTGGAATGATAAACGAAATATAATTGAATCAAATCTAGGAATAGTTGTAATAAAAAATGGACAATTCATAATGATAACTTTTTGAAAAAGTAGAATTAACTACCAGAGCGGCGGGTACAATTCTTATAAGACAAGCTTTAGCGAGGATTCAATTTGACATAGGCCTACTGAAAAAAATTGGTGTTCGTTTTTAGTTTTTTTTTTATGTTTTTTTTGTCGGTTCTCCACAGGTCAAACGGCTACAGCTATCAACATCAAACTTTTTCTCAATATAGTTCCTCATCTAACTTAGATCTGTATAGTTTTGTGGCATTATCGGGTGGTAACTTTTTTTTTGTATGAATTTAAGAAATTTCCAAAATACCCATTAGAGTAACACAGCGGAAAAAAAAGAAAATATTTTTATTTTAAAACAATCGACGCCATTAGATCTCAGTTATCATAACAGTGCGTCGTTAGAACCCAATAAAAATAAATTTTCCAAAAAAATGAAATTTTGCATGAAGTTGAATTACATTTTGATACACATTTCTGGAAATTTTCATTTTGACCTGGTCAGCCATTTTGAAGAAAAAACATAAAATGTGCTAAATTGGTACCACTCGGAGCAGTTTTTACCCATTTTTACCCATACTATTACTATCCGCTCGTCTAACAACGCACATATGGCGTTTTCCGAGTCGTACAAAACACATGCTGCATTTTCCTACTTCTTCCCATTGCTCCCCAACATCCCACCAACATCCTTCTACTCTCCTCTTTTTTGTTCCCGCTGTTCACCTGCCATCTATCCCTTGGACGTTCTTATTTCAACTGCTCTATCAAACTCTCTACTCACTCTATTTTCTCCCATGCTTCTCTCATGTCCATACACAAGCTTTATAATTCTATTTCCAACTTGGAGAACCGTGTTTCTACTCCAACGTCTATCTTGATCGTATATTCCATAGATCTTAGGAAGTAATGGAATAACAAATGAAAAATCTAATCTCTTCAAAGATTGAAAATTAATTCTATGCAGAAATAATACAAACAATAAGTGTCTTTCTTATACTTATACACTGAGAACAAGTAGTCGAGTGGCTAGAACACTGAACCGTCATTCAGACCGGGGTTCGATTCCCGCCATCGCCATGGTCGATCATCCTGATGGGGGTAACACAGCGGAAAAAAAGAAAATATTTTTATTTTCCAAAAAAATGAAATTTCGCATGAAGTTGAATTACATTTTGGTACACATTTCTGGAAATTTTCAGCTTGATCGTGTCAGCCATTTTGAAGAAAAAAAACATAAAATATGCTAAATCGGTACCACTCGAAGCAGTTTTTACCCATTTTTACCCATACTATTACTATCCGCTCGTCTAACAACGCATATATGGCGTTTTCCTAGTCCTTTATATAACACAGGTTTTATATACACAGTGCTATCATGTTAGCAACATCGCTTTATCACTATCCACCTCGTAAAATATTATGTAAATGCTCACAAGATATATGACGTTCTTTGATGATAAAAATGAAAATAAAATTCCGATCTTTTTATTAAAGGTATTTTTCAATCTGTTTTGTTACAATTTGTTTATGTTCTACCATGAGTTACGTTCAGCGAGCTGAAAGAACGTATTTTTGAAATGAGAAATAAAAATATTTTCATATGTAAACTTACTTTTCCTCCGAGTTTGAAATATTATAGTTCATAATAAAGTTATGATGTGTGCTATGTCTTGTGACAGTGTATAGGTAGAGTCGATAAGAGGAAATCCTAACAAATTACTATCCTTACAGTAATCCCAGACTTTATCCTGAAGGTATGAATTTAAACCTATATGAAAGAGGATGGTCATTTACCAATATTATAAAAACTAATAATGATTTCACTAACTGGTGAGTTTGAGAAGTTATTTGGTTGGTAGATTGATCTTCTTCATATCAATACAAGTATGTTTGCAGAAATATATCATCATTTTGTGTACACTCGTTGCCAAGGACCTTGTATTAAAGGACATCATAGTCCTGAAACTAGAATTGATGAATAAGGACTATCATAATGTCCCTCATTTTAAAGAAAACTAGAAATCATCCTCTCAGTTTTAAAATAAATTATAATTTATTTATTTGTCCATCAGGACCCTTCCCTTTTTCTGAGTCATGACTTGGACATTCGATTCTGTTTATATTTCTAAACAGAATCGGTAATGCCTACGTCATGACTCATCGGTCTCTGGAGGACAAAACATTATTTTTAATTTCTGAAATTGACATGATTATTTCTAGTTTCCTTTAAAATAAGATCAATACGTATCGACATTATTCGTTTAAATCTGGTTTCAGGGTTGTGATGACCTTTAAGGTATGAATTTTGAAATCAATTTTGATTTTCCAAATGTATTTCTCAGATTAATTCACTCATTTAATATTGATTATTGTTTGCTTAACGACCCCACCAACAGCTAGGTTATATGGGGGTACGAATGAGCAGGTGATTATGAAACAATGTTATGATGATAAGTGAAAGGACGTTTACAAAAACCCATGCCTTATGCGAGATTCGAACCCACGCCCAACGGTTCGCCTCAGTGTCTGAAGCGTGCCTCAGCTGACTGAGCTAACGATGGCGGCCTCTTTACATAATTCTTATTACTTTTTAAATATATTCATCATTTTTTAATTCAAATTGGAATTAAATCTCTTCAAATGTTATACATTTCAAATATTCAACAGCAAACAATGCTCATTATCACCAATCTAACTACAAAAAAATCTTCTCCATTTTCCAGGAGGCGTATTTATCGCCACTCTGTTCGGTCTGGCGTTAGCCATGATCACTCTGGCCGGCGAAGTGTTCTACTACAAACGCAAACGACAGAATAACGTCAACGATATGCCCAAGGAGCCGCCGACGTTTGTCAAGCATAAGAACATAACGATTGGCAAGGAATTCCGCCCGGTGATGGACAAAGCTATGCCGAAAGTCTCCTATATATCGGTGTTTCCACGCAACCAACTATACTGAAAAATAATAACAAACTATTATTATTTTTATTATTATTATTATTATTATTATTATTATTATTATTATTATCGATATTATACCGCCTGTCGCGAATGTTGACGGCCCACTATAGGGCCTATCTATTGAGAAAACTTATTTGTGGGAGTTTTTGTTTTTTGTAGTATTTTTGGATTATTGATTGATAAATATGTAATGTATTACATAATTTTGATGTAATAATAATGATAATAATAATCATATATATATTGTCGACAGGTTTTACGGTTTTTCCACTTATTTGATATGCTCTACTCCCGCGACGTTTCGGGAAGATTATACTTCCGTCGCGAGAGTAGAGCATATCAAATAAGTGGAAAAACCGTAAAACCTATCGACAACACATATCAAGTCCACCGAAGTTATCGTCATTATATGTATATATAGACATATATATATATATATATATATATATATATATATATATATATATATATATATATATATATATATATACCGTATATATATATATATATATATACATACGTATAAGCACGTAGGATACACACGTAGCAGCTTAAGCTAAGCAGGTGAGTTCGTGCTTAGCTTAGTTGGTTAGAGTTAGAACAACGGTCCAGGGTTCAAGGTCCAGAGTGGAATATTTTTTTTGATTCGACAAAACCGTTATATATATATATATTTACATATCACATTTGTAAATAATGCATGTCATGTTTACTATGTCATATATAGTAAGTTAATGTAGTGATAGCATGGCCGGTGATGTATAGCATTCTAAAATATATATGTAAATTCGATTTAATAGAGATTAGATTAGATTTAATATAGACAGTATTTTTGTAGATTTGTGAAGTAGGTATATAAGTTTAGTATCTTACGACCAAGGTATCCTGGAATCCTAGATCACCGCCTAGCAGATCGATAACCGAGATCATGCGGAAGGCCGTGACCACTAGGTGGGTATCTAGGAGACCTGTTGCTTAGAGCCGGTTGTACGAAGTTATGATTAGTGAATTAAGCAAAAATAATTAGTACCAAGTGATGATTAGTGAATTAAGCAAAAATTAGTAACTTGTTATTACCCTTGGATACATATGCTATTTTTGTACCTTAAGTAATGATTAACTAATTAATATTTAATCATCAGTTGGTACAATCGGCTCTTAGGTCTTTGTGATTATTAATAGTAGTGTTCGACGTGATAGTTTCAAGATGGTCGTGATAAAAATGCACTATAAAGCTAAATTTCAACCAATAAAGATGGCGTGCTTATTTGATTTTGCCCAATATTTTTCTCACGCTTTTATCACAACTAAGTATTATATTATCTGAACATTTTATGAAGCCCATAGAAATGATATAGGCCTATATATGTGAAGGTTAACATCAAGATGTATTGAGGGTTGCGTTGGGTGGTCGCTCCCTTATGCTGTCACCAATGTTTTTTTTTTTTTTAATTACATCGAAACTTGATCCAAAATCATTATTCCCTTATTAAGGTAATAAGGATGAGAGTAGGATCGTTTGGATGGGGCACCACAAGGGCGATCTTACCACCCAATGTTATTATTATTTTAAATCGAAAGCAATGAACTTTGACATATTTATAGTCCAAATCTCTGAATCTACCGACCGTGAGTGGTGAAGGAACTAACTTTGTTTACAAACACATATAGTTTCACTGATTCACTGAAAGATTCACTGAGTTCGTTTCATTGTTTTTGTAATTGTTTTCAATGATTCAAAAGTGTGAATGTTACAATTAGAAATATGGAAAATGTCGCATGATTTCAAGTTGACTTTATTTATTATTATTTCCAATTTTGAATGACATTTCAAGATTATAATATGCTGGTAAATGGGACCAAAAGATTGTCATGCACTTCAATGTTTTTCTTATGTCATAAGATAATATACTTTTGTCCACGAAATAATTTCTTCTACCAAGTGAATAATTATTCATTTTTATAATAAATAATTTATAATTATGATTATCAATTAAAATTATGATTCATTAGTGATTGATTTCTAAGCTTCGGTGATTATAGAGAAACTCAATGCAGAACTTTTTTGAACATTCGAAATTTTTTAAAAATGTAGTTGTGTTTCTAATATCAATTCTTGTGCTGCAAAATCATTGACCCTCAAAATACGACATGAATACCAAAATAACGGCGTTACATTTGTGTTTGTTATGTTAGTAGATGACCTTTTCGTCTTTCCTGGGCACACGTATCATGTTGGTTTTCTATTATAATGTAGTATAGTTATGTTGAATCACAGGAATATAATTATATATTAATAATTAATAAAGTTTATTCACTATTGTATAAATTATCATAGTGAATGTACTATATCTGTATTATTAAACCATGTTCTCGACAGATTGTATACATCACACGATAAAAAATAAAATCCCAACATTGATTGACGCCATGGTTGAGCCTGCTCCCCCCCCCCCCCCCCCCCCCTCCCCAATCCCCAACTTTCAAAGGATTCCGACGACTCTGCCTTAAGCTGATTCGAAATGACATCTGATTGAAAATGACCAACGGATACAATTAATGATAATGTGTCAGCAGAAGCTCTGGTTTTGAGGTAAACTTGTGTATAATATATAAATAGGCCTATATTATAGTCTGAATATTTGTATTGTGTTGTATTTTATTAATAAGTTGGGGAATACTAGTTTTTACAGCTAGGCTAATATTTCCGGTGGTTGAATGATGAACTAACCCACGTAACTATAAGTATACCCTAATTAACCCAAGTATAAAAAAGATAATAGAAAATTGAATAAGTAAAAAAGGATAAGAAAAGAAAATTTAATTCGATTATACTAGTACCAACAATGTCCACCAGTTGGTATTGACCAATCAGAATGTTTGATAGTTCACCAGTTCACTTTGTTGCTATGGTAACGATTGTTTGTCATTTGTTACTTGACAGAAGCCATTGAACTCGTTTTCTTCTATAAAATCTTTGATAGAAAAAGGGAGTGTTGAAAGTGAGAAGTTGAGTTGGCCCATGGTTGAAATTGACGTCATCTGTGCCCGTGGAAGGCTATTCCATTGGCGTATGGCTCGACCCAAAATGGAGTACCTGCCAATGCCAATGTTGGAATTGTATCGCTTGAGGATTATTTTTCCAACATGATCATTTCGACCGATGAATTTTGGGGATTCGATCAAAGATTTTTGGTCGACCCATGCGGGATAACCCAACAGCGCCATGTAAAGGTAGCGGATGGTGATCTTGTGTCGACGTGAAGATAGGAGCTCCCACTTCCGGTCTTTCAAGATTTTCATTATGGTTAGGGTTCAGGTAAAGTTGGACACCCAAACCCACGTCGCACGACCGAGTATGCTTTATTCCGGTATGCGCTCTGTATTGCCCCTATTCATCAATTACTACGTACATAGTCCAGATCTTATCATAGGAAAAAAATTACAATGTTTCTCATCCGTTATTTCTATTGTATTCAGTATTTTCATTTCGAGTATTGTAAGAGCTTTAATAATAATCCTATCAGTATCCATGTCAAAGAACGTAGATAAAATACAAGATGTAAGACACAAACAAAAGCACCGCCTTCTTTATCCTAGATCAACATCACAGGATAAAGAAGGCTGTGCACAATGCATCACATTCTTGGAACGTTTGCTAAAAGACGAAGCTTGATTATTAGAAATATCATTCCCTGCAGGACAAATAATGATAGTGTATAGTTTTTATTTATCAAACAGTGCAGACCCCAGTTCCCAGTTGAAATGTTTGGATATACGAGGGTGAGAGAGAGAAAGAGAGAGAGAGAGAGAGAGAGAGAGAGAGAGGGGGAGAGGGGGAGAGAGAGAGAGAGAGAGCGAACGAGATAGAGAGAGAGGGAGCGGGAGATATATATAGAGAGAGCGATAGAAAGAAGAGAGATATGATTGAGAAACAGGGACGTCGTTAAAGGGGTCCAAGGTGGACATTTGCGCCCCACCAATAATTTATCGTTCTTTAATTTGATGATCTACTATTAAATACACAATAAAATATTGCTACTTATCAATATGAATTATATCAGTATACACTCTACTTCTTTACACTTCTTTTAAGAAATGATAAACAAATACAGGGGGTTGGTTTCTGATAGAATAAATCTGATATAGCAAGTGACACGTTCCTTCGAATTAATTCGATCTCTATCACGATTATTGCAGTACGATCAACATCATAGCGAATTATCAATACACACAATGCATGCTTTGTGTTCCGCCAACAATATTAGGGATAATTGAGTACACCGGACTACACTAACTTGCCCTTGCCCTTGCCCTTGCCGACCCACATTCAACGTTATGCTTGCTGACATTTCCAAATTTGTATTCGAACCTGTTCTAGGTATTGTTTATCAACAAAATAAAGCTTATTAAAACTTTCATAATATCTCGAGCTCAGTTCAGTGCGTTTTCGAATACGAGTCGGGTGAGAATTGTGATCATCTACAATGTCAAGAAACACAACAACCTTCAAAATTGAGTTTTTTGGGGGAAAACGACATAGTCCACCCGTCCCAGAACTCGTCAGCACAAGCACAGGAACTTCATCTGATTCTGGTAAGATGATACAAAATATCAAAATCGGTAAAATTACAGATACTTGTGTTTTTTTTCCCAACCTCCCCAATAACCTACCGGACATATTACACCCTCCAGCAGCCCCCCCCCCCCTCCCCAACCACGGCATCAACCTACCCCCTAACCTAACCAACAAAAATCACCCCCTCCAGCACCACCCCTTCCAAACAACATGCAAAACCATCAGATTCATGTGAGTTTTAAAACTTAAAAAAACAACAATTCTCAACCTCCCGCAACTTTTTCTAAATGATATAAACAAGATCTTTCAGAAAACACCAAAAAATCGAAAATCAAACACCAATTGGCGATGCTCAGTGTCACAGTAAAATTACCCTCAGGGCCGGTATTACGAATCGATTGTTAGTGGATTATGGCAATAGTTAGCGGATTAACTTGTTATTACCCTTGGTTACATGTGATATTTTCGTATCTTTAACAAAAAGTAAGTGGATTAGTAGGCCTACTTAACTAAGATTCGTAAAACCGGGCCTTACTCGAAAGAATTACCATTTGGATGTTACTTAAATAATTTTCCTGTAAGACTGTAATACATTTTGATGGTACACTTTTTCCTTCAAAATTTTCTCTTTTGGGGCTTGAAACGTATAAACAATGATCATTGTTTAACCGCCATTGCTCAAAAACTGCCTAATGAAGAGAAACCCCCGTAAAAGTAGGGTGGAGGAAATACGTTCTATACGTTTATTATATAAAAACCCTATAATAAACATATAAATGCACTATTTGAAGTGCGTGTGTATGATTCTCAATTATTTTTACCATTTTTCACAAAAATAAACAGGACACAATGCGGATTTTATGCCTATATGAGGTATGTAAAATCCTGGCATATTCCAAACATGATGAAATAATAATTCCAGAATACGCAAGGACACTCCAAATACTGTACAGTTTAGCAGGCAAATAGGGTTTTTCGTCTCTTTCTCCTACTGAATCATTACATATTTTTCTGTTTATTGTTTATTAATCAAGATGTGGAGTGGAGGTGGAAGTAGAAGATAATTTTTTGTTTTCTAAATTTTCCTTTGTTTATTACACATATCTTTATTTTTATCTGATAACTATATATAATATATATATATATATATATATATATTTATATATATATATATATATATATATATATATATATATATATATATATATATATATATATATATATATATATATATATATATATATATATATATATATATATATATATATTTTTTTTTTTTTTTTTTTTTTTCATGTGAATAAAAAGAATTTCATACAAAAAAAGTAAAACATTGGCACTTCCACCAGTACCAAAAGCAACTATTAAACTGTATTTATTAAATCAAATACTCTCTTAAACTCATAGCTCCCTGATAATTTCTCGTTGCTATTACGGAATAATCATCCTTCTCGACTGGATGTACTGCATGCGCGAAAATAGTGCGCGTAGCTCTCGCGTGCGAACAAGGTGTGAAGTATGAACCGCCGCGAGCTAGCTGCCTCACTCTAGCGGTGGTATCGTCAACTTCCAGCATCTTATGAATTCCTGATACTTCAAGTCTAAAAATCACAATGCTGGAACTTGGCCGAGGAAAAAAAAATATCACACACTAAATAAACAAACGAAAAAAAGCACGCAACAAACTATTATTATTAGTGTTTAAAGGCGCGTCAACATCTAAGAACTAAGGTTATTTTGCGCAGGGAAGCATGCAACTAACTGAGCATCAGGAATTTTGATACTGCATATATATATATATATATATATATATATATATATATATATATATATATATATATATATATATATATATATATATATATATATATATATATATATATATATATATATATATATATATATATATATATATAATATATATAATATATATAATATAATATATATAATAATATATATTATTGTATATATATATATATATATATATATATATATATATATATATATATATATATATATATATATATATATATATATATATATATATATATTTATATTCATTGAAGAAAGACCTTGCCACAAAATTTATAGTTGCCAAAGACACACAATAATAATCGAATTTGAATTAATTGAGAAGAAAAACATGCAATAATTATTATTATTGTGTGTTTTTGATAAATTTGATGCATTTTTGATAAATTATGATAGAACACCTCCACTGAGACGAATGGTTGAGTGGCTAGCACACTGGAGCGTCATTCATGAGACCGGGGTTCCATTGAACAGATCCTGTCCATTCGGAAAGGGAATGGACCCTAACAGGGATTTTTCGTAGTTTTTCTCCGTCAGTCGTATTAAAACCACATCTCAAATTTGAAAGCCATGTATTCATTAATTTACCGGCTAAATCGTTAGTACATTGCGGTCGACTAACTTTTGCATATTGCAACTATTTTTAATTATGGATTTTGTGGGCTCAAATGTGTAATATGTGTATATTTTTCTTGAAAATGTGAATAAAAACAAAAACAACTACAACAACATTCACATTGTATACCGGTACGTCACAATTACATCGATTCCTAAAAATGTTAGTACATACACAGTACACACATAATTTATTAAAATTATAATTAGTGTATGCCATGTTTTAGTACTCGTGATTTATTGATTATTTTATCACATTGACAAAAAACGCCTGCTCCGATGCCAGACAGAAAATATCTACCAACTATATACATCTCTTATAATATATTCTATAATAAATGTAACACTCGAGTTACATTCTAGGGAAATGTTTATGTATTTATTACTATATAAAGCTGGTTTAGATTAGAAAATACTGTCAAAGAAAAGCCTACATATAGGCCTAGGTAACGTAAATATAATATACCAACTATATACATCTCTTATATCGTATAGTAGAATATGTAACACTCTTGCTCCATTCTACGGATATGTTCATTTATTTATCACTATACAGCTAGTTTGGATAGAAAATATTGTCAAAGAAAAACAAGTGAATACACATAGGTAACATAAATATTAAATATAGCTATTCTTCATGTCTTCTTAACTTTGCATTGAACTTGCAAAACAAACTCGTACACTTTCTGTAACATGTCTGTGTGGTGAGGAGCCTTTATCTCAGATGTACTCGCCAAATTTTTGTTTTTGTTGTTGCAATTGATTTTACAACTCATTTTCACTGAAAAAAGAGGAAACTATATTTTCATTTATATAATTGTACACTTTCATAACCACGAAAGTGTATAGGTTCTGAGAGAAAGTACGACCCCCAATTCACAATATTATCGCGGGTGGTTCGCATCTATCAGTCAAACAATTCAATTTTGAATAATTTTATTCATATAACAGTAAATAGTGATGCAAATACAAATATGAAATTTTTAGTCTTTAGAATGTAAGCAAACAATGCTAATAATTGTCAACAAAGATGGTAATAAAATGGCAATACCAATAAAAGTATGGAGTGCGTTAGAATACTACTAAAGTAATATTATTTGCTATTTATTACCGGTGTAATAATTTGAATATATATAATATAAAATATATATCAAAATCGAGATCGTGATGTAGGCCCTAGGCCTATACAAATCATGAATTTGAATTTGTACTCATTCACTATTTCAACCCACAGTTAAGCCCTTTTGAAGGGCTTTGTGGATGTTTTTTTTTTTTGGAGAGGGGTTGTGATTTTCTTTTGTCAGTGTATTTGACTAATGATTAAAAAAATGATTGGGCCAAGGATGAATTATTAATAATGTATAGATAGATAAAAATTACACATAACGGATGTATATAAATCATCGAACTTTTTGCCATTTACTTTTGTTGTTGAGTATAATGCATGTCTCGAGTAGAAACAACTCGTCGTTAATGTGATGGTAAAACAGCAGCTGTACATCGACAAACGTGTACACCAGAATGCAGTGGAATTCATTCATCAGTGCACTGTACTTCAATCTGGAACATCAACCACGCCCACTTACGTCATAAATCAGAACTAGAATCATTTGCAAAAAAATGTATACGGTAAAGGCGAACCCAGACGACTGCCGAATTAGCATTAACCACAATTCTATTTGTAAACATATTCGGACCAGGGCCGGCCCGTGGGCTGGGCGACCTGGGCGGCCGCCCAGGGCGCAACATTTCCAGGGGCGCAAAAATATACTGGCGCTTTAATGGCAAAATACGTTCCTGAATTATATATCAATTATAGACGACTATCGATTTGAATAATCTCTCCACATCAATAGAAGATTATAGTTGCTTAGCGCGAACTAGCGCTATCTAGGACGTTTTCCACGTTGCGTTCACACTAAAGAATCCATGACTTCCAGAAATTTCGTGTAGTTCTCAAAACTTGTATAGTCGTACATAAAAAGAGAACATTTAAAAAAATTCCCTGCGGGGCTTCATACCTACTTCACTTGCATTCACTTTCACTATGCACACCTAGTTTGAGGGGCTCAAAATTGAGTCCTTGCACGGGGAATGGGACTCTGTAGTAACAGTACCTGTGATTGGCAAATATCAGTTAGACATCTCTAGTTCTATTAAAAAATTAATTTGGACATCTACATCTCATCTGAAACACGTCAAACCATATTAAAAGAGGTGCAATTTTTAAAAAAATCCCTGCGGGGCTAGAAGGGGGCCTTCCCCCCTTGCCCCCCGCGGGTCACCGGCTTCGCATCAACGGGCCTTTGCACCACTGTTCGTATATGACATTTTCTTCTCCACTAATATCCCCTGTCCCCTTCCATCACCATCGCGATCGGCAAACTAGGATCGCGTATCGTCTCAAGCTTCTTCCTAGATTTTATAAAATCCACTCATATGTCGCCCAGGGCGCAAAAACATCACGAGCCGGCCCTGATTCGGACGAGAAATGTCCGAAAACGATTTTTTTTTTTTTAAATAACATCGAATACAAAATCATTGTTTTCCTATTAAGGCTATGGTTGAAAGATGAGATCGTTTGAACGGTGCACCACAAGGGCGTTCTCACCACCCCAAAGAATAACTAAAATATGATAACAAACTTGATTACATTGATCAATTCAAATTAACATTAAAAATTAAAATATTCGATACCTCAACTAATAGTTAACGGATCGGCCCGGTATTATCAAATCCAGTTAGCCTTTATCTGAGAGTTTGAAAAAATTAATGGCATGGGTAACCATGGTGATAACAACTTATATTGCTGTTAGAGCTACTCCCACGTTGGTAATTCAGGCACTAAGATTCGTAAGACTGGCTCCTAAGAAAACACTAAGGTTAATATAATGACATTGGAAATTTACGAAAACTCATGAATTTTCTTCACAAATAGAAAATAGGCCCTATGTTTTCACTTACGAGCAATGAACATCGACTTGCATTGTGACAACAGCTTCAGCTGGTAGTTTCGTGCGACGATTCGGCAATATGCTCAAAGCAGGCGCAATTCTCTGCTCATCGGGCTTATCCTTTGGTAAAGCCAT
Source organism: Brachyptera putata (assembly GCA_907164805.1). NCBI lineage: Eukaryota > Metazoa > Arthropoda > Insecta > Plecoptera > Taeniopterygidae > Brachyptera > Brachyptera putata. The sequence continues at coordinate 10,009,679 of OU015473.1, read as the reverse complement.
TTCGTAATAATTCGAGTTGATAAATATTCTTGGAATAGTTATATTGCAATGTCGTAGCAAGGAATAACAACTGAAACAATGTGGAACCTAATCAGAAGATTGCAAAACCTTGAGAAACTTTAGAATCCAGTAAGAATGGACATGAACAGATGAATATTGTAAAACCAAGTTCGAAAATCGAGCCTCTCTGTGATTGGTTGATTTTTTCAATTGAAAATAGAACGGAATAACGTGATTGGCTAATTGTTCAAAATATAGTCATTCATTTATATTTATTATTTGCATTGTTGAGTTGATTGTTGAAAGATATTGTAAAATAGTTGATGGTGGATGGTTTGTATTGTGTTAATCTGATTGTAGATTGAAAAAATCATCAATATAAGAGTATGTATATGGACTTCATTGTTTGAAGTCCAATTAGTGTTCAACTAGATAGTGTAAAAATCCCATTTATTTGTATAAGCATTCACAATGAGGGCACGATATTAATTTGAACTGTTTTTTTAATATGCTGGGCCAGGCCTAGGCCTATATGCGCGATAGGTCTATCTTATCAGCTATACCCTACCAGTCTGGCTAAGCTTATATTTGGGTGTCATTTTGTAGGCTTTACTTAGATATGACCATAAATGAATATTTATTGTTGTTGGACCATCTATTCAGTATTGGTGATATGAAATCACTTTTTATCATAAATGCTAACCCATATTGCAGGTCATTCATGACTAATGCATCTTGCTGCATAGGTTATTAATATGAATGAACAAATAATATGTTTCCTTCAATTAATTCAATCAATCTCAGATCAAATTTGAAAAGCAGTTTCACATTTGCTTTCAAGGCATCAGAACTATTAATCATGTAAAAATCATAAAATCAAAAGTCAATCATTGAGTTATAAAATTTATTTAAATTCAAATCCTACTGGAAACCCACTTGTCTTTTAGAAGAAATAATTTTGATTTCCAACAAATTATTTTCTCTAATATGTCTACTGTAGACCTACTGATATGAATTAAAATAGGCTTCAAATTAAGTGATGCCTATAAGTTTAACAAATTATAGACCTGAAATAAAATTTCACCCCAAAAACAAACCCTTGACCCAAAACGCCCAAAAAATTTGAAAGAAAATTATCATTACATAGTTTGTTTTGAAAATGCCATCTCATACATGGACTACATGGATCTCTCCTTTCAATTTCTTTCAATGTGATCAATTTTTTCATTATATTATTCCTTCAGGCTATGCAGCAATCTCAAGGACCGAACAGTGGCCCAAATTCAACTACTCAAATATCGGTACGCTAAACGTTTAATATACAAATTTAAATATACAGTGGAATCAGACATATACATTCGCGAGAAAAATGAATGTTTCATTATGTAATTGAAACTGTATTTTTATCCGCTAAAGGCTATCCAACCGGATCGCAGGGTGGCAAACATGGCAAACATAGATATCATCAGGCCTAATAAGCAAGTGCTACACTTTCCTGATGGTACGTGGGGAGCTTCCGTAAATGACATCCAAGCAGATTTCTTCACATCCGACTTCACTGGCGGCTTTGCAACACAGCCCACCAACGTTAATGTGCAACCAACAAACTATAATCGCGGTTTACAATCGATGAAAGTTCCTCCGATGAACTACGCTGACGGTTTTCCAGGACAAACGATTAATGCTAACGTCCCAACTAATTACGCAGATGGATTTCTGAGAACATCAGCTCGTGATATTAAAGTTACGACTAGCAACGCAATCCCGGATTTTTTTGACTGCGCTGCATATGAGGTAATTAGTATGACGTATGGTAGTATTATTATATAACACCATACGTAGCAAGAGTAGATGTTTGTATGAATTTAATAATCACCCTTAGATTTTTAAATACCGGTAATTAAAACAATCCAAAATAATTTCTAAATTCGGTAATCTGCCGTATTTGTCAATCAAGTTATGAAGTTTGTATAAAAATATCGGACAACTTTTTGGCAATTTTCCACAAGGGTTTGTACACATTACTCAAATTCAGTTCATTTATTTGTATTATTAACTGCCACATTTATATAATTTTATTTTAATAAAATAATTGCTGAGAAGTTCATCTCTTCATAAGTTCATCATCCACTCAGTTCATCATTCATCATCCAATACAAATTAATACCTACATATATCTTTCAAACAGGAACCTCAATGGCCTTGGCCCAAAGTCGAGACCCGTCCCATCTACAGCAATTACTCTGGTTTGAATGACTTACCTCTTCCGAACCATTATCAATACGACGTCGAAATATCCGACCAACTTTGCGAAATAATCCCAAACGACATAACCGAAGATATCCACCAACCATCTGCCGCTTATCCTCCGCGTCAACTAGTCAATCAAACAACATTCGGTACCGTACAGGATGTAATTCGACATGATGCGGACAATATACGAACTAACAGAATGGTAACCATATCAAAAGATATCAACGGAAAAACTAACACGATCATGTCCGAAAAACTATTCACGACTAAACCTATTACCCGCGTTATTATTAATAATATAAAGCCATTCATACCACAACAAAAGATCTATAAACAGCGTTATTATCAGGGAAACCAACTTTGCGATATCAAACTGGAAGATAGGATGAGATGGGAAGAAAAGTTAACGAACTTTGTCCATCAGCAATCGAATAAGATTGAGAAAACCCATGTGACTGCACGAGAGACGACATCTAGGATCCTCCAGAGTGGAGTGAACATCAACAATATGCAGTTTCACCAGAAACCCGATCAATGTAATAAATTTTACAATAACGGAGGGAATTGCGTTGATGAGAATGACACGAAGATTATTGTTAACGGGGCTAAAACTCAGACTGTAAAGAAGGTAGAGTTTGAAGATTTGGAATTGCCTGTGATTTGTGTCAACGAACTTAAACAATGCGTGAATAAGATGGGCGAAGAGAATAACGGCGGAATGTACGTGTTTGTCACAGACAAATCTGGGAACTTGGAGAAAAGACCTTTTCATAAAGCGACAATGGTAGAACCGGGGATAAGAATGGTTCATCCGATTGAGAGGAAAGAAAAGAAGATGCACGGAATGCATATCGACTTCGGGAAACGTGGAAAAATGAAAAGAAAATCAGTTCAATTGAGAACAATCGGATCCGAGAATGGGACGAAGCTATTTTATTCCAACGAGATATTACGTCAAAAAGAGAATATAAACGCGAATGGTTTGCTGTCATTAGGAATTTGCGGTGCAGTCAACGGAGGTGGACATTTGCCCACAAATAAAGTCACGGGCCATGGAATGATACAAAAGATTTACTTCGAAGAACGGAAAAAAGACAGTAAAGCGTCTGACACAGCAATCATATTTGATCCGGAAATGTGCGGGAAATTACCGCAAACCGATAAACAGGGTATTAAAATTGTTTACTTAAACGAACAAGGAAGTAAAGGAAGGTCGGATAACGGAACGCAAATTCTGTACGGTGTAAACAAATCTGGCCGTACAGGTAACGAAACAGTAATGGTACCACAACAACAAAACTTGAATGTCGATGATTCACAAGAAATCTATAAAGTTACGGAAGATTTGGAAATGATTCAGAAAAGTGTACAGAACTCAGAATGCCAGCGCCCATTGACTGCGGAGGATTTCAATATGGACGAAGATATTTTGAGGGCTGATCCCGAATTAAGAGTAGAACTTAATTCGTTCCAACGTAATCTCCGTACCTCGATGTTAGATTGAAGGAATAACAGAAGATTTGTACGTAAAATATAGCACTAAGAAATAGTGATGTACATTATGAATGTTCAACTGTAGATTATAATATTGTATACTTCACGGTACCGGTAACATAGTATCAAATATTCCTCAATTTTTGAACCTATAATTTCCTGAACAAAGTGTCCGAATTCCTAATCGAGACAATTCACTAGATGTCATTATTATATTAATTGTCAATAAAAATCAATACATATTTATTAATGTATTTCTTAACATGAATCATGGAGACTGGTTGAAATATTTATCCATCATACTCTTCGGAAGAAGAATGATGATTATGATGATTATTGTTTGCTTAACGACCCCACCAACAGCTAGGTTATATGGGGGTACGAATGAGCAGGTGATTATGAAACTATGAAGTGATGATGAGTGAAAGTACGTTTACAAAAACCCATGCCTTATGCAGGACTCGAACCCACGCCCAACGGTTCGCTTCAGTGTCTGAAGCGTGCCTCAGCTGACTGAGCTAACGAGGGCGGCCTCGTCAAAAAACAGTAGGAAGAAAAATGAAAAAAATATGTATACAAGTATATATGTATACTGGAACTAAAGTTTAGTTTTTTACGCTAATAAACAAAAGAAAGTACACCCAGTTATCCACTCCGTTTTGTAAACATTGGGTTTAACGACGCACTGTTATGATAGCGCAATGGCATAATGTTTGTTTGTTAATAGCGTAATCTAATGTTTGTTGTAAACAAACATTGTGGAAAACAGCTGATTGTAATTACCGGTAGTCACCAACTAAATTTGAAGGAAAACCTTGAATGGGGTCTTATATTCAATCAATAATACATAGGGTGGATTGCAAGAACGAAGTTTAAACCCCGGCCTACTTTAGACACCGTCTAAGTACAAAATAGCATTGCCTCTCCAATGCTATTTTGTACTTAGACGGCGTCTAAAGTAGACCGGGGTTAAACTTCGTTCTTGCAATCCACCCATACAAATTAAATGGTACAAAAATCTTTTAATCATTGTAACCTAATTCTACTACTTACATTTAAATAACACATATAAAAACCTAAATTACGTGGTAGGCTACACTTAATATTAAGTGAATTACATACACATTTCTGAATTAATTATACATACAACTTATAAATCTCTCGTAGATGGCATTCGAAAGTAAAATCATCGACAAATTACCAATGGTTTATAAATTGAATTAAAGCTACTTGTTATGGCTATAAAAAGTAACGACCATTGAGTGCAGCAACTTATCGTAGTTAAAATCGAAACTTGTGCCATTTTGTATCAATTATAAATACATTACTGTGCTTCATTTTGTGCTACTTACTTGAAAACTCTAGCTTGTACGAATAAGTAGGCCTATATCACACAAATTGAAAGACAAATTTTAAATTTAAGATAAAAGTGGATGAAATTAAAGAAAGAAAAGACCAAGTAAAAATAAAATAGGTAGTTGACTTTATATTTTTACCACAATTGAAAAACTATTCAACGTTGATACAATCAAACGTCGCTCTCTTCGTGAAAATATCACGATTTTAAAGAGGAAGGGGAAGGGGGCATATTTAGTGACCAATTTTGACAACATCGGAGAAGAGGAGGGTATATAGTATCACACCTGGATCTACGTACCGGTACATATTGCGTTTAATCTATATTCAAATAATAAATATTGGTCGCAGCCATTCAATTCTGAATTCTTCCCTGTAGTTCAAAAAACAATTTTGAAAGTATTCAATTTTTATATTGAAAATACACATTATTCCAGTTTGTGGGCGTAGGCCCTATTACTCACCATCACAAAGATGGAACGGAAAAAAACGAAAGAAAAACGAAATACAAAAAAAGGTTCGAGTCTACGACCAGGAACTATTTTGGTACCGTATAAGAAAGCGCAACAAATATCTAGATGGCAGTGAATCATGAAGTTTGGGTGATCACAAGATTGGTGACCATGGTGACCAAAACCAACTCATAATATCACCTAAACAATTAGCTACCAGAATGAGTATTCGAGTGCTGCGAGTCCCAATTGAATTCTTTTACTTCCTTCCTAAGCCCTTGGATTGTTCATTAAACTGGGATCAATAACTTAGTCTCGCCATCATCTTTTTGGTCTTCCTACACTACACTCTTGGGAGATTTCTAATTGAATTTCTATTGTATTTGAATATAGAATTGTTGTCACATAATAAAAAGCACAAACTAAATTAATATGTATTTTCAACATAATTTCAAATTTAGAACCTACAGAATAATTTCTATATTGTCTCATAATTTAACCCTTTGTTTTTACTGACACACAAGCCTAGTCTTCAATGGCAATTATATATAAAGATTCGCGAGACAATACATGTCTACCACATTGTTTCCAACGGCATCACGCTCGTTGCGAACGGCCGTCGGTTTGCGGGCCGCGTTAACTCTCGCCCAACGACTGCGACAAGCTCTCCTCCTCATCGGAAGCGTCGCCCTGCTTTATGAACGGCTTCCGGCACACGAAGAACACGCTCTCGTAGCCGTACTGGAGCATCGAGTTGGGGTTCTGCGCGTACGTCGTCGCTACGTTCGTCTCCTCGCGCTGCGTACCAAACAGGACGGGATCAGAATCGGCAAGATCCGAAATGTCAAAAGGGCTTCATTGAATACAGAACGTTGAGAGTATATGAAAATAAGAACGACAGGAATATAGGCCTGATCTGCGAATCGAATAGGACGAAATCAGGATCGGCAAGACATGAAATATCAAGAAAACTCTTTTGAACACAGAACTTGGAGAATATACCAAAATGATAATGGCAGGAATATATCCCCCTCAAAAAACGAAAATATCCTCCCAGAAATTGAAAAAATTAAAACTCCGAAAACTACAAAATAAAATGCAACAGGTCTGTAATTAAAAACTGAATGGAGAAAAATCCAAATATTGTAAGACAAAATAAGAATACAGTAGAAGCAAAAATGAAAGTATCAAAAATAAAGAATCACTAGGGCCTGAAGGCCCTAGATCAGATATAATAGCTAGAATAAAAAAACAATGGGTTTGTGTCAAGTTGTCGATATTAATAAGAAAAAATGGAGTAGCTATAGACTCAAATTATTGTGGCACAAAAATCTTGATTTTCATGGTTCCTAGTTCAAGATAAACTGTATCATACGAATATTTGTTGGAAGATAAGATTAGTTTGGTTAGGCTAAGTCGATAAGGCCAATTAGATTAGATGGATTTAGGTTGATTCAGTTTTTAGGGATTATTGTCTGGCACTCACGCATGTGCACCAGTGTCACTACCCCAAGAAACTCCTGGCTATAGGTGCTGCCTAAAAAAATATACCATCCAAAACAAGCATGCTTACCTCGATAACGAATCCCATGCCGACGATGACGTTTCTAACGATCTCGTAGCTCGGCTCTATCGACTCCTCCTTGTCGATGTCGGAGAAGTGGTAGAGCAGCGGGCCGAGGTTAACCCACAGCCCACCGGGCTTCAGTATGTTGTAGATCGTCTCGATGAACTGGACGATGTTGTGGGCGCAGTCGATAAAGAAACACGTCGCCACGCAGTCCCACTCGTCTTTCTCCGTGTACACCTGGCGGGACAAACATTACAAGACGTTTTACTTCGTTGTGAATAATAATAATGATAACAACAATAGGCCTACAACTCTATTTATGAAGAAACATTTATATACTATATTTATATACTGGCTTTAACGACGAACTGAACGGATGACTACGACCTATTGGCGTCAGAAGGACAGAAGGAAACCACGAAAAACCCGTCAGGATGGTCGACCATGGCAGGAATCGCACACCAGTCTCCTGAATGGTGGTTCAGTGAGCTAGCCACTCGACCACTTGTCTCACTTAAATTTTATTAAATAGTAATATTTTCATCAACAATAACCAATTATACTATAATCAACGATCAACTTAGATGAAGGGGAAATTAATTGTCCTTGGAGCTTTTTTCTTGAAATAGGATCTCGATCAAAAAAGGTCCGTATTCACTAATCTCGTCTAAAAATTAACGGTACCTCTAAGAAGTCGCCGGCAGCCATGGAGAAACTGGCCTCTGGCGGGAGATCGGCGGGATTGATGTCGGGAAACGAGACCGGCTTGGTCTGGTGCTCGGCCTTGTAGTTGTTGATGTACTGATGGACCCACGGGTAGACCTGGTACACGTTCGTACCGCGGCATCTGTCGCACAAACAGTGTATCATAAAGCCATGTTGAAAACGACTGTTCTTTATTCAAATTTGAGGTTAGGGGTGCTGTCAATTTGAAAGTACCGGTAATACTTGGAATGAGAGAAGTGACACGTTTTTCATGAATGTAGACGGTATAGGCACTTGCATTTTTTTTAGTGGGGAAAGCTGGGTAGGAATCAGGTAATGATGACAGGGACCCAGGTAGAAAAAATACTACCTGCCGACATCCCTAGTTCATACATATATATAGGGCCTATACCGATACAGTGAAACCTCTATCCATCGTTTTTCAAGGGACTAGGAAAATAAAAGCATCCAAGCAGGAAAACGATCCATCCAGAAGAATTTAACATTGATTATATGGGAGTAGGGTGGGAAAAAATTAATGTTACAAGCAGGAAAACGATGGATCGGGGAACGATGCATACAGGTTTCACTGTATTCTACAGAGAGAATAAGAGAAAGTAGACAAACAAACATGAACTTGAAAGACATGGCTTACGTACTTGTTTAATACGAAGTTGGATGCGAACAGCATGAACAAGCTGAACTCGTTGCCCTGGCAATAGTAGCCACGTTGTGCGATTTCAAACGCGAGCCTCCCGAGACCGGCACCAGGCACCAGCACTTTCACATCTGATGCCACACTGGGTACAAAACGAGAACAATTCAGATCAAACATTCTTCTTGAGTGACATTGACAGTGAGCCAATTTCTTAGGTTATTATGACTATTATGTATTTACCATGTAGGCATGGGATTTAAAATTTGACTGTGAAATACTCAAAATTCTTTCATTTAAAGAGCAAGTAATTCAATGAGAAGTCAACTCACATTGTGAACAAGGATATTAATAGTTGAGCTAGACTACTAGTTAATTTAGTTAAAACCCGATAAATAGACCATACCATAAACTATAAATTTATTAAAACTTATAAAATTACCAGACAACGACGTTGACTTTACATTGAAGCGCTGCTCTTTAAATGATATAATTTTTAGTATTTCTACATCCGTCTCTTTTGAAATAAGAATTGGAACAATAGTTTTTGTTAACATATTTACCACATATCGGTAGGGTAGTGTGCCACGATCTCGTCTATTATGGGCTGATAGCATGCCTGACGTTCGGCCTCGCCATCGCTGCTCCAATCACGCACAAACTGTTTCAACGTACCCTGAACTTTGTCAAGATCAGCAGGGATGGGACGTGGAGTCACGACTTTACCCTTCAATTAAAAAAAAAAAGAAATAAGACCATGGTTCAGAGTTGGAGATGAAACGCTACACAATCGAGACATTTCTATCAGGTTAGTCTATGTATTCCAATGCTGATTTTAGGTCAATGCATATTATTTGATTGCAGAACGACCCAGCTAGCAGCTAGGTTATGTGGGTCCATGCTCACCAGTTCTGTATGACTTGACGAATGTACATTCTCAAACATGCTTCCGACATCCTTGATTATAAGTTTGATGATGTAGTCGTTGTTTTCGATACACGTCCGTATGTTTAAAAGATTCTGTTGGTATCCATCTAGAAGAGCTTTATGATGTTCTGGCAAAGTTGCTAGATATTTCTCAGTCTTGACAACACGCTGAAGAGAATGTGTTCTGAAAATATAAAAAGTATATAAAGCCGAAGCATCAATGGCCATAGGGCCTAGGTAGGCCTATACTTCAAGTGTTGTGATTTGGCACAGGCCTAGCTATTGATAGCTAGAAAACAATGGCATAGGACTATGCCATCGAGTTTGTAATTGTCTATGAGGTAATTTAACTGTGACACTGCTAATTAACTCCCATGCTTGTGGGCGGACATAGGAATTGTAGGCCTTGTTTCTTTTAAAAGTTAGGTTAGGTAACGCCAAAACATTAGGCGAAAGCCTAGGCCCGTAGGCCTACAACACCAAGTGCAGGTGTAATTGAGGAATAAACCGGGCAGGACTAGGCACCAAGTATGGCACTTCGAGTTTGGCCTACCTGTAATATCGAAATGCGCAGACAATTCTTTCAAAATGTTCTCGTTCTTCATCGTTGTCGTGAGGATTTCCCATTTTATTTGTTAATAAAAGGTAAGCTTCGTCTACTGTTGTTGACAGTTCGACAAGCAAAACTGAAGCACATTTACATACTGGCCAAGTCCTATCCGTCTTCAGTGACCACTTCTTGGCCTCAAGATTGTAATAATGGCCAGTGGAAAATAATTCACTGCCTTCTTGATGGTAACTTCAGCGCCCGGCTGACGTGGATCGCATGCGCAGTACGGCCTTACGTGGCAAACCCAGCTGTGTACCTATCATGTTGTCAACAGTAATGATTATCTGAATTTATACGAGAATTACTAATTAAATATATCTGTAAGTATGATGTTTATGTAACTACATAGATTTTGGATCGTTCCCAATTTTCTGATCGATGTATATTCTTTGAAAAGCGCTGCAAAATCGAAAAGTCCCATGTGTCATGTCATCGCTCAAAATAAGGTCAAAGGACTTTAATCTGTCATTTGATTAGACGCTAACTTAGGCTTCGGAATTTGCTTCCAGTAATTTCCATGAGTTACACCAGAGTTCTGTTTTCTTTCAGATAATTGTGGGTTTAAGATGAATCCACAATATTTACCCCAGCAGCCTCCCCAATATGGTGGGCCAATGCCTCCTAATCCAGGTTATGGCCCCCCTTTGGGAAGTTTTCCACAAGGTGACACGAGACCTTCTCCTACTGGCACTCCGGGTAATTACCCACCACAGTCTATGCCTTCAGGGCCTCAACGAGGACCTCCACAAGGATTCAGTGGTCCTGGTATGTCAAATGGTGCGTTACAACATCCCGAAGGAATGCAACAAATGCCACCAAGTGGTATGCCTCTGAATGCAAGGGGACCTCACGTGATGCCTCAGCAACCATCCCAGTTGGGTCCACCTATTGGTGGACAACCAAATCAATTAGCTAATCAAATGTCTGGAATGAATATTAGTGGACCACAAAATATTGGTGGACAGAGACCACCGTCACAAGTAAGTACCCTATGCAACTTGGCAATATTACCGTTGGCCTACTTATTTTTATATTCTGTAGTAGGCATCAACTTATCATACAGATGTGGGAATGAAAATATGTGACATCTACTGAAAAGTATAGGCCTATCTGTCAAATCATTTTCATATACATTTTACTTGAAAGCTCTAGTTTTGGCATTTTCCCCTTATTTTTGCATTTTGGAATATTGTCTCAATGTTTTCTCGTGAATTAGCTATTTCCTCATGTTATTTGCTGTAGCTTACAATAATTGTTGAATGCTTATCTAGCAATAAAAATACCTTGGCAGTTTTATATTAATTACTGCTTAGTGCTTACAGTGCACTTTGTTGTGTAAACAAAAACAAAACAAAGAAGCAAAATAAACAGCGAGTTAGCGGTCATTTATCATGAACGTATTGTTCAGTTTAAACTTATGCAAGTGAACTGTTAAAATAGCTAATGCTGTTTGTATATAAATAATATGGGACCATTGTTCACTGCTCAAACTAAGATGCAATTACAACTGTTATTATTTATTCATTGACAATCAACTAGGTTATAGGGCTAATGTGTTGAGCTTTGCTACAAAAGCATTTAATTATACTTATTAGACCTATAGTCATATGTTGCATTTTCTAATATGTTCTAAACTAGCAGAAATACCAAATCAAAATGTAGATAAATATTGGGTCCTAATCTAAACCATGTTTTCATTGCAGGGGTTCTCTGGTGCACCTTCGAAACCCGGATTCGCCACTGCACCAGGCGGTGGCAATTTCCCACCAGGTAGTTTTCCGCCGGCCGTAAACGGAAGTGTCCCAAACCTTTCCGACCCCAACCACCTTCCTAGACCTCAACAACCCCCTCAGTCACAATACACCAACGGTTCGATGGCACCTCCTCAGGGTGTCTTAGGTCAGCCCCAAGGCCAACCAGGCTTCCCTCCAGGCCCAGGGCCGCAACATAATCAAATGGCCCCGCCAGGTCAATTAAGACAAACTCAGGGTCCGATTAGACCGCCAACTTCGGGAGGTCCGGGACAAATGGCCCAACCCCAAGGTCAAATGGGGCCACCACAGGGTCAGATGGGACCTCCAATGGGACAAATGCCACCCCAACAAGGCCAAATGGGTCCCCCAATGGGAATGCCACCTCAACAAGGTCAAATTGGTCCTCCGATGGGACAAATGCCACCCCAACAAGGTCAAATGGCGCCGCCGCAGATGGGGCAATCGCGACCTCCGTCCGGACCTATGGGTCCGTCACCTGGTGTGATGACGCAGCCACCGATGGGAGGTCCTCCGAATCAGTTTGGTGCTCCCGGTCAACATCAAGGTCAAGTGAGACCGCCTACGGGGCCGATGGCTCCACCTCCAGGACAGTTTGGACCGCCGGGACAGATTGGTACTCCTCACCAATTTGGACAACCCCAGGTATGACTATGTTTATGGAGCTTTGTGATTTAATTGTTGTTTGAAATCTTGTTACTATTATAGGCAGGGCCAGTGGTTAATTTGTGTCAAAAGACACTGGAACAGCATTTCGTTTTTTGAAACCGGTACGCACGTTTATGTTTCAAAATGATGAAAATCAATGATGAGGTGGATTTTTAATCGTTCACCAATGCTTTCAACATGCATATGCATACCGGTACTTTCATATTGCAATTTTTAGAGATGAATACATATTTCAAATTCTGGGAATATTTTATTTTTTATTATTTGTTTTAAATAATTGGTGTTCAATAAAGGTGAAAATAACTCAAATGAATCCTTTTAAATACATTTTAAGACCACATTTTTTGTAATGGCGGTGGAGAAGGGGGGAACTAGATAGAAGTGATGGTTCACTTTGAAGTGTGTTCCGGTTCCTTTTTATTCACACATTACGTCTACAAATTATTATGTTTTATAATGTGACTGAACTGACAAATTAATTTCATTGCAATCATTGTCGTTTCCGTGCAGGGTCCAATGGGTCACCCACCTGGTCCTCCACAAGGTCAGATGGGTTATCAACAAGGGCAGATGGGCGGCCCACCACAAGCGGTGGTGCACCCCATGGTCACGCCGCCCCCGGTCATGGGGCAGCCAGGTTACCCGCCCGCGCAAGGAGGTAAGTCTTTATCGGATAGTCTCGTGCCGAAGTAAAGCCTGTGGCTAAACTTGAACGTTGGTGGTGATGATATTGGATCGAGTCAATGGATAAGTGTTTATTACACAGAGAAAATCATAAAAAGATATATTAATACACGCTTTCAGAAGTAAGTGTGCTATCCAGCGGCAACGGTTGAAGTACGGTTGAAGTAGAGTAGCATGTTAGTACCCGCGTTAAAAAATCCTATGGTGCCAATGCTATTTGACACGAATGTTTTATATTATTGTGCGTTACAATGGATCTATTTAGTTATACTATACAGTAGAACCTCTTCAGTAAGTTTCTCTTAGTATATTTTTCACCTTGGTAAGTTTTATTTTTGATCCTGTCTATATGCTCCCTCATGTTGAATAGTTTCTTTAGTAAGTTTTTTGTCTGGTCCCCTGAAAACGTACTAAAGAGGTTTCACTGTAGTAGTTACTACGTTAACATGTTCACTATAGTCCAAGAGATTTACACACTGTCGGAGTAAATGAGCTATAATTATACAAGTTCTTGGTGTTTTGCCTTAAAACCTGAGGATTTTTTAAACATTACCAAATTATCCAGAATGCAAGTTCGGTGATCTCGGCTGCTAAAAGGCAGTACCGGTAGGGGCCTGCGCATTGAATTCTGAAAAAGGTCTATTTATTTACAGTACACCCTTTTTTTGAAATAAAATGAATTAATTGCATTGGAAAATTGAATGATAAGTCTTTTCACTTGGACCCCTCATCACTACATTGTTTCATTGGCAATCCCCTCATTCACACTCCCGCATAGGCCTAATCTAGCTTTTGGTGGGATTGTTGAGCACTACTAAAAATAATTACACACCTAACCGAGATTACGTTTCCGTCAGGGATGTACGGAGGCCAGCAGCCGGTCATGAACCAAGGCTTCCCTGCCGCCCCTGGATACCCGCAACAACAACAACCACTTCCGGGCCAGTACCCGGCGGCTCAGCCCGGCTTGCAGCCGCAGCAGGGGAGACGGCTCGACCCGGACCAGATGCCCAGTCCGGTAAGCTTGACCCATGGGGGAATAATTGCATTAGGACGTATAAATTACACGATATTCAGGAAATGCTGTCATCTTCGTTCAAGTATGGACGTGAATCAAGTCTTTAATAAACGTCCATACTTGAACGAAGATCAAACTACGTACAAATAAAGTGTATCAGACTACAAAAAAGGGAATTAAGCTAAATTCATCTAATCTAACTGCCCTAATTGACCCAACCTTTAAACCAAACTACGGTATCCTTAAGAGTCAATGGTAGTCGATTTAGCGGATTATCAGGGTTTTAATGATAACTTTTAAATGGCATGAGATATCGAAATTCTAAAACCAATGAAACACGGATATTCTCAATACCGTCAAGACGGTGAAATAATAACTATTTACCTCAAATCGCCCGATTGTCAGGTGTAAACGCTTAAAAATACACATTTTTTCAAGTGTCAACGCCTGACGATCATGCGATGTGAGATAAATAGTTATTACTTGCATCATCTTGAAGGTATTGAAAATATCTTTGTTTCAACGTTTTTAGAATTTTTATATCTCATACTTTTCAAAAGTTATCACCACAAAACTGATATTACGCTTAATCGACTCCCATGGACTCTCAACTTCCCACAAATATTCGTAAATATAGTTTTTCTTCATCTAGAAACCATAACAATCAACATTTTCGTGACTTGAAAATTCGTGTCTATAGCCACTTCGTAATAATAATAACCGGCGCTCGTTTCAGATCCAGGTGATGCAGGACGACCAGCGCACGCGTTCGGGCGTGTTCGTGACCAACCAGAAGGGTCTGGTGCCGCCGATCGTCACGACGACGTTCACCACGCAGGACCAGGGGCACACGGGCCCGAGATTCATGCGCAGCACCATGTATAACGTGCCCGCCACCATAGACATGATGAAACAGGTAGGAACGGGAGAGAGACCGGCACTTGCAGCGCAGTGGTTAACGCGCTCGCTTCATGTGATCCGGGAGGCGGAGGGAATTTCGAACCCAGTTCGATCCCCGCCGCCGACCATCTTTACATGGGTTTTTCATGGTTTCCCTCTGTAGTCAATTGGCTAATGCCGGGATGGTTCCTACAATGAGTCGGCCATGACCGCTTCCTTCCCACTATCCTTCCCATTACCCAAGAACCTTCATCCCATCATCTCATCATCTCATTAATCATCCATCCGACGCCATTAGATCTCCGCTATAACAGTGCGTCGTTAAACCCAATATAAAAAAAAAAAAGGAACGGGAGACGATGTCTAGAGGCATGAGTGACGTTTTAGCTAGAGCTATAAGTGCGATGTACAGTAAACCCTCGTTAAGAGTCCACGGGAGTCAGTTTAGCGGAATTTCAGTTTTCTGGTGATTACTTTTGAATGGTATGAGATATAGAAATTCTGAAAACGAGGAAACACAGATAGTTTAATACCTTCCAGATGGTGTAAATGATGAGCATTTATCCCAAATTGACTGATTGTCAGGCGTACACGCTTAAAAATACACATATTTTAACCGTATACGCCTGACAGTGATGCGATTTGGGATGTATAAGTCTTACTTACACCGTCTGGAAGGTATTAAACTATCTGTGTTTCCTCGTTTTCAGAATTTCGATATATTATACCGTTCAAAAGTTATCACCAAAAAAATGATATTCTGCTAATTCGACTTCCCTGGACTCTTAATCCGGAATGGAAAGGACCCAAAAAATGATTTCGATTCGTAAAAATTTGTATTTTAACCAAAAAACTAATCTAACACGAAAATCATCACTCTTACCGCTTAGAATTTGATCAATTTCGTATTGCGCGTTAGAGAAAGCAACGATCAGTGCGGCCCTAGTAACGGTTTCTATTACGCAGTTTCGGCCGCCAGCCGAAAGTACGTAATAGGCCTAGAAACCATTACCAGGGGTTCACTGGTCGTATGTACTCGGCTAGCTCCGACGACGCGCGATCGACAAGTAGCCTTTTTGATGCTGAATTAATGCTAATTTCAAATTAACAAATGCTGTAAAATGCCAATTTTGAAATAGCGACCAGTAATGCTAAAAACAAAACAATCAATGCCATAATTCAGGCCTGCCACCAACTTTTTTTTAAAATCCTGTTCATGTTACCCAAAAATCCTGTAAAATCCTGTAAAAATCTCATCAAAATATCCTGTAAAATCCTGTAAATTATGCGTTACTAGTTCAAAAAATGCGGAAATTTACCAAAATATATTGTAAAAAAATCCACTATCCACTCTATTACCAAATGCAAAATACCAAATCCACTCTATTAGACAATAAACAATATTGATAATATATCTTCCAAGTTTAGATTTGTTTTCATCCATCCTATAGTGTTGAGAGAGTAGCCCCCTATAGACTCAGTTATCACCCATAGCACACTTCCAGGCAAGCATGGTTGATTGATGATAAACAGATATGTCAAAGTGTTTGTCTTGGTATTCCATGTAACATGATCCAGAGTCTGACCTCCTGACCTCTAATGGAGGAAAAAGGCATAAGGATATTTTATGAGTATGTTTGTTGTCATTTGTTGACACATTTACGACAATATTACATCCTCACAATTGACGATTGGGGGTCTGCCTTATGCTTCAATATCGACGACCGTCATGCATACAATCTGAAGACGATTGTGGGTTCGCCCTATGCTTTAACACTGGACGACCGGCAGTGTTTCACGGGAACTGTTTTTGCGATGTTTTTACATCAGAAAAAAACTGTTTTCAGCGAGCGCGCATAAATATATCGCAGAATATGACAGTTTTGCGTCTTATATGCGTGTAAATACGGTAACTCTACCGATTTACTGCTGTTTATGTTCAAATTTTCGTGAAGTCACAGATATCCGTGAAAATAAGCAAATTTGCTCAAAAATCCTGTACACTTTTTAAACCCAAAAAATCCGTGAAAACGGAAAAAATCCGTGAAAACGGCAGGCCTGCCATAATTCAATGCCTCTAACACTAATCGTTCCACTGTTGTAAATTATCTAATCGTTTTCGTCTTCCTCAGACGGCGGTTCCGTTCGGCCTGGTAATCAGCCCGCTGGCGACGCCGTTCGAAGGGGAGTACGAGCCGCCCGTCGTCGACATGGGCGAGGTGGGACCCGTGCGGTGCGTTCGCTGCAAGGCGTACATGTGCCCGTTCATGCAGTTCATCGACGGGGGCCGACGGTTTCACTGCCTCTTCTGCAAAGCCACCACCGAAGGTGAGAACAATCGGTCTATTCCACGCGACATTTTCTGTGACTGTCGATCTTGATTCGAAGCCGGCTTACTCATCAGTTATTAAATATGAATAGAATTTTATCACTTAACAAACTGTTTACAAAAAGAATTTTTGCTAGTCAACTACTCTTCCCTAACGTGGATGTGTAATTTCAATGTATTTCTTACTCGGTTACTCCCATTTGAGCCATTCATAAGTCAACATTACGTTCTGAGTGAGAAGAGATTATACGCCAGGAAGATACATTTAATAATAATAACTTATCGAACGATTACGCTTGCTCAAAGATGGAAATCGAAGCATCTTTGAAATACCGTTGTTCTAGTTCTTAATTTTTTTATATTTGACGTTTGACGGCGTAAACTTCAGTACCGGTAGGGCCTGATTCATCTTTATCCATTACGCTCTGAATATTGAACCCTCATTGCATACCGTGTCATGCTAATGATTCTCTTCTGACAAATAAACCTGTGAAATGTGTATTATGTTTCTCTGCCCTTGTACTCGTTCTGATCTTGTCGTTGTTCTCGTTCCAGTGCCAGCCGAGTATTTCCAGCATCTGGACCACACCGGGCAGCGGGTCGACCGCTACGACAGGCCCGAACTGTCGCTCGGCACGTTCGAGTTCGTCGCCACCAAAGACTACTGTCGCGTAAGTCCACTCTCCTCTCCACTGTTCCAGGAAAATTTAACACTGATTAGTTATATGGGAATAATGTGGGGAAAAATGAACAATACAAGCAAGAAAATGATGGATCTGGGAATGATGCATAGAGGTTTCACTCCAATTTGTAAATTGAGATCATGATTTCTAGTTCAATCTAAAATTGGGGAAATAAATATCATCTTTATTCGTAAAAATCCAGTTTCAGGATGTGATATCCTTTAAAGCAGGGCTTCTCAACTACCGGCCCACAGTATGATCTCATAAACCACCTTAAAATCACTTCAATCAAGTCTAACATTTTGACGACATAAGTGCAGTGAAGTGCAATCAAAGCCGCCCCGGTGGCTAAGTCAATTATCGCCAGTGGTAATAGCTGAAGTCACCGTTGGGCGTGGGTTCGAGTCCCGCATAAGGCATGGGTTTTTGTAATCGTCCTTTCGCCTATCATCACTTCATCGTTTCATTATCACGTGCTCATTCGTACCCCCGTATAACCTAGCTGTTGGTGGGGTCGTTAAGCAACATTGAAAAAAAAAAAAAAAAAAAAAAAGGAACAAAAGTGCAATCAAAATCATAAAATTTTGTTTCTGAAAAAAATAATTGTAAAAAGCTTGACTGTGTAAGTATAAAGATATGTTGCTTGTATACCGGCGAAAAAAGGGAAATCAAGTGAAAAATAAATAGAAATTATTGGCCAATCAACTGTGTGCCCCACCTCAACTTTTTCCATGAAAAAATAGCCCTCCGAGATATCTAGTTGGAAAGCCCTGCTTTAAAGTTTTCACCCGAATCTTTATTACACCACGCCCGCTCTCTTCCGCGATGACGCCATCTCGAACTCGTCTGTTTTCAGAACAACGTGTTCCCGAAGCCTCCCGCGTACATCTTCCTGATCGACGTGTCGTACAACAACATCAAGTCGGGCCTGGTCACGCTGCTCTGCGGCCGCATGAAGGAGATCGTACGACTGCTGCCCAAGGAGATCGGCGCGGAGAGGTCGAACATGAAGGTCGGATTCATCACCTACAACAACACGGTGCACTTCTATAATATCAAGGTATGTGCGAGAGCCTAATGAGATGGATTATTCGTCAGGAATATATATATATATATATTCAAAATAAAGATGAGTTATTAAACGATGGCGCTGGCACTATTGATTATTTCAGTTTTTTAGTGCCACTTTGAACCTATTAAATTTTTTCTGTCAATACTTTTTCTAATAAGTTGAGTACCGGTACGACCCGGTATGACCGAGTCCAGTTAGCTGTTATCCGAGAGTTGATGTAACAAAAAGCATAAAATGTAACCAAGATAATATCTGGTTTAAACTGCCAGTTAGAGCTACTTCCACGCTGGTAATTCTGGCAGTAAGTGCATGAAACTAGAGCAAAAACTGTCGAATTTTTCTTGCCAGACCCAAGTCCTCTTCCTTCTACTCCTCCTCTAACTGCTTCACCTCCTCCTCCTCCTTCTCTTCTATCTCAACTCTTCTTACCAACTCTCTCCATCTCCTCCTCTCTCCACCTCCTCCTCCTCCTTCTCTTCTATCTTAACTCTTCTCACCAACTCCCTCCATCTCCTCATCTCTCCACCTCCTCCTCCTTCTCTTCTATCTCAACTCTTCTCACCAACTCTCTCCATCTCCTCCTCTCTCCACCTCCTCCTCCTCCTTCTCTTCTATCTTAACTCTTCTCACCAACTCCCTCCATCTCCTCATCTCTCCACCTCCTCCTCCTTCTCTTCTATCTCAACTCTTCTTACCAACTCTCTCCATCTCCTCCTCTCTCCACCTCCTCCTCCTCCTTCTCTTCTATCTCAACTCTTCTCACCAACTCCCTCCATCTCTCTCTATCCTTTTCTAAAAAGTAAAAATCATAATTATTCGTATTCTTCCTCAAATTTTGAAATCCATTTTCAAAAACTTGTTGAACATCATTTTGTCAAGCCTTTATTCATTCATACGTGCTGCAAATCTTATTTGCAAATGGATGAACTAAGCGTGTCCATGTGAATGACTGACGGAACATGCAGTTACCGTAGTCTCTGTAGACGTTTGCTCAGTACGTTAACCGCGTTTCTCGCTTGGCCGCGTTTCCAGGGCAGCCTGGCGCAGGCGCAGATGATGGTGGTCGGCGACGTGCACGACATGTTCATGCCGCTGCTCGACGGGTTCCTCGTGGAGCCGTCCGAGGCCGAGCAGGTGATCGACAGCCTCATGGTCGAGATACCGGCCATGTTCGGGGACACGCGCGAGACGGAGACCCTGCTGGCGCCGGCGATACAGGCCGGACTCGAGGCGCTCAAGGTAAGCTGCTGGTCGGAATATTACACGGTATCACGCCCTTAATACCCGTAGTTTAGTTTTTAATCCAAAATCATTAATAACAATATCATTTTTTTTTTTTTTTTAAATAATAGCCCATTCTTAATTTTATTTCATTTCTGAAGGCCTAATTAAACAAATATTTAGGCTTGGGCCTATATGAATAGGCTGGACCCTTACCGGAACTGTCAGTTGAAATAACGTCCTAGGTCCAGCTAGCTCCTAGAGACCAAGGAGTTTGATTGGTTCCTATTTGATTTGGTTCCTCTCCTCAAGAACATCATCCAAAAGTCCTTGCAACTAGCTGAGCATAGGACTTTATTTCTTGTGGCATTCACGGTAAGGGTCCTGATTATTAGAAGTATTTTTGAGACTTGATCTGCCCATAGGCCCAATGAAATTTGTATGGGTATTGGAATAAAGTGCAGGAAATATATATTGATAGTGAATGTATTTATTAATTAGTTTTGCGAGTGTTGATTCCATTACTGTGAATGATAGGGCCTACTGCAAGTGATATTTATAGTCTGGTAAGTTAGGAGACTCAGCCGAGACCAGAATTTCGATAGCTGACGTTCATTTTGTCGTGTTTCTAGGCGTCCGAGTGCACCGGCAAGCTATTAGTATTCCATTCCTCGTTGCCGATTGCAGACGCTCCCGGCAAGCTCAAGAACAGAGACGACAGGAAACTGTTGGGCACCGACAAAGAGAAAACAGTTTTAGGTAAGTCGATTTATACAAACCATAAAATGGCAAACTCTAAACTAACATGATCTAGAAGAGTGTGTCGTTCTCCTGCCTCTACACAATGTCAATATGTGACTTATTCGTTTCTGAGTAAAGTGGTTTGCTGGTGAACGAAACGAGAACCTTTCTAAATCCCGTACTACCGTATTGTCCCGAATATAAGCCGACCCCCAAACTTTTAGATCAACAATTGAAAAAAGGGTTTCTCTCCTTTTCCACGTAAATCATCACTCTTCCGAGTTAGAACTTGGTCAATTTCGTATTGCGCGCGTGAGGAAGCTATGCCAACTGCGTGTGAGAAACCGTTGCTAGGGGCCTCACGATCGTGTGTACTCGGCTAGTGCCGATGACGCGCAATCGTCATATGGCCCGCCCACTCGTCAAGATCTGACAAGAATGCAGCTAACATCTTAACGTTCCTTTGTTTATTACTGCGCGTCAAGTAAAATTGATGGATAATGGGAAAATGATGCTTCTTCATTTTGAAACATTTATTAAACGTGTTTTCAGTGCAATATTTTGCAGTTTCAAGTTGATTCCATTGTTAAGAGTGTGCATGTGTAGTGCGCCCAATCATATTTAGTAAAAAACGTGTTTTTGACCGATTTTAGGCCGAGATCCGCATATAAGCCGAGGGTGACTTTTGGACTCGCAATTTCGAGAAAAACCCTCGGCTTATATTCGGGACAATACGGTTCTTAACTACAGTCCTAGTTGGCTCAATCAAGAGCTCCTTGGTTTCATTCATGTTAAAGTCCTGTATCTTACCATTTATTGGAAGATTAATTCTAATTATTTGTGTGTTAGTAGGAGTTGCTTTTTCAACTTGATTGGAACGTAAGTTTTTAGATTATGTTCAAATTTGCAAGGGACCAAATTAAGCAGGGTTTGCTGGTATTCCCAGCCTTTTTGGGAGCCTTGTTCCCAATTAACCACTTGACAACCGGGTTCATTCCCGGTTATAACGCACCGTAGATGACCTTTATTAACATTCATAGCAGAAACAAATGGTTTAATTGGTAATATATTTTTATACTTGATATATGAAACAATAAATTCACCAATATATCACTGTTATTTAGTATTCAGAAGCTTGTCAATTTGACACATATAACCTAGAATGATGTTTTAGAATAACCGCTGACTATATTTCATCATTTTCCAATACATCAGCGTAGACTACTTACTCTTTTGGCCTCCAAAAAATAGACCTATTCCTAATCTATCTCCCAGATGTCAGTACAAGTTCCATGCCAATATGACGTCATTGTGTCGAGATATTAAATCAAACGTATTGGAAAGTGTAAGGCTGTCGAGTGATTAAGGCTTACAAGGAACGTCAATAAATGTCAGAATGTATGAATTGCCTTTAGATCGATCCAGGATTATTAAACGGCGTAGTTCTTTTATAGCTCGGTAGTCGTTAATATTTTTATTTATTAACGTGTTGATTGTAGCTGCATGTATTTTATAGTTCATGAATGTTTACGCTATTGTTGAACAATTAGTATTGTTTTATCATGTTTATCAAGTACCGTACAAATAGTTTTTACCTTTTCTTAATTGTGTTAATGAACGACTCGAAACTATTGATTGCTATAACTGTTCATTATAAAGTTGCTACTTGTATTAACGAAAAAAGAAGGTCACGGACGAACTAAATACAGTATTTTGTAAAAACTATGGTGAATAGCATTCACTGATGAATGGTTTCTGATGGTCACCATGTTCACTGATCTCATTTGATCAACCAAACTTTATTATTCACTGCTGTCTAGATCTTTGTTCTACTTCCAAATACCAATGCTGGTAGTCTCCAGATATATCACAAAAACGGTTTATACTTTTGCAACTGAGTGACTTTTATCGGTGCCAAAAAGTATAGTCATAGACAGCGCAGTCCTGGTGTCAAAAAGTTCAATGTCTTTTAATTAAACTAATTAAATTGGGGTGGTAAAATTGCCCTGTGCTGCCCTGTTTGAATGATCTTACTTTCATCCATAATTCAGAAACAATGCTTTTGTAAAAAATGATGATGTTTTATTCATTTATTTATTCATTAGTATTTCATACAGTGGGAATACTACACTATTTACAGGTACTAGTAAAAATAGAGCAGAATATACTAGGGCTGCCTGCATATCAATATAAATTGGAACAGTACAAAATTAATGATAGCAAATGAAATGAACATTGAAATACCGTATTGTCCCGAATATAAGCCGAGGGTTTTTCTCGAAATTGCAAGTCCAAAAGTCACCCTCGGCTTGTATACGGATCTCGGCCTAAAATCGGTCGAAAACACGTTTTTTACTAAATATGATTGGGCGCACTACACATGCACTCTTAACAATGGAATCAACTTGAAACTGCAAAAAATTAAAATCACGTGTTTTATCACGAAGAAGCATCAGTTTCTCACTATCCATCAATTTTATTTGACGCCCAGTAATAAACAAAGGCACGTTGAGCTGTTAGCTGCATTGTCTTGTCAGACCTTGACGAGTGGGCGGGCCATATGACGATCGCGTGTCATGGGCACTAGCCGAGTACACGCGATCGTGAGGCCCCTCTCAACGGTTTCTCACACGCAGTTGGCATAGCTTCCTCTCGCGCGCAATACGAAATTGACTAAATTCTAACTCGGAAGAGTGATGATTTACGTGGAAAGGAGATAAACCCTTTTTTCAATTGTTGATCTAAAGTTTGGGGGTCGGCTTATATTCAGGGTCGACTTATATTCGGGACAATACGGTACAGTGAAACCTCTATGCATCGTTCCCGCATCCATCGTTTTGCCGTTTCTATCATTATTTCAACCCACCCTAGTCCCATATAATCAATATTAAATTTTCCTAGATGGATCGTTTTCGTACATGGATGGTTTTGTTTTTCTGGTCCCTTGAAAAACGATGGATAGAGGTTTCACTGATAACTAAATAAAATATAAATAGTTATATACCCAATAAATCCAGATTAATACCTAATCTAACATATGGGAAGTGTATATTTTTAAAAAATTTCAAAAATATCCCAATACGCGCTGTGTTGTGTACGTTACTAACCGCTCGCCCGTTTCTGTTCTCCTAGTACCTCAGAACCGCGTGTACAACGACCTCGGGCAAGAGTGCGTCGCGGCCGGCTGCAGCGTCGACCTCTTCCTCTTCAACAACTCGTACATCGACATCTCGACCATCGGCCAAGTGTCGAGACTCACGGGCGGCGAGGTGTTCAAGTATACCTATTTCCAGGTGAGTTGACGCGGGACGTCGTCGGGAAATGTCCGATCACTAGTGCCGTCGATGTGTTGTACTACGTCCTTTCACTTATCATCACTTCATTTCATTATCACCTAGTATAGGCGTACTCATTTAAAATTTCTTGTAATTCACGACAATAGTCCTCGTTCTTGTGCTTTTTGCTCGTTTACACATCTGTAATCGAAAGTAAATGAATACAAGTATCATTTGTTCAACAACCAAATCTAAATCTTCCATCTCATTTTCTGTTTGAAATGTATTAGCCACCTTCTAGCTAACGCTGTGCACTAGAAATCGAATTCAAGTAGGGCGTGGGTTCATGTCCTGCATAAGGCATGGGTTTTAGTAAACGTTATTCATCTTTCCCCCTCTCGTTCGTACCCCTTAAGGCCCTAAATAACCTAGACGAAATCAATCACTAGGGATCATTAACCACTTGACAGCCAGGTTATGAAATCACTTCCCTGCCTCCCAAGCCGGGTTGTTTTGAGGTTATATCGCACAGTTATGTGTGTTTATATGGACTTGAATTTGATTTCTAGCGGAAACAAATGGTTTTATTGTATTGATATATTGTTATACTTGATATGTGAATCAATAAATTTGCCGATATCACTGTTATTTCGCATTCAGAGGCTCGTCAATTTGACACATTTAGCCTTGAACGAGGTTTTAGAATTACAGCTGACTGTATTGTATCATTTTTCAATACATCAGCATATTCTGTCGGCACCAAAAGTAATTTCTCAATCTATCTCCTAGATGTCAGTACAAGTCTCATGTCAATATGACGTAATGCCGTCGAGATATTGAATGCAACGCTCTGGAAAGTGTGAGAACGCACATAAGACGATTACACCCTGTCAAGACCACAGCGCGTCCACGGCCATCACGTTGTTGAGTAAACAATATTCGACATGTCAATAAATGTTTATTCTCTTGTTTCTCTAGTCTGACTTGGACGGCGAACGACTTATAGCCGACATCAAGCACGACGTGAGCCGTCCGATCGCGTTCGACGCCATCATGCGCGTGCGAACGTCCACCGGCGTCCGTCCCACCGAGTTCTTCGGCCACTTCTTCATGTCGAACACCACCGACATGGAGCTTGCCAGCATAGACTGCGACAAGGTAACCGACACGATGCAGAATTACGGTAGAACTGGGAATGCGAACCAGTAGGCCTAAATTATAGTGAAACCTCTGTCTCATCGTATTTAAAGAGACCACGAAAACTAAACCAAACATATAGGCCTAAGAAAAAATACATCCAAGAAAATTCAACTTGAATTATCATCCTATTTTTTGGCCAAGAGAAGTTTCTCTAGAAAATTCTCTTTGAAAAAAAATCTCGAGAAATCTACATTCGTCAAACCCTAGTGAAATAATACTCGAGTGCGCTGCCCTCTATAGCTCAGTTAGCTGAGGTACTGCTTGAGAAACTGAAGTCACCATTGAGCGGGCGTGGGTTCGAGTCCCGCATAAAGCATGGGATTTTGTAAACGTCCCTTTGCTCATCATCGCTTCACAGTTTCATAAGCACCCACTTCTTCGTATCCCCCAATACCTAGCTGTTGGTGGGGTCGTTGAGCAAGTGCTCAATAATCATCGTTATGAATGACAATAAGTAGGCCTATACAATAGATTAATATTAATGATTAATAAAATTGGCCCAAGAACAGGTCCTTGAGGGACTCCCTGCCCATTTCTATCAGGAGACCAGTTCAGTCGTTCCCCGTAAGTCCAAAGCACGTTCTAGAATAAAGAGGTCTTGTGTCGAAGCTATTTCGACTGATATAATAGTGCTGCTAGTTCCACCAAAATCAGTACGGAACTCTAGGTGAAAAGAGGCCGTCTTCCCGCCAACAATGACGTACATTCAATGCGCTCATCTGTAGAGCGTGGCCCACTGGCCTCTTTTCACCTAGTGTTCCGCACGGATTTTGGTGGAACTAGCAGCACTGTTGGCATCAGCCTTGCAACAAGACCTCTCTTATTCTAGACCGTGATCTAGAGTTAATACGTAAATCCTCAAGTGCGGTTATGTTTGTCTGGTCGGCAGGCGATAGCGCTGGAGATCAAGCACGACGACAAGCTGACGGAGGAGGACGGCGTCTACGTCCAGGTGGCGCTGCTCTACACGTCGTGCAGCGGCCAGCGACGGTTGCGCGTCCTCAATCTCGGCCTCAAGACGTGCACGCAGATGGCGGACCTGTACAGGAGCTGCGATCTCGACACAATAGTCAACTTCTTCTCAAAACAAGGTCGGTCGATTGCGATCAGTTATTCACAATGCAACCTGTGTGCATCGTTTTCCCGCTTCTATCGTTGATTTTATCCCAGCCTACTCCTATGTGACCAATGTTGAATTTGTATATTGTATATTTCCAAGGTGATATTTTACAATCTTAACAAAATGATACGCCAAATGAGATCTCATTTTTTAAAAAAGCGACTTATTTAAAAAAAAGGAACAATTGAAGAAGGAAGAAACGCAATTGATGCTGAATTAATGCTAAATTTAGAGAACTTGAATGCTGTTGATCAATGCAATTTTTGAGAATTGTAGGGCCTAATGCTAAAATTGAAAATAATTGAAGCTATAATCTGTTGCATCTACTTATAACTACGTGTCTGTTTTTACCCGAGTAGCGTGCAATCATTTGACATGACAGATTGGCCATTTGGTAAAGTAATAATACGTAAGTGTGCAATGTTGTTGTACCTCATGTTTGACATGTGGGGTCAATCTGTTTATATTAGGATACTACAGTGGCCTTTACAATGTCCCCTTGTGCAAACAATAACGTAATCTCTCTTATGTTGTAAACAAATTTCCCAATTTTTCTATTCATATTTTTATTTCATATTCAGATTATTATTACCTAAAACTCTCTGTACATCCCATGTTGAGTGTATATACACACATGTAGAATGGATTCTTTTAAAATATATATATATTTCTCAAAACCCAGATAACCAATTAGATTGGGCCAGGGGATCTTCCCACCACTTCTTCTCTTCTTCTAGGGCAGTCTTCTTATCAGTCGGTGCCTGCCAGTTCCGACTTCTTCTTCCTCTTCTTCACTACTACTACTATCCTCTCCTCTCCTCTCCTACTATCCGTCTTTTCTTCTTACGAGTACCCTCCACCTTTTTCTATCTTCCCACCATCTCTCGTCTAGCACTTCCTCCCATTTTTCTCCTCGGTTGACTACCCCACACCTTACTCCCTCCCTCCTTTTAAAATAACAATGAAGGATATTATTATTATGTCCCTTTCGGCAAACAATAACATATCTCTCTCTCTCTCTCGTTCTGTCAGTTGTGTTCCGGCTGATGGAGAACGCGCCGAAGCCGGTGAAGGACGCGCTGGTGAGCCGTTGCGCCCAGATGCTGGCGTCGTACCGCAAGAACTGCGCCAGCCCGTCGTCCGCCGGACAGCTGATCCTGCCCGAGTGCATGAAGCTGCTGCCGCTCTACGTCAACTGCATACTGAAGAGCGACGCCGTGTCGGGAGGTGAGCGCAACGACAATCGGCAGTTTAGCGTATTTGTTTTCATAATATTAATATACGAAAATAAGGATGTGAAGAAGTATTAATTTCAATTTAATCAGAGGCAACCATTGGGGTTTCAACAATATACAGTAAACCCTCGTTAATCCAAACTCGGTTAATCCGAAATTTGACATATTTCGAACTTGCCAGCGGTCCCCGGCCGAAAGTATAGGCATTTCAATGTTAATTAATATGGTTAATCCGAATTTCGGTTAAACCGTAATTCGAACTAATATTTCGTCCCTTTAATAGCTTCAACACTGATTTCGGATTGGATAATTCGAAATAATCCGAGTGAATTCCGTGAAGTTATCACTGTTTTCCCAATTTCCATCCTTTTTATTTGACGCGTAAGAATGAGTGGAAGCATGCTCAGCTGTTCCATGCTTTGTGTATCGAATGCAGTCGACCTTGACGAAGTCTGAGCTCGGAACACTCGTTCGTCCGACTCGGGACGGCCGAGCGCCAATAGAAACGGGCCATATGAGGCTCACGCGTCACGGAGATAGCCGAGTACACACGATCAGCGAGGCCCTTAGCAACGGATCTATCACGTAGTCTCAGCCGGTGACAGAGCTTCCTCTAGCGCGCAATACGAAATTAACTATATTCTGAGCGGGAAAAATGAATTTTTGGTTAATCCGAATTTTTATAAACCGAAATCATTTTATTTAGGTCCCTTCGATTTTGGATTAACGAGGGTTTACTGTACACTAGTTGTTTGTAAAGTGTTTTTTCTTCGATATGTTTACGTTTCAGGTCTTTCTGAGTTTTCGCATTTTTTCGTGAAAATTAGGTTTTTCCGCGATCTTCTGCGATTACGTCAAGTCGCGAATATTGTATAATTGCATATCGCCAATTTTTTAATTCTTATATTTTTTCCTTAAAGACTGATACTAGGACTGATTGGCTAGTGGTCGAGTGGCTAGCCTACTGAACCGTCATTCAGGAGACCGGGGTTCGATTCCCGCCATGGTCAACCATCCTGATGGGTTTTCCGTGGTTTCCCTCTGTAGTTAAGGTCAATACTGGGATGATTCCTTATCAACAGGGCACGACCGACTCCTTCCCGCTATCAAAAACACCTGACCAAATAAAATAACATTTCATCCTACATCTCGTATAGTCTGGACATAGTCTGGTTCAGAAGAAAGAACCGTCTCAGAAGAAAGAGAGTGACTAAGTAGTCACTCTTCATATTTTCATAGTCACTCTCTTTCTTCTGAGACGGTTCTTTCTTCTGAACCAGACTAACTCTTGAGAAAGGTCTCAACATGGAGATCGAAACGTCGAGTAACAATTCAACTCATACGACGCGACGGAACAACCCAGTATCTAATACCTCATATTCGGGTCGCGAAAGCCTCAAACAACTCATCTCGTATATTATTCACTGATGCCAATAGATCTTAGTCGTCAGTATATTGCGTCGTCGAACCCAATATAAATACATTTAAAAATAACAATCATGTTTTGACTGGCCGCAGGTTCGGAGATGACGCTAGACGACCGCGCGTTCGTGATCCAGGCGGTGACTATCATGGACATACCGTCGTCGATGGTGTTCTTCTACCCGCGGCTCATCCCGCTCATCGACCTCGACGAGAACAGCGACGAGATTCCCCACCAGGTGCGCTGCTCGACCGACAAGCTGCGCGACGATGGCGCGTATCTCTTGGGTGAGCGATCGCCGTGGCTAGCACGCGTTTGTTTTAATAACGCGTTGTTTCGACCCTTTACAGTCCTATGTGGGGCTTATTGTATTGCCACAGTATTGTGTGAAAAGTCTAAAATACATCTAGGCCTACAGTTGAAACCTATTTAAATAGTGTCTCTTCAGTAGGCCTATGCTAATAAGTTTTTGGGGGCCTCTCATATTTGTGGATTATTTTTTTGATTTTTTTACCCCTAAAATCATTCCATAGTGGTTCTTAAGAGGCTAAACCGATTGCGGTGCTGGATTATTGGCTCATTATAAAAATGTAAACAAACACAGTCTGGTCTTATATTTCAACTTGACTTCCATTTTAATCTTGACTCATATTTTAACTCATGTGTAATACCATAATACAATATAATGTATATTACTAATAGGCCTACTATGATATTTTTAATATTAATAATTATATGCTACCATCATAAATAAATTTATTAATAGGTGTCTATTTTCAAAAAATTGTTGGAATTATCAGTCCAGATTAAGCTAATCCAATTTGTTAGAAGTGTCATTTTTACTAATCTTATATGATATCAATTGAATGCTACCACCTTAATTATATGTTTTAATACACCTCCCATCATTTAAAAATTGTCAAAACCATCAGTCGAGAGGGTCGGTCCAAGTTCATCGAAATGTCGATTGTCTCTCATAACGTCGTTCACTCTCTTATCCCCTGCAGAGAACGGCATCCACATGTTCCTGTGGATCGGCCTGAACGTGGGCGTGGAGTGGGTGCAAGGCGTGTTCGGCGTCCAGTCGGCGGCGCAGATCGACATCGACAGGACGGCGCTGCCCGAACGCGACAACCCGACGTCGTACCGGATCAGGTCGCTCGTGGACGCCGTCAGGGAGTCGAGGCACCGGTCGATGCGGGTGAGTTGTGACTCCTCCCCCTTCGACGAGCGTGTCCGAGTAACCGCGATTAGCTGCTTGATGACTTGGCGTGCCACGGCCACTTTGATTTTTTAAATTTTTCATGTAAATTTCAATTACATATCGATGGTGGAAAGGCAAAGTGTCGTAAGCGCCATTCCGAATATTGTTCACAGGATGTTGAAAATGTTTAATAAATTCAAACTTGAAGATAGTCGTTCATACGTTTACGGATCGTCACAAATTCTCATAAAAATTCATCAAGTTTTCACGAACGTGTATTTTAATGAGGAAATAGCATGGCATATTTGGCGCTTACGACGAAATATGTTATACATGTTTATTGATGATGATTATTGTTCGCTTAACGATCCCACCAGCAGCTAGGTTATACAGGGGTACGAATGAGCAGGTGATGATGCAACGATGAAGTGATGATAAGTGAAAGGACGCTTACAAAAACCCATGCCTTATGCGGGATTCAAACCCACCCCCAGCGGTGACTTTAGTGTCTGAAGCGTGCCTCAGCTATTTCAATTGGGAAATTGCATAGTATACAACAATATAAACGAAATCCTTGTCACTTGCGACAAAATTATATTGGTGACCACGACTAATGTACTGACATGTCGTTTAGGCCTACGACACTTTTCACATCGATGAAGATGACCTAACTTGTATACACCGAAAAAAAATGAAAAATGTCGCTTACGACATTTTGAAAATATGAAAAATACTAACGATCCCGCCCGTTTCTTGCAGCTGACGCTAGTCCGGCAACGCGACAAGATGGAGCTCGTCTTCAAGCACTTCCTCGTCGAGGACCGGGGCATGGACAGTTCCGCGTCCTACGTCGACTTCCTATGCCACATGCACAAGGAGATCCGCAGCCTGCTCAGCTAGGACCGGTCGGGGCAGCGGGCACGACGCGGTCTCCGCAGATAGGGGTCGCGGAAACGCAACGGAAAACAGGTCGAGTGCGATGGAAAAAGACGAAGAAAACTAATTATTCTCTAAGCCTACTTCCAGAAATCAAGATTTTTTAAGTTTATAAAAAATGGCACTGATTATAATTGTGAAAATTCGCTTTGGCAATTTTGAATTTCTTATACGGTCATACTTTCAAGTAAAAAAACAACTTCCCAATACTGAAATACTGGGTATGTTGTTAAACACTTGAGAATTAATAATAATATCTTTAATGAATTGATAACAAAATATCGAAATTAATACTGGAATTTGATCAAAATAGACCTGTTTGAACTTGGAAAAGCTCGAGAACCTCGAGTGGCGTCACCACTCCGTCGATGCGACGGAAGCGATAGAGAAACTGCGTATCCAGACAGCTGTGTTATTGATCGAGCGAATTGGAACTGTGCGTTGAAGTTGAAGCGTCGAGCGGGCAACATAACCTTGGCAAACTGCGCCGCGGTAAGATCGACTGAGGATATCCGCAACAATCGAAATTAGGATTACGTCACTAACATTGTGATTTGATTTTTCAGTCTAAGGGTATATTAAAGAAGACTGTATGAACGATGTTGATAGTTGATTGTCAATTCTTATTTTAGGACAATTTTAAATTAAATTAAAATCAAATGCTTATAATATTTACTAACTTGTTTGCGGCATAGTCTATGGCAGTCTACGCTAACTGGGTAATGTTGATTTTTTATTTTTGAATTGAAAATTCAGTTAGTGACTTTCAAATTACGATGATACCGTTTCATTAACTGTTCTATTTAATAATCTTCATGGTTTTATTGGTTCTCGTCTAGCCATTCACGTAAATAAGTACATCGAGAATAGGGATGTGATGATATATTTTGGATATATATTTGATTGTTGAAAATAATCTAGAGTTTTTTACGGTTATGTTGCCCGCTGATATGAATGCACTCGACGCCCATTTGGTCATATCTGATTTAGTGATGAGATGAACGAGAAACGATTTCTCAGCTGTAGGGTATCGTTATCTTAAAAACAATTCAATTACCGTACTTGTCATAGCGTTACCTAAAAAGTTTATCTGAAAGAAGCATACATAGAAATGGGGTAATTACTTTTCTAAGAAATAATAATAAAAATTATATCATTGGTTTTGTTGTGATAATTTTGGTTGTATCGATATTTGGATAGTCTAGACTTTAGCGGCAATAAAACAATATTTTGTTACAAGTCCATATTGTTTCGGATAATAAATTACCATTTGCCAAGTCTGTATTTTTTTGCCAATATGCTGGAGACTGTCGAAATATCTACAATTAAATATTATTTTCTCAGTGAAATTTCTGCGAATGGTAATATTTATTTGCGGTTTAAAACTTCTTTGCGTAGGCCTACAGCCTGCGCGATTGGTTGCGTTGGATACGATTATTTTTATTTGGTCATTTTAAAAGATTATATTTACATTATTATATAAAATGGCAAATTAGGGCTAGCATGACTGTTTGTACATATTATTATAATATTAGGCCTACTAAATGAATTGTGTGGTTTCGTATTCTTGACTATATATTATATAAAATACTGTTTATAACAAATTTAATTTTAAAATACAATTGTTCAAGGCTTTTCATTTGTGTGAAGATCTACTTCAATGTATTACATTATGAGTAAGCATTTATACAGTGAAACCTCTATCCATCGTTTTTCAAGGGACCAGGAAAATAAAACCATAAATGCAGGAAAACGATCCATCCAGGAAAATTTAACATTGGTTTATGGGAGGGGGGTGAGAAAAAATGAATGATACAAGCAGGAAAACGATGGATCCGGGAACGATACATAGAGGTTTCACTGTACTTTCATTTTGATTTTTTTTTGCCAATGTGTAGTGTGTATATACACTACCCATAGGTATACGTATATGTATTTATATATATCCAAGGATTTCTTCAATAAATTGAATGCATCATGAAAAAAATTATAATTGCTCATTTTTTCTCGTGAAAATGGTGCTTCAAGAGTAGGCTTTGATCAACTGGTTTACTTGTGCTTGGTTCGTTGCAGACTTTGAAACCTGCCTTTGTTGCTAAAATGTGTTTGCTATCCTGGTAAGCAACGTTGATCAAATGTCTAAGTCTGTTTAGAAAGTAATGAAAACCTAAAGAACACAATATGAATGATAAAGTCCGTATTTCAAGTATGTTGCAATAATTGTGTGGTTCTTTCAAAAGTTGATTAATTGGTATTAAATATTAAGAATTGCTTCAGTACTGAAACATAGTTTATTAAATTGTAAATAAATAAACATAATCAGATAAATCCAATCTCCTTATATAGGCATTGTGGGTCTCTGTATATTAAATTTATATTGGACCCAAAAATAGACTAATAATGCGTGAAATGCTGGGTTCTCATTTTGTATGTAAACCTTTTTCTGTACGTATTGTATTATTAAAAAATAAAATTAGTATGCCATACAAAATCAAACACTCTATACAAACTAGTTGGAAGTTAGGGTAGTTGATCATTTAAATACTGCCGTTTTTTAAATATCAAAAGCAGTACTATATTATATCTATGAAATGTACATTTAGGCTGAATGAAATAATTTCACATATATGTTAGTAAGTTAAGAGAACATCGATGCCTAAAATAAATAACTTAGCACTAAATGGGAATAAAAGTACAAGGCCTAAGACGAGTGAAGAATGATAAGAAGAAATTACTGTATATATATATAAATGAATAACACTGTTGAAACATTAAATATATTTGGTTCGTATTTCATATCGCCAATAATTAGTATGATCAATTCAATCGAGGCTAGCGAGAATAGGGTCAAGCCCTTATTAAATGGTGAATGGTTACGAGTGAATGAAATCATCTCATTCTTCAAGGTCAATCCAACCAGTCAATTGACCTATTAATTACATACAAATTATATTGCCTGATTGATTGAATAGTTCACAGCCTTTTCAGATCAGCTGTTCATTTGGCGGGCTTGTTTGGCGGTCTCCTATTGGTCGAATCGGATCGTGTGAGCTCTATTCAATCCTAGGGTTTAGAACTGTTTCTATACGAGTCGATTGGAATCTATTCAACCAGACGTAGTCTTCTGCATATGCGCACGTCAATTGCAACCTAGCCATTTGTTCTATTCAACCACCGTGTAATATGGCGTTTAGATCTTGAATGATCTCATATGGTATGTCGGGCTCAGTCTATCCAAGCACTTGCGCTGGGCATGGGTTCGAGTCCCGCATAAGACAAGTGGTTTTGAAAACTTGTATCATCTGCTTATTAATACTTGGTTTCCAACTAACCTAGTAGTTGCTGGTTAAATTAAAGGACATCACAACCCTGAAACTAGATTTTAATGGATAGTGACGATTTTTTTTTTCTCAATTCTAGTGAAAACTAGGTACTATCATCCTAATTTTAGAAATTATAATTAATTTTTTTGTCCTCCAGAGACGTCTCCATGAGTCGTGACTCGTGACGTAAGCACTACCAATTCTGTGTAGGAACATGAACAGAATCAAGTAATGTGTACGTCACGATTCAGAAAAGGAGCCAAGTCCTGGAGGACAAATGAATTAATTAGAATTTCTAAACTGAGATGATGATTTCTAGTTTTCTCTAAAATTAGGGATATAAATATCATCATTATTTGTTGAAATCTAGTTTCAGGGTTGTGACGTCCTTTAATTGAGCAAACAATAATCATCAATCTCTTACCAGCAGTTCTTGCAGTCGTCTATCAAAACCATTGTCACAATCTCACTCGAAATAATGTCAGCAATAGAAGACAGTTTTTTGTGATGTTGTCCAACTTTAAACGATAGATTACGGTACTTTCATGTTATATCAATTATTGTTGAACGAGACAGAAAATTGTCTTCACTAATCAAATCAACAAATGACGATCTTTCTTATTTTTACATTTCGATGTGTTGCTTTGGTTATGATTGTTGCTCCGTTGTTTCCCAATTTGCTGCATTTGTAAGATAAGGATTACTCTTTAATCATTTGAAAGAAATCTAAAGATGTAACGACGGTCCACTTCAAGCCGTAATCAACGAGAATAAATGCTGACCGTGCCCATCTTGTGAATATCACCGGGCATTTGAACACCGGTGTAAAATATGAACCAATCATATTTCATGAACAACAGTGAAAAGGATATCACAACCCTAAAACTAGATTTTAATTAATAATATTGATATTTATTTCCATAATTTTAGAGAAAACTTGAAATCACTATCTCGATTTTCAAAAATTGAAATTATTACTTCTGTCCTCCAAAGACTTTGCATGCCATAGGCATTACCGATTTAGTATATAAACGTAAACAGAATCGAATAATGTCTATATCACGACTCGTAAAAAGGGCCGAGTCCTGGAGGACAAATGAATGAATTATAATGTCTGAAATTGAGGTGATGATTTCTTATACATTATCAAAAATTAGGTAAATAAAATCGTTTTTATTCGTTGAAATCTAGTTTCAGTGTTGTGTTGTCGTTCAAATAAGAATGCAATGTGCAAATTATATTGTATTCTTAAGAGTTGAGGTGTTGCAGTTTTTTTACAAAGGTACCGGTATTTGCAGTTTGATACCAATATACCTACCAAGTTTTGCAAGTATGAAATTAGAGTGATTTTCTTGCATTGTCAAGTTTGCTCAGAAGTGACAGGAATATATTAGGGTAATGAAGTAAAGAGAGAAAAGTAAAGAGAGTTCGAACTAATACACAGTAAGAATATCTCTTCTGGTATTTATGTGGGTTCTTTCAACAGGAATGAGCTGTTCTTTCTCATTTTCATCTACTATAGTATCGTTAAAAATCTTGACGGAACGAATGTATATTTTACAAATATTGTTATTTGGTTGTACGAATTGTTGAGTTGATTTTATAGATGAGATTTTCGAAAAAGGGAATTTGAAATTATAAAACGTTCATCCAAACGTAACTTGCCATTCATTTCGATCTGGTGAACTATGACATCAAACGTACTAATGCACTTGTAGCCAAGTTAGAGAAACACGCATTGAATTTGTTATTCACTGATTTAGGACTGCAATAGTGAGAATAAAGTTGGTGCATAGCATTCATTATCATGCTATCTGTGCATTATTGGTTTTTTGTACTAAATCGACGGATTAAATAGGTCTATTCGTACTATTCTGAATAGATTTTGTTAGATTCTTATTTCAGTGTTGTAGAGTTTAAGATAATTAGTATGAAACAATTTGTTTTTATTAAAGTATTAGTGAATTAATTAACATTATATTTGTGAAAAATTGTGTCAAGTGATTTAGGCATATGATATTGATAATCCACAGTCTCATATACGATAATAATGTGTATATTGTTGGGATGGAATATATTAAAATGAGATGTATTATATAATAAAAAAAAATGTATTCGATTGATATCATCCCTTCTCATTAGGTGCTAGTCGTAACGGTACTTCTGAAAGTGGAAAATTTGGCGCTTAAAAATAGAGACATGGAAAGAAAAGAATAAAATGACAAAGAATATTGGCAATAATTGCACAGTTGAGCATTAGGGCCTAGAATAACATTAAAAAAAAAAAAAATACTTGTGAAGATTCATAGTATTAATTAATTTACATAGGGCCTAATGTTACAATTGCTAACACAAATAAATTGTAACAGACGCAGAGTAGAAATCGATTTACGAACCCACCATACCATATTTTGTATCGTTATACAATCTGGTAGACCTAGAAGTGATTGGACTCCTGGTTGGTGCTAAAAGGCACAATTCCTCACTTTGTTGGATTTTGTAAAAGATTTAACCTTAGTAATAGTTATATATATATATATATATATATATATATATATATATATATATATATACATACATATGTACTTCCAGTTGGGTTTTAGTTGGTTGAAGGACATAACAACCCTGAAACTAGATTTTAAGGAATAATGACGATCCCTAATTTTAGAGGAACTAGAAATCATCAATTGCTGAGAAAGAATAACAATGTAGTTTTATATGTGTGAAATGTGGATGTAATGTCTATTATTGCAATTATAGGAATCATTATCACCCGTTTTCAAAACAAATCGTAATAATGATCTTCACGTTTCAATCATCGATGGCAACAATAAAACCATTACGAATTGATGAAGGGCTTTGAATAAAACAGTTTCTATCAGAGAATGCAACACAAACAAGCTGGCCTCTTGATAAGCTCCATGCTCCATCCATAAGCTCTTTGGTTCCTTGCATGAAATCTTGTTCCCACTGCATGGAATGTTATTTATATTTTTTAATCTGCGAGAGGTCAAACCGGTTGAGTCTTATCATTAATTCATGAGACAAACTATAATTGGAATTGTTTTATCATAGTTTTTGCGACTTTTTTTATGCCATTTTCAAGTTCGTCGTGCATTTATTATGCGAAGTGTCGTTATCGGCTTTGTTAAGTAGGAGGTGATCTAACCTAACTTTTTCGTCATTCTCATACCATTGAATTTGTAACTACTACAAAATCAATGCTCATACCAATGAGGAAAATATAATAGGCCTACGGTAGTAATCTCATTTATTAGCCTTAGTGAGCTAGTGGAGTGTTAGGGTGAGAACTGCTGTTAGGCTTAGTGAGCTAGTGGAGTGTTAGGTGTGAGAACTGCTGTGTGCTCCTTTAATATTTAAAGAGCTGGGGCATAGGCTACGTTACTGCCCTGAGTTTATTCTAAATCTGAAAATCAATGCCTTGCTTTGTGGACCTACGGTTAGGCCTCGGCTTAGTTGCAGTCTTAGCATTTTCTACCCTTGCTAATGGTAAATGCCTCCGTCCAAATGTTCTGATTGTGTCTTTCGATGGTTTTCGACACGATTATTTCTTGAAGAATGCTTCACCTAACATGATGAAACTGCGATCGTCTGGTACTTACGCGGAACACATGAGGAACGTGTTCCCAACAAAGACGTTTCCGAATCATCATTCCATAGCCACAGGTGTCTATCCTGAAGTTCATGGAGTTTTGTCCAATGAAGTATTTGACTCAAAGCTGGGCAGAAAGTTGACATTTGAAGAAATGTGGAATTACAACAAAGAGCTGGTTCCTATTTGGGTAGGCCTGATTTTGGGTTACTATGACATTAATATTGTAGATAAATATCAATTCTACTGACTCCATAATTAAACTGGGTCAATAGGGCCTACTACCTGTCTAAACTAGGCTACAATCTCAATGCCTAAACTGACTTAGTCCGTGAAGTAAATTTGATATTGGGTTCAAATCCTACATCTATGGGCCAAATCGGCCAAATGGCACACATGTGCTTAACCTATTGTAGGCCTTACGGTATTGGTACCGTACGATAGCTATAATCCAAGATTCAACATGTATATCTTCCATGATATCATTGATCTGGTAATCTGTCATCCGCTATATTTTCAATTGTTATTAGGGCCTAACGATAGCTGTAATAATATCTACAAAAATACCCTGAGTTGCATTATACTGCTGTTTGTGTAGTCCAGACTATCTGAATCTTATTTCAAAAGTACTCAGTATTTAAATTAACGTGATGTGAATCTTAAGTCTTCCCCAAGTATTTTCAATTCCTCACAATTAAATCAAATCTAGGCCTAGGCCTAATTGTCTATGAATTTCTTTTAGACCCTGAACGAGAATGCTGACGAGTGTCACAGTGGCACTGTAATGTGGCCAGGAACTAGCATACCTTATCAAAGCACACTTGCAACTTTCAACATGAACTACAATGTGAGCGTGACGTGGGAAGATCGTGTCGATACGTTTCTCTCGTGGTACGAGAACCCGTCAACTCCTGCCAACCTTGTCGTTGCTTATTTCGAAGAACCCGACTATTTATCACATAAATACGGTCCAGATTCTGATCAAGTTTTGGAACAAATTAAGAAAGTCGATAATATAACGCAGTACATTTATGAACGGTTGGAGTCAATGAAATTGACAGTTGATGTGATATTGTTCAGCGATCATGGGATGGAAGCTGTTACTAAACCAAAAGTGATTACTGTTGGCAAAAGTATTGATAATTCTACTTTCCAAATTTATGGTTCATCTCCATTTTACCATATTTGGCCTACACATCCAAAAGGTAAGTAGAACATTTACATGTAGGTCTACATACTTTTCTTCCTCGACCTTTGTTTTCTATCATGTGGAGAAATTATTTGATATTTATTGTTTTAAACTGAGTTAAATGCAAGGCCTACTCATTGGTTTGTAACTCTTTGATGAATATACTGAAATATCTTGGAGCAAGACCCGTGGACGTAAGCTGGAGCCTATGTGTGGGCATTAAACTGTAAACTCAATGGTGTGGGAAAGGAGGAAAAGAAATTTACCAGTTTAAAATATCAAAGAAGGGGAGAACTACAATATTTAAATATAGGCCTATATTAAATATTTTAAATATTATATTTCTATGTACCGGTAGGCCTACAATTAGGTTAGCTAATATGGCTTCACATTCATTATTTAAATACCAAATGTAGGCCTACATCATCTAGGTATTCACTTCACTGGATTGAATAAAGGTGCGTTCGTGAAGGACATCACAACCCTGAAACTAGATTTTAACAAATAGTGACGATAGTTATTTCAATATTTTTTTTTTTTTTGAGAAAACTAGAAATCATCATCTCAATTTCAGAAATTATAATTTATTTGTCGTGGCCAGGATCCGGACCCTTTTTCTGAGTCGTGACGTAGACATTATTCGATTATGTTTAAATGTTTGTATACAGAATCGCCTAATGTCTGTAACGTCATGACTCGTGATCTCTGGAGTAGCCTACAAAAAAATTAATTATCATGTCTGAAATTGAGCTGATGATTTATAATGTTCTCTGAAATTAGAGCCGGTTGTACCAAGCGATGATTAGTGAATCAAGCAAAAATTAGCAAATTAACTTGTTATCACCCTTGGTTACCTATGTTATTTTTGTACCTTGAATGTAATTCATTAATTAAGCATCATAATTCATTGAAATCTAGTTTCAGTATTGTGATGTCCTTTAACAATCCAAATAGACCTGAAACAGACCATCAGGGAATTTTTTGCGTAAAAATAAGTTCGAACCCTTTCTAACATGACTTCAAAAAGCGTTCACCAATCTTTTGATGTCACTTTTTCAGATAAGATCGCAACGGAAGTGTTATATAAGGCATTGAAAGAGGAATCTTTGGCGAACCAACACTTCTCCGTGTATCTTAAGGAAGATATTCCGTCCGAATGGCATTACAAGAATAACAGTAGATTGCCGCCAATCATTGCCATCGCTGACTTGGGTTACGGATTTCAAGATCTTCTCTCGTTTAAAATACCAAACTTCACAGGTAATTATTATTATAATCTTTTTTTTTTTTTGGGGGAGCTCAGAATATGATACATAATATAAAAATGTCTTTATTTACCATGAATAGCTATATATCAGTAGAGTAGGCCTACATAATAATAATAATGATATAATAAAAAATACATAATACTGGTAGGCCTACATACAGTTTTATTCTAACTTAATCTAATCAAGAGTATCCTGCAAGGTCATTATGTTTATCAAATCTATTTAGGCTACATGTGTTAGTATATATTTACTACATTCTCTCTTAAATTCCTTGATGTCTCGAGTATTTTGTACAGATACTGGTAGATTTTCATACATTTTTATACCATTATGTAGCACTGTATCACTATTTCTCTTATTCTCTTTAAATTCATAATATATTTTGTCACAATTTCTTGTTCCATGTGCATGTACTTCATGTCTCTGTACTACTCTTTCCTTAAGATACTCAGGCAGTATTCCCTTATTTGTTTTGGCTTTTTTTACGGTAGGCCTATTCAAAAAATCATTATTTCCTGACCTATATCATTGAATACATTACAATACGTTATTAATAAATAAGACATGAATAATTACACTCTACGCAAACGCAGGATATGCGTTGTACAATGAGTGAGATATCTATAAAGTAAAATCTAAAATTCTTCACACCTTGATCATATAAAATATTCATTCGAAACCAACGATTCTAGGGAGCCGTGGGTCTATCACTGCAACATTTTTCTGCTATTATTTCTATCTATTTGATGAATAAAAAACATGTATTACATTATTTTCTTCGACATTTTCTCATTGGGTTTTTAGAAACTTTGAGATGATGTTTCTAAAAAATGATCCAACAGATTTGACCCAAAAACTAGACAGTTCTAAGTTGGATAAGTTTGCGTGTACGGAAAAAGTTTCATTTCGATCGGTCAAACCCTGCAACCTTTGCAGTGCTTACAAACAAACAAAAAAACACACACACAGACAAAACTCTGTAAGGGTTGGGTGGAAATCTTCACTAACGCTGATCTAAAAATTAATAAATTATTAATACAGTTAGGCTATCTAATAAAATAATGAAAGAGCAATTCACATTGGTGTACCAAGCTTGCTTCTCATACAGCTTTAGTTGCCAACTCAAGAAATAGAATAGAAATAGAAGGCGTATAAAGCTAGGTTCCCATGACGATTTTTTTCACGTCCTGTCTCTTAAAACTTGGGCCGACGGCAACTTTCAACCAATCACGTGCAAGAGAATATATCGGAGGGAAGGAACGATTTTTCCCCTTCCAAGTAGTGCCAACCCCAACTTTTGACGTCCGACACGGGACGGTACGATTTGCGAAAGTCGTGTAGAGTACCAACAATTGAATGTAGGATCGTTGCTTTTCCGGCTTATTTCGATATTACTGTATTAATCGCGCCCAAAATAAAACGTTATTTTATATTTTGAGGTTATACACAATTATTCATTTTTAATGATGAGTTTGGATCCCGAAATGTTCGTCGAGGCAATTAGAGAATATACCTGCTCAAGATGTGGTCATGTTTGACCCGATGATTTCAATGGTCGTCTTCAAAAAGTTCTAGTTTTTGCCGATAGAATGCATAACCTTGAATGTGACGGGAAAAAAACGGTATGGGAACATGATCTATTTCACACCAACGAGTCACGTGAACAAATCGTCATGGGAACCTTGCTCAACTTTGAATCCTTCCTGTTTCAGTGGACAACACAACGTGGGGTGTTCACGGCTATGTAAACACCGAGGAAAAAATGTGGCCCTTCTTTATGGCCTGGGGACCAAACATCAAGGTCGACCACAAGGTCGCTGACTTCGACACCGTCGATCTCTACTCGCTGTTCTGCCAGCTGCTCCAGTTGACTCCGCCCCCGAACAACGGCACGTTTGCCAACGTGAGGGACGTTATGTTGGGCGGAGAGGAGCCGCTGTCCGTTCTAGCAGGTGGGAAACGGAAACGGAAGAAAGCGTCGAAACGGATCTGGATATATAGCTTTATGGACGTTTAAATTTTCATTTGTCAATAGAGTGTCAATTTTGAGGTTTGGTTTGAGTTTGTTTATATTGTAATGCCTGTAGATGTCTGTTTAAAATCTGATATTGGCATGTGAAATCATTTTATTGATTTTATTTCATAAGTATTTACATAATTTATTTATTTTGTCATTTTATTGATCATGGATCATTGAATCTAATCACGATTTAGTATTTATTAACAAGTATTTAATCTACTGAATCAGTAGACCTCATGAAGTAATTTGTTACGGTACTTATTACTTAATTCCTAATTGTACTTTT
This sequence comes from Brachyptera putata, assembly GCA_907164805.1. NCBI lineage: Eukaryota > Metazoa > Arthropoda > Insecta > Plecoptera > Taeniopterygidae > Brachyptera > Brachyptera putata. The sequence continues at coordinate 9,966,476 of OU015473.1, read as the reverse complement.
GAAGAAATACCTATGGTCCAGGGCCAAATTTAAATTCTTGATAAAAAAAAGGTTTGCAAAATTAAAATCTCATAGCTTACTTTTAGTGTGTATAGGGAAATAGCCTGAGGCTTGATAGATGAATTGGGTAAAAGGAAATGAAAGAACAGCACTTACCGAGTCTACTGTGACCAGTGCAATGGGCCAAAACGTCAAAATCTCGTGTGTTTAAATCATCTTTGTGTTCTTTCAACGGCTCTCCACCGTGAGTAGGCCTATCTACTTATGAACCTCGGTAAGCTTTCTTTCTTTCGCTTTTACCCAATTCATACATCTTACTTTCATTTAGTTTCTTCGTTAACCTTTTAACTGCTACACACGCGTATACGCGTTTTAGCCAGCCGTGCCCTCCGTGCTACGCACGCGTATCCGCGTTTTGAATACCGCGCTTAACTGTTTATTTTCTATTGGCCGCCAAACTTCAGTTATCGACGTGATTTTTTTTTGTGCTTTGCGCGATCTATTGGCCGAACATATGTACTGCTTGAGAACAACGTCGACTTTCGATATATTTCATAAGTAGTAGCGTTTATTCAGACGAAAGTTTCATCAACGACTCAAACGTCAAACTATGATTCCAAGTTGAGTGAAAATGGCTAATGTTGGCGGGCTGGCTTGGCGTAATAATGTGCTTTCTTGAACCGATATCGAGGAACTCATCATTTCTGTGATACGGTCGAAAAATTATGGGAAAATGATCATAAATGTAGTAACTGGAACTATTTGTACAAACTATTGTATTTTTGGAAAAAAAAACTCGGCACAGGGGGTACAGCTGGTGTCAGAAAACTCAGCAGTTAAAAGGTTAATTTAGTTATTGTTAATTATCTCAATTCTATATCATTTCAGTACCAGGTATTTAATTACGTATTTAATATTAATTATTATCCTGTTCGCTATGGTGTCAGGGACCATGAAAGGTTTTTACCGTTATATAATATTTTAGATATCTAAAGTAATCATGAGTTCTCCTAATTTGCGAACTGATAATAATGTTCGTGAATCGTAGCCAAACCTAATGTACAGTGCCAGTGAATTATGAACTGTGATAAAAACTTAATATGCCAGTAATTTTTCTGTCAAGTTTATGTTTCGTTTGTTTCTTTCAGTTCTCGGTATAACGATAACGGTTCTCGTCATAATCGTCGGCGGTCTGCTCATCGCATTCTTCACGCGTCGTGCCGACAAGAAACGACCGCGGTAAGTCGCTAATCATTCCTATAAACTCGTAACATTTCTTGGTTGAATGTTATGCATGAGACAATAGAATACCTACTCTGTGTAAGCTGTTACATTAACCCTTTCACTGTTCGCCAATATTGTCATGGTTGACTATGTTATTTTAGCCAATAATCAAAATTTTTAGATAAATTGTATTTCATTTGTGATCTTACCAGCCTAATTACAGTAAACCCTCGTTAATCCAAAATTAAGGGACCTAAAAAAAAATTGGTTTATGAAAATTCGGATTAACCAAAAAGTCATTTTTCCCGCTTAGAATATAGTCAATTTCGTATTGCGCGGTAGAGGAAGCTATGTCACCGGCTGAGACTACGTAATAGTTCCGTGACTAATGAGTAATGACCTCCCTGATCGGGTGTAATCAGCTATCTCCGTGACACGAGATCCTCATAAGGCCAGTTTCTATTGGTGCTCGGCCGTCCCGTGTCGGACGAACGAGTATTCCGAGCTCAAGCTTCGTCAAGGTCGACTGCTTTCGGCCGCATTTGGTACGTAAAGCATAGAACAGCTGAGCGTGCTTCCACTCATTCTTACGCGTCAAATAAAAAGGATGGAAATTAGGAAAACAATGATAACTTCAAGGAATTCACTCGAATTGTTTTGAATTATCCAATCCGAAATCAGTGTTGAAGCAATTTGAAGGGACGGAATATTAGTTTGAATTACGGTTTACCTGGAATTTGGATTAAACATGGTAATTAACATTGAAATGCCTATACCTTCAGCTGGGGACTGATTTCAAGTTCGAAGTACGTCAAATTTCGGATTAACCGAGTTTGGATTAACGAGGGTTTACTGTATAACTCTTTACATGAAAATAATGAACCATTTCACTTATTTTTTACGTTTGTGTCAACTGTTATAGTTTGGCATATAGGCCTAGAATATAGATTGAATGTATTTTAAAAATATGTGGTTTTGTAAGAATTGATATTATATTAAATCAATTCATTTTCTGTTCTTTTCATCGTGGTTTGGATTTTATTACGGGCTTATAGATTACATGCCGGTAATTGATTACTGTAGATTCAGCCTACATGAAAAGATTTTTAATATTTGGAATATTTCAAAATTAGTTACCTAAATTTTTAGTCATTTACGTTGTTTCATTTTTGTTAGCGGGGCATGACACAAGAATAATGTGTACAATTTAATCATATTCAATAGATTATTTTAAATGCAGATAATTTGTGTTGATATTGAATCGGCCTGGTTATCTATCTCTAGATAAGTATCGTAGTACGGTAATTAAAAAACAGATGCTACATGTTGACACGTTATTGTATTTAGCTTGGCCACCTTGGATATGGAGATAGACAAGATCTTGTAAGTACCGTAGTTTGGACATTTGCGTTTTTTGTTTACGTTCGTAAGTTGTTTTCTGTTCATTTATCAACTTATTATTTGCATCGGCTTTGAAACCTCGAAAAATTAGAAATTACAATTAATTATCATTTTTATTACGTGTTTCACTTTCTAAGGTTGGTTGATCTATTGTGTCCATTACAGTATTAAAGAGTTGGCCTATTGTTAACTTATGAATGATAGGGGCCTACTAATATTCCCTATTGAATTAAATTAGTTACGTATTGAAAAACTAGATCAAATTGGTTTCTATTGAAAGCCGAGAGGTTTTGGTACAAGTCCATCCTGAGGTTTAAACGTCTAAAGCTAATTTACCGTCCCAAGAAAGAGTTACGTTGCTATTAGGTTATGTTGCTGGTTCTATATGAAGTTTCAAATACATTGAAACCTCTATGCATCGTTCCCGGATCCATTGTTTTCTTGCTTGTATCATTCATTTTTTCTAACCCCACTCCCATATAATCAATGCTAAATTTTCGTGGATGGAACATTTTCCTGCATGGATGGTTTTATTTTCATGGTCCCTTGAAAAACGACGAATAGAGGTTTCACTGTATGTCGTTATTCTTTACAAAGATGAATTTTAGTTCAGTTGTAACCTCATTGTTCATTAGTTCATTTCATTGTTCATTAGAGAATTCTAATTTCTAAATGAAAATAATGATCAGACTGTGTTTGAAACATATACTGTATATTAGAGGTATAATTAGTAGATAGATAGATAGATAGATTAATACAGCCTAGGTAAGTAACAAACTACTGTAATCAAAATAATATATATTGATATGGGCAAATGTTCTCTGTTACCTGGGAAAATGCCGGGATGGTTCCTACATTGTACCAGTAGCTTAGGCTTTTAGCTATCTACGATGGATACGCAACTGAGAACGACTAGTTCTGGATCTATGAAACCGATCTAAGCCACTGAGATGGACTACTACTCAGGCCATCACAGCCCCGTAGAGCCTGTAGCTAGCTTATATAGACGATCTAGGTGGCGTCGAGGTTCTTAGCACTGGAGATGATTGTCAGCTGGGAGAACATGGGAGAAGTCCAAGTTGCGTATCCATCGTAGATAGCTATAGTCCTACATTATGGACTACGACAGCTTTCTTCTCATTGTAATTTCCATCACTTGAGGAACATTCATAGCCGCCCCGGTGGCCAAGTCAATTATCGCTAGCGGTAATAACTGAAGTCACCGTTGGGCGTGGGTTCGAGTCCCGCATAAGGCATGGGTTTTTGTAAACGTCGTTTCATCTATCATCACTTCATCGTGTCATTATCACACGCTCATTCGTACCCCCGTATAACATAGCTGTTGGTGGGGTCATTAAGCAGCATTATCAAAAAAAAAGGAACATTCATCTCAGTAATCATTCATCTAATGCCAATAGATCTCAGTTGTAATTATAGTGCGTCATTAAACCCAATTTAAATAAATATGTAATTATTCATTGATGATAATTAATTCAGGTTTTTTAAATCATACTTCATCCACAGTAAATGGGTATCCGTTATTTTTCCAGAAGGAATGACGGGAACGATTCCGATCCCGCGAGAGCGAAACCGGAAGACAACCCGCTATTGGACCCGACCAGCGGCGAACAACGAACGGAGGTGGTCTAGACGCTCCGACAACGAACGTTTTCTATTCGACGAGAGACACATCCACCTACCAACGTGACTGCCGTAACACCGTTATTTCAAATTGTTTTCATTGTTGATTCAACGATATCGCTTAAGTGCGTGTGTAATGCACTGTGTAATGATACCGACATACTTGTTCTGTATTGACATTTATAACGTGACACAGAGTCATTGTTTCCCGAATTAAGGCTAAGGATGACAAGGTAGGTTTGTTCCATAAAGGGATCGTATCGTCTCAAAATTGTTCCGCATCTAATTCAACAAACAAGCTGTAAATAGTAAACTGATGAGAGAAGGGACTCAAATTTTCGTGCTAGATCCCCAAATATTAGTGTACGAAAATCCAAGTCCTACATTAAATACTAGAACCGTTAGAATCCTATCAACTTTGTAATTTTTTGGGGGTTATCATACTTCATTAGCTTTGGACTCTTGTCACCCGAACCTACGATTGAGAACTGTTGGTATCACTACGTCGCGTCTAATTGCTACCATCAGAATGTGTTTCGAGTGTCGTTCTAGCGTCGTTCTAGCGTCGAATAACAACGAAGAAGAAGAAAGAAAACGTGAACTTGTTTCTGTACAACGATTTTATCCACAGTAGAATCGAAACGTATACTCGTATAAGGTCGCCAAATGCCTAAAATATGTCTTCTAAACTTGTGTTCATGAAGTCTATATATTTTACATGGTAACACCTTGAAAATTCAGGCAATCTTTTAGATTTTTTTGTATGATCACTCCTTTTTCTAATGGTTTTATTTTTCATTAGGTTATAGTATGGATTTCTAGTTTTTTTTTTGGTTGATTTATCAATTGCAAAGGCCTCATAGTCTAGTTTTCATTGTCAGGCCTATACTATGATTTTACTTGCATTTAGTTTGGGTTTTTCATATCAATTTTATCAGGATTGTTTTTTTAGATTATGACGATTTTCCTAGTGTGCTATTGCATTCATTTTATCTGTTGCTCATTTGTGTAATCTATGCGTATAAGATTGGTCCAATTTAATGTTATTGATGTAGGCATATGTATGTGAGCTTAAAAGTTGAAACACGAATGTGTTAATTTGTGTTGTCGCACTTTCTTGATTCCTGTTGACTGCAAACGGTATTTTCGGAGTTAAAGTAGTCTACGTTTGTACAATGCCACGCACTTGATGTCTTGCTTGTATATAGGTATAGTGAAACCTCGATGCATCGCCCCGAATTCATCGTTTACTTTGTCCGACCCCACCTGTATAAATTTAAATTTTCCTAAATTAAGAGTCCATGGGAGTCGATTTAGCAGAATATATATTTTTTGTGATACGTTATGAACGATATGAGATATCGAAATTTCAATAGAGAGGAAACACAGATATTTTCAATGCCTTCAAGATTCTATATTTAATAAATATTCATCTTATATTGCCTAGTTGTCATGCGTATATGGCTAAAAAACACATTCTTAACCGTATGCGCGTGACAATTAGGGGTGATATGAGATCAATTGTAATTACTTGCACCATCTTCAGGTATTGAAAATATCTGTTTCATCTTTATTACAATTTAGTTATCTTATACCATATAAAAGTAATCACAAAAAACTGATATTCCGCTAAATCGTCTCCCATGGACGTTAAAGTTTATCTGGATAAATCTTTTTTCTGCGTGGATTTTTTTCATGGCCCGTTGAAAAACGATAAGAGGTTTCATTGTATGCCTTCATCGTATGTTTGGCTGCTTTGCAATACTTTTGCTTATCTAGTTTTAATAATATGATAAAGAACCTCGTTAATTAAAAAAAGTATGCGTTTAACCCTGTAGCTCGGTTACCCCAATTAGGTGCAATCCGTAGAAATTACTTTCTTTATACTTAATTACTTACTGTAAAGCTATGTTGTATTTCAATTCAAGGGTGATGTGTAGATTTACTAAGGTGATTTTGATTTTGATTTGTGATTTTGATTTTAAGGTGATTTCAATATTTAAGGGTGAGGTTTACTGTGTACTGACTGACCAACAACTTGAAGCTGTAATTTCACAGTTTATTTTTCTAGCGCTGTAAATAAATATTACACACACTTAAATGATGATAGTAAATAACAACGCTGGCATTTTAGGTTTTACTTTTGATAGACAATACACTGAATTTTCTCGTAGTTGTAAGCACTGATCATTATTATTTTAAAAATAGAATATTCAGTCCTGGAAGCATCTTGAACTTTTAATTAAGGAGGTTTTATTTGAGATCGTTGATACGAATAGAAAATGTCAATTTAGCGGCACGGGCTAGGAGAAGAGCCATCAATTATTAGTCTAGACTTTTACGACACTTTGACTTTAGACTTTGACGTTCATTGCTGAACAATAGCTAAAGGGTATACTTGATGTGGCACAGTATATTATAAATTGGGCCGAAGACACTTAGAAAGTTGAACTATTTTATAATCGTTATATTTGTTAGTTATTAGTAATATTATAGAGAAGTGAAACAGAGAAATGCAATTATCTTCGATAACAAGCTAGCAACTAGTGCTGAGCTCATACAAACTAGGGCAGTACTGTTCCTTAGTATATGATGTTTGTACAGTAGTTGGATAGTCGAGTACAAGCAACAAAACCACGAAATGAAAACTTTTACGCTAATGACGTCAGAGGTGATCTGCCATATTGTTCTTACTTTGGGCCGTGCAGCCATATTTTAGAATACGGCCTTAGAAGTTATAACGACCCATCTCTCTGTGGTATTTCTCTATGGTGTAATCGCCTTCAAAAAGCCAGACCCATACAAGGGCGTTGGCGTGTGCCGTGTGGAAAACTAAAGATGTTGGTTTTAAACCGAGATAATAATGTTAGTGTAAAGGAAGGGAGCGAACAGCAGTCTATAGTTTATTTATAAAGTGTGACAACTGTCCACTAAAAAAGTTGATATTGTGGTAGCTACAGAAACATACATAATTTACATACCCATACTTCAAAGTTTAAAACATTGAACTGTTTAAAGATGGAAATTATCTTTCTTATCATAAACATGGTTCTGAAAAATCACATTACCCCAAATACATAAAGGTGATATTTTTTAGTAATGTTGGGAAACAACTGCGTTATCTCTACATATACCTAAATTCATAAGTCGAGTAACACATTGTTGCATCCTATTCAGACTGAATTAATAAGATTTGATTGTGGTAGACCTACTAATAGCACATCGATTATATTACACTATAGAGTATAGACGTATACAAGTACGACATATCTGCGTTGATACCTTGGGCATTTGGGACAGAGGCATGATAACTATGTATCACTTGTATTCCCCCGTATGCATAATATTTTCCTACACTCGCATTGGTTTAAAGCGAACATCTTTTAAATTTGTAGTAATTAAGTGATTTAAATTGTGGTTGAGAAATGTTTTTTTGTATAGGGCCAACTCTTTGCATTTTAATTGTGTATGTAATTTTTGTCGATGGTCCTTTTTTTGGTGGTATAAAATACGGTAAGTTAAAAACACATTTTTACCTTGAAGATTGGTTAAAAAGATACGGAAAATGTGTCGGGGTCCATATTCGTCCCTTTACGCATTAGCAACTGGTGCTAGTTCGAAGACATTATGTATTATGAGTTTAGATTTGACATTTTTGTCAATTTCATGACAAACTCTTATTTCGTGAAACGAAAAGTGATTTGACAACTCTATAGTCTTGATTATTACTGTTGTACCATGTTCCATGCTTAATATTATCAAGTTTGCATTTATGACTAGTGTTCCTGTTTTTATACGTTGTGTGATGGTGAATATTTACCCAAACAAAAGATTGCATTCAAGATATTGCTTAGAAAAAAATTGTCTCCAGGCCTACAATTTTCGTGATTCATAGATTCTATTTATCAGGTAAGGTTGTTGGTCGTATTAAGTTTTCAGGATCGATACCGATCACGATTGAATTATATTTGGATGAATAATCACACATCTCATAGATGAGGTAGACTACACTTTAGATTTGTCTATTAAAATATTTGAAAACCAAAGTTTATACATATATTGTAACTTGCACCTTATTGTGTAGTTTGAAAGTTTGTATGAATATTAAATAATGAAACAAATCAAATAGGTAGGTTTGTTGTAGTTATTATTGATGCTCTGTCCATTTCCTCCCATATTATAAAATGATGACCAGGGACTGAGACTTTTACGTATAAAGGTCCCGGTTGCAGTTACAGCTTTGATGTGAATTGACTAAAGGTTATGGTTACACCCTTTACATCCAGGAGACCGGGGTTCATTTCCCGTCATGGTCTACCATCCTGACAGAGATGCATGGTGGTTTGTTTCCCTCTCTCTTTCAAGTGAATACGGGAATGACTCCTTATAACACGGCTGTTTCCTTCCCACCGTACAAAACACACGGAATAACCTTTCCTCTCATTTCCCATCAGCATTATTATTCACAGACACCAATAAATCTTGGTTATACGTCCATTTATCAACAGAAAAAATATTCAGAAACATTTGTGGGTTCTATCAGGGAAACTGTAATATAGGGTAGTAGTTGAAACGGTTCTATGGATGTTGTGGCTTGAGGGAACATATTGTCTTTATCTGACGGTGTTTTGGGATGACCAGAATAGTTGTTTGATTTTTACAAGACTTTATTGTTGAAGGTAGAGAAATTGATTTCTATTCAAGCAGTGATTTAAATTCAAGTTTCCAAACATTATCTCATACAATTAGTCTAAGTGAGTTTTTTTTTAAACTTTTTATTAAAGTAAGATCCAACCTCTCATAGGCTACAGCCTTAAAATAATTATAATAATCTAGTCGAGCGGTAGCTCGACGGTAATAACAACAGCCATGTCTTGAATCCACAAATTGTTTGAAGCATTAAAATCAGTGTTGACAATTCAGATGAAAAATAACAATATTTTATAAAATTAAGCGCATGCAGTATTCTCACATCTCAAAGAATATGGCAAGACTTATGTGCAGCTGGATTTGGGTATTGAATTACTTGGGTACGTCTAGAGAGCCTAGATGTTAAACCTAGATAAAGGTTAGATAAAACCTAGATCTTATAACATCTAGGCTCTCGGTATATTTAACCAGTGGCGGGCGTTGTTGTTGTTGTTGTTGTTGCGAGTAATCTAAATTGCCGAAAGATTACCTGATCTAATTAACTTGACCAACCTGATCAAACACAACCATACCTAATTCATTTTAACCTAAAACCAACGTATTTTACTCAAAAGTAACAGTTATACTAGATAACAGTGAGCTACAATATACTAAAATATTTACTCCAAGGTTCGAATTTTCGTCAAATGTCGTAGGTCCCGCAGCAGACATGAAAAGTAGAGGGCAGCCCACTCACTCACCAGACATCCGAAAAAATGGCGTCTCAGAGACACAGTTTGCTGTTTGAAGGTAATTTTATTATTTGATTTTATTCATCCAAATATGCTGTAGCCTACCCGTTTACCGTGATTTAATGCTCAATTCACTTTTACAATTGAATTCTAGTTCAATTCTTATTTTCTAACGAGGTAGGCACATTAAAACGGGCAAATCCAGCGTCTTGCAACTAGAAGCTTGATGGTCCTGTTAGTACGTCGTGCACAACAGACAGGCCATTGGCCTATCTTGACCACGTTGTGCCGAGTAATTTCTTCATTTAATTTGATTTAAACAATTTAATTCTGGATCAATACTCATTTTCTAAAGAGGTATGCATATTAAAATGGGCTAATTCAGTGTCCTGTTTAGTTCAATCATTGAATTTACTAATTTTATGGTTCAATTACGACCGACTTGAGTCTAGGGCCTATATGCGTAGGCCTAGGCCTATCTTGACCACGTTGTGTTGGGAGTCGTTGCTTTATTTAATTTGAATTATACTATTGAATTCAACTTCAATACTCATTTTTATCTAGATGGGCTACTCTAAAGGGCCAAATAGTTTGCTTATGGGGAATATTGAACTAGATACCTACATCTGTGTACTTTTGAGTAGGCCTAGACGTGGGCATTGAGGTTGTAGTTGACTTGGGCTAGAGGCAACACATGTTTTGCCCTGGACAGTGGGCATCGAGTTAATGTAGGCCCAATAAACGTAGTGGATAATCTTAGCTTTCAATCAAATGGCCTAGCCAAGCTATTATTTTACAACTTTGACATTTTTTCAGGTCGTTGACTCTGGTTACACCAGGAATAGAACAATGAGAGGTAGTGGGACTGACGAGGAAGCTGCAGGCATCCTGTGCAGGGAACAACCAAGACTCACGACCTACGCCTGAAGAATTTATACAAGCAGAGCTGTTTGACAACTAGAAATATATCAGTCATTGGCCTAGGCCTACCTCAAGTAAGTTCACAAATGAGATATGGTGTAAAGTTGATGTTGTTGTCTCCTTCCGGTTATGTGTAATTTAAGCTCGCTTTCTACGGTTCGGTCTCTCACTTTGTCCCTCTTTCTCTCTTGGGCAATTATCTTTAGTGGTTGGTGTGAATGTCATTCAGTGTCAATCAAAATCTCGTATCAAAAAAGCTCTCCTCGTTCATCAATTTATTTCGACATCGAAAAATGTTTGGTGCCTAAAATAATTATTCGGCAATTGAAAGTAGGCGTACCGGTAGGTTAAAAGGGTGTGCTGAATATGGATGGAAAAAGGTGTTGGTCACTTTAAGGGTTTAAAGAGTCAGCAGCGAAGGTGTTACTGAGACTGGTAGATAACTTACTAAGGCGCTGAATCGTCATTCGGTAATTTTACTGTGACACTGAGCATCGCCAATGGGTGTTTGATTTTCGATTTTAGTTGTTTTCTGAAAGATCTTGTTTATATATTTCAGAAAAAGTTGCGGGAGGTTGAGAATGGTTGGTTTTTATAGTTTTTAAACTCACTTGAATCTGGTGGTTTTTGCATGTTGTTTTTGGGAGGGGGGGCGCTGGAGGGGGGTGATTTTTGTTGGTTAGGTTAGGGGGGTAGGTTGATGTCATTGTTGTGGAGGGGGGGGCTGCTGGAGGGTGTAATATGTCGGTTAGGTTAGGGGGGAGGTCGGGGAAAAAACCAAAGGTAATTTTACTGTGACACTGAGCATTGCCATGATTGTTTATTTTTTGGTGTTTTCTGGAAGATCTTGTCTATATCATTCAGAAAAAGTTGCGGGAGGTTGAGAATTGTTGCTGATTGGTCGGCTACTAGCAATACTGCCTCGGAAATTGAACGTATTCCTACTCGCGGCAATGCGTTGACAGCAATAGCAATTTTTATTGTAGGGCCTACCGTAATGTAAACGCGAGACAGGAAAGGCATGTATTCTATTTGGTAGCGATACATTTAAAAAATGCATTGCTAGGGATAAGTTGATTATGTGGGGGTATTAGTTATCAGTACAATGCATTGTTGAACTCGATATAAATAAATGAAATGAGATAGGCCTATACTTTTAAGGGGGAAGGGCCCTTATAATACTCTCACTTGGAAGGCCCTGTAGTGATGGTTACGTCATAGGGCACTACAAGGGCGATCTTACCAATAATTAATTTGAATGTAAATCTGAAGCAGGGTTTCCAGTTCAGAATTTTTCTTGTCGTCCAACACGATTTTTTCTACTGCCAATCACAAGCCAGTGGCCTATTCACCCAAACAACATGGCGGTTCACGACACCGATTCAGTGTTGTGATTATTGACTCAACTTCAACTCTTTTCGGCTGAAATTACGATTTCACGGGAAGTTATACCGCGATTGTGATGACTGCTTCCGTTTGCTAGGATTAATATCAAACATCGTGAAAAAGAATCAACTCATGAGCGGTGGCGGCTCGTGAACACTTGGACAGGTGGTGCTGTATTGGTCAATTTGTAATATATTGGTTAGATAAATGTAGCGCCGAAGAGGGGGTTCGCCCCGCAGGGAAAATTTTGGATTTTGTGTTTTTATGTGATTTTACCGAGCTTTGGAATGATCTCTCAACTTTGAGAATTATTCCAAATTCATGAACTATTATTAGGTCCATTGATAAGCTCATACGAATTATGCATTTTCAATCAATTCAATTAATAGGGGTGTATAACATGGGCCCTACTGCCCTGCTCGTGGTTTCGTTCCTTATGGACGATATCTCGCAACGCAACTGCGGCAATACATCTTATGTTTCAGTGCAGGGGGGAAATGTATTTCAGTGTATTAATTGATCCAAGTTTAGGCAAGTTCACTCGTCCAAACCTAAAGAAAATCGTATCAGAATGTCGATTTATATTCAAAACAATTCGTATGTTCCATTATGTGCTACTTACATGAAAGATATGCACCACTCGTTCTGGGATCGTTCCAATCAGCTTTGCTGGATACGTGGTCGTTTGTTAGATCATCGGTTCTTAAATTTCTGCAGAAACTGGGCCGAGCCCCAGCCTAGCTAGTAGGCCTATACGTCTAGTACGTTGATCGTCTCTATAGAGTTATTCAACCATCAACTATGGTAATTATTTATCAATTAGGTAACTATCAGTTATGGGACTTATCTGTTATCACTTATCCCCACATTCTCTATTTATATAGTCAATTATAATTTGAAAACTGCAAAACAAACGGCTTTTGTCCGGCTTTCGACAACGTGTTTGACATTTGACAAGTTTATTTACTATTTGCATGTATCTGCGGCTGCGCAAACGATGTAACTCGCATCAAAGTTAATGGTAGCGAGTACTCGACGTCTATAGGCTCTCAGCTACCGGGTAGCTAGTTAGCGAGTATTCATTTTTAAGGGAAATCTGACCACTGCGCAACTCCATTGTATTAGAGTGGACACTAGGTGTATGCGTAAGAGAGAGAGACAACGATATATGGTAGTGTATGTGCAAGAGAGAGATGCTGAGTGGAGCTGCAGCACATTCGTGTAGTATTTTGTCACATGGTTGCGGGCTTGTGGGCGGTCAGACGTAAGGGGAAACAATAGGAATCGGCGTTATTTCTCGTACAGCACCATCGTGAAATGAGCGCTAGGGTGACACTCGGCGGCATCGCGCTAGCTCGTGCGCGGGAATTATTTGAAAACAAATGCATCAGCTGACGAAATGCTCTCAGATTTCCTAATTGAGTTGAGGTGATCCGATCAATTAATATTCAATATTTACTAATTAAGGTTCAAAATGAACTATTGCTCAGGTATTAGTGGTAGTGCTGCAGCTCGGCAGCACGTTAGCAATATCCGCGCCTGCTCATGAGCATTTCGATTCAATCCCATACTTTCAAATACCACAAGTTTTCGGATTTTTTATTCACTGAATATAATAACCAGTTTGAAGTTGAGCTATCTATTCAGGCGGTTCGGGACACCCCGTATATCTACAATTATAATTTACCAGAAAATGAAATGAGACGTCTAAAAAACACATCGATGGAGATGGGTTTTTCATGTTTGAACTTGAACGTACGTATGGTTACCGGTATGTTCTATGGAGGTCCTGTTTCTTAAGTGAATAATTTAGGGGATAAGGCTTAGTAAACTTGATTATAAATATATCATATTTAGAGGTACATGAAATTAGCATTCCATTTTGGACTTTGTAGCATCCAATATTTGAAATAAAGCATTGTGCAGCATTTTTAGCAAAATGCACAAAAAGGCGTTAACTTGGGAAAATGGAGGAAAATTGACGTCAGGCTGAAATGATGTACACATATGAATGGATTTCATAGTCGATGAGCATGCAGTATCCCGTGGGCTCCTTCGTGATGGAAGCAAGCGGTTTTCGGAATTCGATTTATATACCCCTAAACATGCTGAATCCACTTGTAGGCGACCTCTGATCCTGTGCAGGAATCCAAGATGGTGGATCAAAGATGGCGCTTGAATTTTACATTTAGTTTCACAAAATCATGGGAAATATACATGATTACGTACTCAAATGATAGGTAATGATGGGAAGAAAAACAGTTCATCATACGTGGTTGAATCCAAGATAGCGGGAACAAAACGGAGGTCGTTTTTGGTCATTTTTATCTAGAATCACGCTATATGGTCGTATTTATATTCAAATGGAAGGTAATGATGAGGAGACTATGAATTTGTTCTATTTTTGAAAAATTCAAGATACCGCATTCAGAATGGCGGTCAAACAGTATTTTATTTTTTTACGATTCTTCGGTGATATGCGAAAAAACGTACCTCTAAATTATATTATAAAGCCTATAGACCTACTCACAAGGTATTTTACTGTCATTTTTATCGTACAATTGCGCGACTTATGGAAAGCTCACCAATTTGTAATCTTACAGCTCAATTACACATTTTCAATGAAGGCTATGACTACGTTTTCATGAAAACGTAACGGTACAGCCCAAGTGGAATCAGACGGGACAAAAATCGTATTGATATCGTGTCAGATGACAAAAAAATTAACGGAACTAGAAACCCTGCCCTAATTAAGTCTTTTGAATAACAAACTTTGAATTATAATATCAAAGGCCTACCAAGGCCCAATAATATCAAGTCCAGTTCTAGCCTCTGTCTGAAAGTTGATGAAAACAAATAATATTGGAAACTATGGTCAAGTTGGAGCTACTCCCATGGAGGAAGTGTCCAATTTGAACAGTTATGTTAGACGATGAAATATCAGTATTTACAAGTTCTTACAAATTTAATATGATTAGATGAGCGTAGCAAAGATTTTCATTCCATATACCGAAAAATTTTGGGCTTGGTTTTTATTTTTTTTATTTTTTTTGTGTGTAATTTTGTACGCGGCATACAGGTCAGGAAAAAGTTTCAATCAACTCGAAACTTTTTTTACAAATTGGTGTTATACCAGAATAGGTTGGGATTGTTTTTCAGAAAAATCGGTCAAACGGATTTTACGGAAAAAAATCGGAAAGTATGGAAATTCCCCATAACAATAGGCCAGGGGAGAAATACTTGGAATTTTATTTTTTTCAAAAGCTCTCAAATTTATACTGAGTGTGGGAAGAACTATCATACACATTTTAAGCGACTTATGGAACAATCGGATGTGAAACAACGAAGAAAACTCATTTTAATGTACTTTTTTACACATCAATGAAAGCAATTAAGAAAAGCAATTAAGAAACTATTAAATGTGAGCAACAAGTGTCACCAATAAATTAAAACGTTTAAAATCTGTGATGGATATGAAGAAGGCACTGGTTTAATTGTTTGGAAACCAAGGTACATATACCAACAGACAGCCGCGGTTTTTAAACCTTTGAAGTGATCCATGGCCTGTATATGTACATTGAGCCGACCAAATATTCTTAATTCTACATTTCCATACTTCTAAGCTCATCTCACAACGCATATAAGGCGTTTTCTTAGATGAGCGTAGCGAAGATTTTCATTCCATATACCGAAAAATTTTGGGCTTGGTTTTTATGTTTTTTTTTTTTTTTGTGTGTAATTTTGTACGCGGCATACAGGTCAGGAAAAAGTTTCAATCAACTCGAAACTTTTTTACAAATTGGTGTTATACCAGAATAGGTTGGGATTGTTTTTCAGAAAAATCGGTCAAACGGATTTTCCGGAAAAAAATCGGAAAGTATGGAAATTCCCCATAAGAATAGGCCAGGGGAGAAATGCTTGGAATTTTATTTTTTCAAAAGCTCTCAAATTTATACTGAGTGTAGGAAGAACTATCATACACATTTAAGCGACTTATGGAACAATCGGATGTGAAACAACGAAGAAAACTCATTTTTAATGTACTTTTTACACATCAATAAAAGCAATTAAGAAAAGCAATTGAGAAACTATTAAATGGGAGCAACAAGTTGTCATTGTTTTTCAAAAGCTCTCAAATTTATACTGAATGTGGAAAGATCTATCATACCTATTTTAAGCGATTTATGGAACAATCGGATGTGAAATAACCAAGAAAACGCATTTTTAATGTACTTTTTTACACATCATTAAAAGCAATTAAGAAAGCAATTAAGAAACTATTAAATGTGAGCAACAAGTGTCACCAATAAATTAAAACGTTTAAAATATGTGATGGATATGAAGAAGCCACTGGTATAATTGTTTGGAAACCAAGGTTTATATACCAACAGACAGCCGCGGTTCTGAAACCTTTGAAGTGATCCAAGGCCTGTATATGTACATTGAGCTGACCAAATGTTCTTAATTCTACATTTCCATACTTCTAAGCTCATCTCACAACGCATATAAGGCGTTTTCCTAGTTAGATGAGCGTAGCAAAGATTTTCATTCCATATACCGAAAAATTTTGGGCTTGGTTTTTATGTTTTTTTTTTTTTTTTTGTGTGTGTGTAATTTTGTACGCGGCATACAGGTCAGGAAAAATTTTCAATCAACTCGAAACTTTTTTCATAAATTGGTGTTATACCAGAATAGGTTGGGATTGTTTTTCAGAAAAATCGGTCAAACGGTGTCTCCGGAAAAAATTTGGAAAGTATGGAAATTCCCCATAAGAATAGGCCGGGGAGAAATACTTGGAAAACCAAAATTTTCCAAAAGCTCTCAAATTTATACTGAATGTGGAAAGATCTATCATACATATTTTAAGCGATTTGAGAGACAATCGGATGTGAAACAACGAAGAAAACTCATTTTTAATGTACTTTTTCACACATCAATAAAAGCAATTAAGAAAGCAATTCAGAAACTATTAAATGTGAGCAACAAGTGTCACCAATAAATTAAACCGTTTAAAATCTGTGATGGATATGAAGAAGGCACTGGTATAATTGTTTGGAAACCAAGGTCCATATACCAACAGGCAGCCGCGGTTTTTAAACCTTCGAAGTGATCCATGGCCTGTATATGTACATTGAGCTGACAAAATGTTCTTAACCTTTTAACTGCTGAGTTTTCTGACACCAGCTGTACCCCCTGTGCTGAGTTTTTTTCCGAAAATACAATAGTTTGTACAAATAGTTCCAGTTACTACATTTATGATCATTTCCCCATAATTTTTTGACGGTATCACAGAAATGATGAGTTCCTCAATATCGGTTGGAGAAAGCACATTATTTCGCCAAGCCAGCCCGCCAACATTAGCCATTTTCACTCGACTTGGAAGCATAGTTTGACGTTTGAGTCGTTGAAAAAACTTTCGTCTGAACAAACGCTACTACTTATGAAATATATCGAAAGTCGACGTTGTTCTCAAGCAGTACATATGTTCGGTCAATAGATCGCGCAAATCACAAAAAAAATCAGGTCGATAACTGAAGTTTGCCGGCCAGTAGAAAATATACAGTAAAGCGCGGTATTCAAAACGCGTATACGCGTGCATAGCACGGTGGGCACGGCGGGCTGAAACGCGTATACGCGTGTGTAGCAGTTAAAAGGTTAATTCTACATTTCCATACTTCTAAGCTCATCTCACAACGCATATAAGGCGTTTTCCTAGTGATAATACATAGGCCTAGTAATAATATTTATTGACAGTTTACATGTTGGATGTTAAGTTTCGTCACTTTCACAGTAAGGTACAATAAGAAGTCATGTTACCGTAATCTTACATGAAAATCTGTTATAGGCCTATTATAAAATTCTTTTTCAATGAGATGACTTTTTACTTTTGATTTAAAAGTATGTATGTTGTTGATACTCCGCAATTCTTTTGGTAAATTATTGTAAAATCTAACATCATTTTGGTTGAGTCCAGTTTCATAAAGCACTGTACGATGATAATCAGTTTGAGGGTCAATTTTCCCACGAGTGTTATGCGAGTGACTAATCTCTTTGCCAAATACGGTAAATCAAAATTGGATTGGACATAAGTCACAATTTCTAAAATGTAAATACCAGTTGATGTTCACATATTAATACTCTTGATAACACCTTTCCGACTTTCATGTCTTTTTCTACTCGACAGAATTCCAAGTGCATAGAAGTGCGCCGATAAGTCCAATGAACTAGGCCCTAAACAAATTTGCAATATAAAACTGGACTCATCTTTATACAGTACGCCTACATTGAAAAAATTCTTTTCCTAAACATGTTCAGGTTTACCCAAGTTGGTCATCCAACCAAGAATTTGTAAATGATGACAAAATATGTCATGTCCAATATTTATGGGGAAAAAATCGTAAAATCAGTAGTTTGGTTCGATATTGAATCTAATTTATGGTATCGATCATTGATCAAAATTGGTTAATCTTTCTTGTCCGAGTCATTTTTTACGTTCTACCATTTAGGCGTAAATAACGACATTATCGATAATCTAGTCGACCATGTGTAATAAGTAATAAATGAAAATGTGTTTCCTATTGTTTCAGCAGTTGGAAGTATACCACGCCGCGGGTGGTTCGTTGGTCCGAGCAAGAAGTATCACGGTGCCAACTTCAGGTAGCTCTCCAAGGATGCATGCCGTATGCTGCCAAGACCAACCATCTCTACCATTCTGTTCACACTTTGGAATCTCACGTGGATACAATATTCAGGTAATAAAAGTGAAATGTGCTTGAATTTCAATTCTCAAACGTATAACTTCGGTAAATGGGACCAACACATGAAACTCAGTTGCTAACGGGCATGCTTTCATTGTGATACGAGACGGGCATTTTGGGTCATGTTTCGATCCCTGAATATTCACATTTTTCTGTATTTTTTTTCTGCAGTCTGGGCTTGAAAGCGAGATGATTCCTACCTGCCTACCCCCCTCCCACCTATCATCAGCTGTTACTGGCCGGGCCAATGTGTCAGTGTGATAGCAAAATTCTTGTCAGTGTGCTTCCAAGCCTTTAGATTAGAGGTCCTGTTGTTTTATACTTTGATGATTGGATTGAGGAAAATGTCTGATGACGTAGGCAACAACGGCTACGATCTTTTTTCATTGGCGATTACGTGGAAACGTTTCAGTTTTTAACAAAGAGAATGAGTCGCTTCCGGTGTAGTATATTTTCGTTGAGATTTTCATGGAAAATATTATTGATGTCCACCATTTTGTTGCCTATTTCACTGCATAGAATCAATTTCGTCTCAAATGGTTTGAAATGATCTCTTTTGCGATAATTTTGTGAAATGAAAACCACTTTGAATGCATCTAAACACTATGAAACATACCTAGCTGTTGGTGGGGACATTAAACAAGCAATAATGAACATGAAATAATATGTCTTAACAGTATTTTAGTAATATCGTACTTTCCCTTATTACAAAACGAACGTACGTTCAAGTATAGTATGTAGGCTACTCGTAAGATATTTTATAGTCATTTTTATCTTACAATTGCGCGACTTATGAAAAGTGCTCCGAATTAAAACCTGAGAGCTCAATTCCACACATTCCAAGAAGCCTGTGAGTTTTAGGTAATTGAGGCTATGGCTATGATGTTATGAAAACGTAACGGTACAGCAAAGTAGAGACAGAAATCGTATCGATCGTGTCGGACGACTAAAATCGCAACTAGAAACCCTGCCCTGTTCAAGTCAATTAACAAACTCTACATAATAATGTTATTACCTAAATAATATCATTGCCCAGTATTATTAAGTCCAGTTCTAGCCTATGTCCAAAAGTTGGTGAAAACAAATGATAGGCCTATAACTAGAGACATGTAAAAATAGCAATTGCTATAAAAGCAATGAAATTTAAAAGTGCTTTAATACATGTTTTTCTAGTATATCTTGATGTTTCAATACATTTGATGTTGTTTGATCAAGTTTTTTGAAAAGGCGACAAAGCGCTACAGAAGGCTGATTCTGCTATTTTTCAATGTATTTGCGATATAAACGCTACATTTAGAATAGAAACATTATAGACGCTATTTTCTGAAAAATTATATCAATTGAGGTACAAAAGGATGAAGTTAGTTGGGAATTTCGAAAACCAAAAAGCAGCTGAAAATGCAGGCGCCAGATGAGGCGTAGATATAACCAGGTGGTGCACACTATTTTTATGAAAATATCGATTGATGTGTTTCTCTTGTATGCAAACGTACGTTACATAATGATTTTGTCAGTACGATACTGTCGTTACGCTACAAAACGTTGCACTACAAAAAATGACGTTTCAAAATAATAGATGCACCAAAGTGCTATTTTTCAAATTCAAAATGCTATGAAAAGAAAAAATAGAAGCTATATTTACATGTCTCTACCTATAACCATTGTGGTAACAAGTTTATACTGTCAGTTGGAGCTACTCCCACGTTGGTAAAATTTTCCCAACGTTGGTACGTTGAGAGAAAATGTCCAATTTGAACAGTTATGTTGAGAGTTGAAATATCAGTATTTACAAGTTCTCATAAATTCAATATGATCCATAACGCATATATGTTGATAATGAATGAATGATTGTTAGGGTTTAGAGGCGCATCCACAATGAGGTCATTTTGTGTCCATGCTATATTTATTGATAAGTCCAATGAACTAAGCCCTAATCAAATTTATGATACAAAACTGGTTTCATGTTAAGGCCTCCATTTAAAAAATACTTCTCATAAATTTGTTCAGGTTTACCCAAGTTTGTCATTCAACCAAGAATTTGTAATTGATACCAAAATATGTCATATCCACTATTTATGGGAAGAAATCGTAAAATCTGTAGTTCCGTTTGATATCGAAGCAAATTTATGGTATCGAACATTGATCGAAATTAATAAATCGTTCTGGTCCGAATTATCATTCTCTTTCTACCATATAGGTCTCAATAAGGACATTATCAATAATTTAGTTGACCCTGTGCAATAAGTAATAGATGAGAATGTGTTTTCTATTGTTACAGTGGTTGGAGTACCTACCACGCCTCGGGTTGGTCCGAGCGAGAAGTATCACTGGTGCCGACTTCAGGTAGTGGCGTACCTAACTCTCCAAGGATCTCCAACCATCTCTACCATTCCGTTCACACTTCGGAATCCCACATGGATACAATATTCAGGTAAAGAAAGTGAAATGTGCTTGAATTTCAATTCTCAAAGGTATAAAGTTGGGTTCCCATGACGATATTTTCACGTGACGTTCGTCAAATCACCGTACGGCATCGTTGGTATAAAGTAGATCATGTTCCCATACCATTTGTTTTCCCGTCACGTGAGCTAATGCGTTCTATCGGCAGAAACTAGAACTATTTAGAGACAACCATAGAAATCAAAGGTTCAAACAAGACGCTATCTCAGGCAGGTAAATTATCTAATGGCCTCGACGAACATTTCGGGATAGAAACTCATCATTGAAAATGAATAATTGTGTTTAACCTCAAGATACAAAACAGCGTGTGATTTTGCGCGCGATTATAAAACAATAATATCGAAATGAAACGAAAATGCGACGATGCAATCCTACAGTCGATTGTCGGCTGAAGTTTTGACCGACGGGATGTGAAAAAAACGTCATGGGAACCTAGCATAACTTGGGTAAATGGGACCAACACACGGAACTCAGTTGCTAACGTGCATGCTTCAATACGAGACGGACATTTGTTATCCACGGCATTCCGTGCCTTTTGTAAACGTCAATATTCATCAATTTTGTTTCAGTAACAGTCAGACTATCAAATTTGATAATAATTTCATCGAGTAATATCGTAGGGTCCGAAATTAGTAATAGGCCTGTTTGTTTGTGTTGCACCACCTGAACTAAAGTGCAGCTGGTGTAAAAAGGAAGTACGTCATATTTCGGGTTTTGTGCAGGAAATGATACCTAAATGATGAGGTACAAACAAACACGAATTTGCCGATTTTTCGGTTTCTAGACGCGAATTTTGAAATGGAAGCAGACCCGTTGATGGAGAAAGAGATATTAAATATCATGGAATGTGATTAATGAATAGTAAATATTTAATAATGACAACCCTTATTCGATTATATATATTTTCATTCTCATCAACACGAATTTAGGCGTCAACAACTAGTAAGCCAGCAAAGCGTCCGCGTACAACTTGATTTTGGCGCCTGCCACCTTCACTGAACCAAGCACACCCGCTCCGTAGTTGGTGTAGAACTACCTGAACTAGTGCAAGTGAACCGGGACAAACAAACAAGAAAGTGCAGCTTGGTGCAGAACCACGGTTACAAACAAACACGATTGTGCAAGAACTGAAGAACCAGTTCAGCTAGTGCAGGACAAACAAACAGGCTTATTAGCTCATCCCACTGGACTTCTTTAGTTCCCGTTCTACTTTTTTTTTAATATTGGGTTTTAACGATGCACTGCTATGATAGTGTGGATCTATTTTTTTTTGATGCCTATATTTATTGAAGCATATCATTTTATAGGGTACTATTGAAAAAAGGAGCTGCAAGGAGATCAATGATGCACAATTTTTTTATCAGAAGTTCCATTACATTCATCCTGTACTTGTTGGTGGCCTCACAGGCAGGCTCGTAGAACTTTGATCTGTTTTTGTGGGGGAGGGCTGGTCGCCGAGTACATTAATTGAAGAAAAGTGAATATATTGGGTATGTCGAGCGATTTGTTGAGTAGCGGCAATGTGATCATGTGAAATATCCAGATATGCTAGACCGTTTCATTAGTGCTAAATTTGTACATCTCCAGTTATACTACACTTTTATATTCCACGTTTATGCTTAGTTTTAAACTTTGAATTTTCAATGCATCATTGAAAATAAAAACTTGACCACAATATGCAAATGAGATGTATACAAACTGTTAAGAATCAAGAACTGAACTGAGCAACCAGCAATGTATTGACTGGTGGTACTTGTCAAAATTCTTCAATCTGGAATTATTTTCACTTGTACATTTTGACTGCTGGCTAATCCATGGGAAGATTTTAATACAAACTTTTTCCCACTGTTGCAGGTTGTCCCATGTGTTCAACACATGGGTACACTCGTTCCAGCTTACAGTACAAGATACTTCATGCTGTTGCCGACTGCAGGATCATGTTAGAGTTCATTCCGTCCATTGCCGCTTCGACTGCAGCCAGCCAGTCAAGCACGCAGCTGATCAAGACAAGTCATGCAGTTGCCAAGGATCTCGTTAGGGTTCAGTTCGTCGATCACACGAATCAAAGCTGGGGCTTCAGTCAGTCAAGCAAGCAGCTGATTAAGCAGCCTGCAGTGTTTTGATTAGATGACTGTTGATCATTTCACTTACTATATTGGCATGTGAATGCATTCAGAAAAAAGTTATAATGATGAGTCAACAAATATCTTGTGATGACATGATTTATTGATATAACTTGTACAGAAAAAATGGTAATAAATTAATGATAAGTTACAATGACATATAATGTGTTCTCACTTGTGAATATCCCATGTCTCCTAGTATTCCCAGTGCAGCCCGCAAGAGGGGGGGTCAGGGGTTGGTGAAGAGTGGGGGGGCTTGACCTTGAACCCTTGCGTGCAAGAGCGGCTCGTGTAGCTTCCTAAAGAGCTACGCAAGTCTCTCTTGAACGTTCGAATACAAGGTCTCCACCACACTCTCCAGCAAATCTTACATGGTGGTTAGACGCATGACGATGCACCCTGGAATGCAAGACAGGCTCAAACGAGTCTATCTCACACGCAAGAGTAGAATGTCTCGCCCAATAGCTATGCAGATCCAACCCCTGACCCCCTGTGAACCCTTTACCCACGGCTCAGGTGCAGGCACTTTATCCACAGCCTACGTGGGGTCAAGCCCTTTAGCCACGGCTCAGGTGAGAACAGGCACCAGTGCTCATGGGTATCAGGTTTCTTTTAGCTCAGGGCAACAAGATCCCTACTCGGAGCAGTAGTTTATTTACTATGACATTGCTTGGTCACTTGCCTGTTGTTGGACTCTAGGCCGGAAACTCCGCCATTCTGAGCTTTGATCGAGTTGGTATAAGACACTGGGCTGATCAAACCACACTGGTCTAGCCTACCCGGCTCGGGAATCAGTTTCACAATAGGCTGAATCATACCTTTGTGCGGGCTGCACTGAGGTCAGTTTACCCACATAACAGTGCATCTAACTACATTTACCTACTATCTCTTGATTGCAACAATGCTCCAAGGACTGAGTCTTCATGGTGAGCTGCAGCCTGCAAACAGAAAAGTGCTCTGATAAACTCGACTGATTAAAGAAGCAATTCGAAGGATTACAAATTCACTATATGCCGTACCATGGTGAGTACACTACGTTACTATACTCGCATCAGCCATTTCCAAGAAAAAGGTGTCTGAATTTCCCAAAAACTGCAATTTCCAGCCACTTTTCAGAGTCATAAAAAATCATCATTTTTGATTCGGCTAAAATTTTGTAGGAAGACAAGAGGACATTTCAGAAGAGTTATTCCGTTGAAATTTTGCTAATAATGCTAATGGAAAAGTAATTAGAAGGATTCCAGAATTCTATAATATGGGACTCTACCATGGTGAGTACACTAAGTTGTTTTTCGCTCTAAAATCTTTAAATTAAACTCGATTTAGGAACGGAGACCGGATTTGTGTTCCAATTTTATCACACTACACATACATAACAACAGAACTGAGAAATTCAACCAAAAATTTCAAGCGACAAAAAAATTTGACCAAAATGTACAGGGTTAACTAAGGTACTTTTGGACCTTTCGCAATTAATTTCTATGAACTGGTGAGAGCTATGATGTTCTAGTATTTTTTAAGAGTATAACTTGATGGTCCCTAAATCCTCAGCAAATTTGGCTATACTCGCATCAGCCATTTCCAAGAAAAAGGTGTCTGAATTTCCCAAAAACTGCAATTTCCAGCCACTTTTCAGAGTCATAAAAATCATCATTTTTGATTCGGCTAAAATTTTGTAGGAAGACAAGAGGACATTTCAGAAGAGTTATTCCGTTGAAATTTTGCTAATAATGCTAATGGAAAAGTAATTAGAAGGATTCCAGAATTCTATAATATGGGACTCTACCATGGTGAGTACACTAAGTTGTTTTTCGCTCTAAAATCTTTAAATTAAACTCGATTTAGGAACGGAGACCGGATTTGTGTTCCAATTTTATCACACTACACATACATAACAACAGAACTGAGAAATTCAACCAAAAATTTCAAGCGACAAAAAAATTTGACCAAAATGTACAGGGTTAACTAAGGTACTTTTGGACCTTTCGCAATTAATTTCTATGAACTGGTGAGAGCTATGATGTTCTAGTATTTTTTAAGAGTATAACTTGATGGTCCCTAAATCCTCAGCAAATTTGGCTATACTCGCATCAGCCATTTCCAAGAAAAAGGTGTCTGAATTTCCCAAAAACTGCAATTTCCAGCCACTTTTCAGAGTCATAAAAAATCATCATTTTTGATTCGGCTAAAATTTTGTAGGAAGACAAGAGGACATTTCAGAAGAGTTATTCCGTTGAAATTTTGCTAATAATGCTAATGGAAAAGTAATTAGAAGGATTCCAGAATTCTATAATATGGGACTCTACCATGGTGAGTACACTAAGTTGTTTTTCGCTCTAAAATCTTTAAATTAAACTCGATTTAGGAACGGAGACCGGATTTGTGTTCCAATTTTATCACACTACACATACATAACAACAGAACTGAGAAATTCAACCAAAAATTTCAAGCGACAAAAAAATTTGACCAAAATGTACAGGGTTAACTAAGGTACTTTTGGACCTTTCGCAATTAATTTCTATGAACTGGTGAGAGCTATGATGTTCTAGTATTTTTTTAAGAGTATAACTTGATGGTCCCTAAATCCTCAGCAAATTTGGCTATACTCGCATCAGCCATTTCCAAGAAAAAGGTGTCTGAATTTCCCAAAAACTGCAATTTCCAGCCACTTTTCAGAGTCATAAAAATCATCATTTTTGATTCGGCTAAAATTTTGTAGGAAGACAAGAGGACATTTCAGAAGAGTTATTCCGTTGAAATTTTGCTAATAATGCTAATGGAAAAGTAATTAGAAGGATTCCAGAATTCTATAATATGGGACTCTACCATGGTGAGTACACTAAGTTGTTTTTCGCTCTAAAATCTTTAAATTAAACTCGATTTAGGAACGGAGACCGGATTTGTGTTCCAATTTTATCACACTACACATACATAACAACAGAACTGAGAAATTCAACCAAAAATTTCAAGCGACAAAAAAATTTGACCAAAATGTACAGGGTTAACTAAGGTACTTTTGGACCTTTCGCAATTAATTTCTATGAACTGGTGAGAGCTATGATGTTCTAGTATTTTTTTAAGAGTATAACTTGATGGTCCCTAAATCCTCAGCAAATTTGGCTATACTCGCATCAGCCATTTCCAAGAAAGAGGTGTCTGAATTTCCCAAAAACTGCAATTTCCAGCCACTTTTCAGAGTCATAAAAATCATCATTTTTGATTCGGCTAAAATTTTGTAGGAAGACAAGAGGACATTTCAGAAGAGTTATTCCGTTGAAATTTTGCTAATAATGCTAATGGAAAAGTAATTAGAAGGATTCCAGAATTCTATAATATGGGACTCTACCATGGTGAGTACACTAAGTTGTTTTTCGCTCTAAAATCTTTAAATTAAACTCGATTTAGGAACGGAGACCGGATTTGTGTTCCAATTTTATCACACTACACATACATAACAACAGAACTGAGAAATTCAACCAAAAATTTCAAGCGACAAAAAAATTTGACCAAAATGTACAGGGTTAACTAAGGTACTTTTGGACCTTTCGCAATTAATTTCTATGAACTGGTGAGAGCTATGATGTTCTAGTATTTTTTTAAGAGTATAACTTGATGGTCCCTAAATCCTCAGCAAATTTGGCTATACTCGCATCAGCCATTTCCAAGAAAAAGGTGTCTGAATTTCCCAAAAACTGCAATTTCCAGCCACTTTTCAGAGTCATAAAAATCATCATTTTTGATTCGGCTAAAATTTTGTAGGAAGACAAGAGGACATTTCAGAAGAGTTATTCCGTTGAAATTTTGCTAATAATGCTAATGGAAAAGTAATTAGAAGGATTCCAGAATTCTATAATATGGGACTCTACCATGGTGAGTACACTAAGTTGTTTTTCGCTCTAAAATCTTTAAATTAAACTCGATTTAGGAACGGAGACCGGATTTGTGTTCCAATTTTATCACACTACACATACATAACAACAGAACTGAGAAATTCAACCAAAAATTTCAAGCGACAAAAAAATTTGACCAAAATGTACAGGGTTAACTAAGGTACTTTTGGACCTTTCGCAATTAATTTCTATGAACTGGTGAGAGCTATGATGTTCTAGTATTTTTTTAAGAGTATAACTTGATGGTCCCTAAATCCTCAGCAAATTTGGCTATACTCGCATCAGCCATTTCCAAGAAAAAGGTGTCTGAATTTCCCAAAAACTGCAATTTCCAGCCACTTTTCAGAGTCATAAAAATCATCATTTTTGATTCGGCTAAAATTTTGTAGGAAGACAAGAGAACATTTCAGAAGAGTTATTCCGTTGAAATTTTGCTAATAATGCTAATGGAAAAGTAATTAGAAGGATTCCAGAATTCTATAATATGGGACTCTACCATGGTGAGTACACTAAGTTGTTTTTCGCTCTAAAATCTTTAAATTAAACTCGATTTAGGAACGGAGACCGGATTTGTGTTCCAATTTTATCACACTACACATACATAACAACAGAACTGAGAAATTCAACCAAAAATTTCAAGCGACAAAAAAATTTGACCAAAATGTACAGGGTTAACTAAGGTACTTTTGGACCTTTCGCAATTAATTTCTATGAACTGGTGAGAGCTATGATGTTCTAGTATTTTTTTAAGAGTATAACTTGATGGTCCCTAAATCCTCAGCAAATTTGGCTATACTCGCATCAGCCATTTCCAAGAAAAAGGTGTCTGAATTTCCCAAAAACTGCAATTTCCAGCCACTTTTCAGAGTCATAAAAATCATCATTTTTGATTCGGCTAAAATTTTGTAGGAAGACAAGAGGACATTTCAGAAGAGTTATTCCGTTGAAATTTTGCTAATAATGCTAATGGAAAAGTAATTAGAAGGATTCCAGAATTCTATAATATGGGACTCTACCATGGTGAGTACACTAAGTTGTTTTTCGCTCTAAAATCTTTAAATTAAACTCGATTTAGGAACGGAGACCGGATTTGTGTTCCAATTTTATCACACTACACATACATAACAACAGAACTGAGAAATTCAACCAAAAATTTCAAGCGACAAAAAAATTTGACCAAAATGTACAGGGTTAACTAAGGTACTTTTGGACCTTTCGCAATTAATTTCTATGAACTGGTGAGAGCTATGATGTTCTAGTATTTTTTTAAGAGTATAACTTGATGGTCCCTGAATCCTCAGCAAATTTGGCTATACTCGCATCAGCCATTTCCAAGAAAAAGGTGTCTGAATTTCCCAAAAACTGCAATTTCCAGCCACTTTTCAGAGTCATAAAAATCATCATTTTTGATTCGGCTAAAATTTTGTAGGAAGACAAGAGGACATTTCAGAAGAGTTATTCCGTTGAAATTTTGCTAATAATGCTAATGGAAAAGTAATTAGAAGGATTCCAGAATTCTATAATATGGGACTCTACCATGGTGAGTACACTAAGTTGTTTTTCGCTCTAAAATCTTTAAATTAAACTCGATTTAGGAACGGAGACCGGATTTGTGTTCCAATTTTATCACACTACACATACATAACAACAGAACTGAGAAATTCAACCAAAAATTTCAAGCGACAAAAAAATTTGACCAAAATGTACAGGGTTAACTAAGGTACTTTTGGACCTTTCGCAATTAATTTCTATGAACTGGTGAGAGCTATGATGTTCTAGTATTTTTTAATGAGTATAACTTGATGGTCCCTAAATCCTCAGCAAATTTGGCTATACTCGCATCAGCCATTTCCAAGAAAAAGGTGTCTGAATTTCCCAAAAACTGCAATTTCCAGCCACTTTTCAGAGTCATAAAAAATCATCATTTTTGATTCGGCTAAAATTTTGTAGGAAGACAAGAGGACATTTCAGAAGAGTTATTCCGTTGAAATTTTGCTAATAATGCTAATGGAAAAGTAATTAGAAGGATTCCAGAATTCTATAATATGGGACTCTACCATGGTGAGTACACTAAGTTGTTTTTCGCTCTAAAATCTTTAAATTAAACTCGATTTAGGAACGGAGACCGGATTTGTGTTCCAATTTTATCACACTACACATACATAACAACAGAACTGAGAAATTCAACCAAAAATTTCAAGCGACAAAAAAATTTGACCAAAATGTACAGGGTTAACTAAGGTACTTTTGGACCTTTCGCAATTAATTTCTATGAACTGGTGAGAGCTATGATGTTCTAGTATTTTTTTAAGAGTATAACTTGATGGTCCCTAAATCCTCAGCAAATTTGGCTATACTCGCATCAGCCATTTCCAAGAAAAAGGTGTCTGAATTTCCCAAAAACTGCAATTTCCAGCCACTTTTCAGAGTCATAAAAATCATCATTTTTGATTCGGCTAAAATTTTGTAGGAAGACAAGAGGACATTTCAGAAGAGTTATTCCGTTGAAATTTTGCTAATAATGCTAATGGAAAAGTAATTAGAAGGATTCCAGAATTCTATAATATGGGACTCTACCATGGTGAGTACACTAAGTTGTTTTTCGCTCTAAAATCTTTAAATTAAACTCGATTTAGGAACGGAGACCGGATTTGTGTTCCAATTTTATCACACTACACATACATAACAACAGAACTGAGAAATTCAACCAAAAATTTCAAGCGACAAAAAAATTTGACCAAAATGTACAGGGTTAACTAAGGTACTTTTGGACCTTTCGCAATTAATTTCTATGAACTGGTGAGAGCTATGATGTTCTAGTATTTTTTTAAGAGTATAACTTGATGGTCCCTAAATCCTCAGCAAATTTGGCTATACTCGCATCAGCCATTTCCAAGAAAAAGGTGTCTGAATTTCCCAAAAACTGCAATTTCCAGCCACTTTTCAGAGTCATAAAAATCATCATTTTTGATTCGGCTAAAATTTTGTAGGAAGACAAGAGGACATTTCAGAAGAGTTATTCCGTTGAAATTTTGCTAATAATGCTAATGGAAAAGTAATTAGAAGGATTCCAGAATTCTATAATATGGGACTCTACCATGGTGAGTACACTAAGTTGTTTTTCGCTCTAAAATCTTTAAATTAAACTCGATTTAGGAACGGAGACCGGATTTGTGTTCCAATTTTATCACACTACACATACATAACAACAGAACTGAGAAATTCAACCAAAAATTTCAAGCGACAAAAAAATTTGACCAAAATGTACAGGGTTAACTAAGGTACTTTTGGACCTTTCGCAATTAATTTCTATGAACTGGTGAGAGCTATGATGTTCTAGTATTTTTTTAAGAGTATAACTTGATGGTCCCTAAATCCTCAGCAAATTTGGCTATACTCGCATCAGCCATTTCCAAGAAAAAGGTGTCTGAATTTCCCAAAAACTGCAATTTCCAGCCACTTTTCAGAGTCATAAAAAATCATCATTTTTGATTCGGCTAAAATTTTGTAGGAAGACAAGAGGACATTTCAGAAGAGTTATTCCGTTGAAATTTTGCTAATAATGCTAATGGAAAAGTAATTAGAAGGATTCCAGAATTCTATAATATGGGACTCTACCATGGTGAGTACACTAAGTTGTTTTTCGCTCTAAAATCTTTAAATTAAACTCGATTTAGGAACGGAGACCGGATTTGTGTTCCAATTTTATCACACTACACATACATAACAACAGAACTGAGAAATTCAACCAAAAATTTCAAGCGACAAAAAAATTTGACCAAAATGTACAGGGTTAACTAAGGTACTTTTGGACCTTTCGCAATTAATTTCTATGAACTGGTGAGAGCTATGATGTTCTAGTATTTTTTTAAGAGTATAACTTGATGGTCCCTAAATCCTCAGCAAATTTGGCTATACTCGCATCAGCCATTTCCAAGAAAAAGGTGTCTGAATTTCCCAAAAACTGCAATTTCCAGCCACTTTTCAGAGTCATAAAAATCATCATTTTTGATTCGGCT
Source organism: Brachyptera putata (assembly GCA_907164805.1). Taxonomy (NCBI): domain Eukaryota; kingdom Metazoa; phylum Arthropoda; class Insecta; order Plecoptera; family Taeniopterygidae; genus Brachyptera; species Brachyptera putata. The sequence goes on along the minus strand of OU015473.1, from coordinate 9,935,272 downwards.
AAAATTTTGTAGGAAGACAAGAGGACATTTCAGAAGAGTTATTCCGTTGAAATTTTGCTAATAATGCTAATGGAAAAGTAATTAGAAGGATTCCAGAATTCTATAATATGGGACTCTACCATGGTGAGTACACTAAGTTGTTTTTCGCTCTAAAATCTTTAAATTAAACTCGATTTAGGAACGGAGACCGGATTTGTGTTCCAATTTTATCACACTACACATACATAACAACAGAACTGAGAAATTCAACCAAAAATTTCAAGCGACAAAAAAATTTGACCAAAATGTACAGGGTTAACTAAGGTACTTTTGGACCTTTCGCAATTAATTTCTATGAACTGGTGAGAGCTATGATGTTCTAGTATTTTTTTAAGAGTATAACTTGATGGTCCCTAAATCCTCAGCAAATTTGGCTATACTCGCATCAGCCATTTCCAAGAAAAAGGTGTCTGAATTTCCCAAAAACTGCAATTTCCAGCCACTTTTCAGAGTCATAAAAATCATCATTTTTGATTCGGCTAAAATTTTGTAGGAAGACAAGAGGACATTTCAGAAGAGTTATTCCGTTGAAATTTTGCTAATAATGCTAATGGAAAAGTAATTAGAAGGATTCCAGAATTCTATAATATGGGACTCTACCATGGTGAGTACACTAAGTTGTTTTTCGCTCTAAAATCTTTAAATTAAACTCGATTTAGGAACGGAGACCGGATTTGTGTTCCAATTTTATCACACTACACATACATAACAACAGAACTGAGAAATTCAACCAAAAATTTCAAGCGACAAAAAAATTTGACCAAAATGTACAGGGTTAACTAAGGTACTTTTGGACCTTTCGCAATTAATTTCTATGAACTGGTGAGAGCTATGATGTTCTAGTATTTTTTTAAGAGTATAACTTGATGGTCCCTAAATCCTCAGCAAATTTGGCTATACTCGCATCAGCCATTTCCAAGAAAAAGGTGTCTGAATTTCCCAAAAACTGCAATTTCCAGCCACTTTTCAGAGTCATAAAAAATCATCATTTTTGATTCGGCTAAAATTTTGTAGGAAGACAAGAGGACATTTCAGAAGAGTTATTCCGTTGAAATTTTGCTAATAATGCTAATGGAAAAGTAATTAGAAGGATTCCAGAATTCTATAATATGGGACTCTACCATGGTGAGTACACTAAGTTGTTTTTCGCTCTAAAATCTTTAAATTAAACTCGATTTAGGAACGGAGACCGGATTTGTGTTCCAATTTTATCACACTACACATACATAACAACAGAACTGAGAAATTCAACCAAAAATTTCAAGCGACAAAAAAATTTGACCAAAATGTACAGGGTTAACTAAGGTACTTTTGGACCTTTCGCAATTAATTTCTATGAACTGGTGAGAGCTATGATGTTCTAGTATTTTTTTAAGAGTATAACTTGATGGTCCCTAAATCCTCAGCAAATTTGGCTATACTCGCATCAGCCATTTCCAAGAAAAAGGTGTCTGAATTTCCCAAAAACTGCAATTTCCAGCCACTTTTCAGAGTCATAAAAATCATCATTTTTGATTCGGCTAAAATTTTGTAGGAAGACAAGAGGACATTTCAGAAGAGTTATTCCGTTGAAATTTTGCTAATAATGCTAATGGAAAAGTAATTAGAAGGATTCCAGAATTCTATAATATGGGACTCTACCATGGTGAGTACACTAAGTTGTTTTTCGCTCTAAAATCTTTAAATTAAACTCGATTTAGGAACGGAGACCGGATTTGTGTTCCAATTTTATCACACTACACATACATAACAACAGAACTGAGAAATTCAACCAAAAATTTCAAGCGACAAAAAAATTTGACCAAAATGTACAGGGTTAACTAAGGTACTTTTGGACCTTTCGCAATTAATTTCTATGAACTGGTGAGAGCTATGATGTTCTAGTATTTTTTTAAGAGTATAACTTGATGGTCCCTAAATCCTCAGCAAATTTGGCTATACTCGCATCAGCCATTTCCAAGAAAAAGGTGTCTGAATTTCCCAAAAACTGCAATTTCCAGCCACTTTTCAGAGTCATAAAAATCATCATTTTTGATTCGGCTAAAATTTTGTAGGAAGACAAGAGGACATTTCAGAAGAGTTATTCCGTTGAAATTTTGCTAATAATGCTAATGGAAAAGTAATTAGAAGGATTCCAGAATTCTATAATATGGGACTCTACCATGGTGAGTACACTAAGTTGTTTTTCGCTCTAAAATCTTTAAATTAAACTCGATTTAGGAACGGAGACCGGATTTGTGTTCCAATTTTATCACACTACACATACATAACAACAGAACTGAGAAATTCAACCAAAAATTTCAAGCGACAAAAAAATTTGACCAAAATGTACAGGGTTAACTAAGGTACTTTTGGACCTTTCGCAATTAATTTCTATGAACTGGTGAGAGCTATGATGTTCTAGTATTTTTTTAAGAGTATAACTTGATGGTCCCTAAATCCTCAGCAAATTTGGCTATACTCGCATCAGCCATTTCCAAGAAAAAGGTGTCTGAATTTCCCAAAAACTGCAATTTCCAGCCACTTTTCAGAGTCATAAAAATCATCATTTTTGATTCGGCTAAAATTTTGTAGGAAGACAAGAGGACATTTCAGAAGAGTTATTCCGTTGAAATTTTGCTAATAATGCTAATGGAAAAGTAATTAGAAGGATTCCAGAATTCTATAATATGGGACTCTACCATGGTGAGTACACTAAGTTGTTTTTCGCTCTAAAATCTTTAAATTAAACTCGATTTAGGAACGGAGACCGGATTTGTGTTCCAATTTTATCACACTACACATACATAACAACAGAACTGAGAAATTCAACCAAAAATTTCAAGCGACAAAAAAATTTGACCAAAATGTACAGGGTTAACTAAGGTACTTTTGGACCTTTCGCAATTAATTTCTATGAACTGGTGAGAGCTATGATGTTCTAGTATTTTTTTAAGAGTATAACTTGATGGTCCCTAAATCCTCAGCAAATTTGGCTATACTCGCATCAGCCATTTCCAAGAAAAAGGTGTCTGAATTTCCCAAAAACTGCAATTTCCAGCCACTTTTCAGAGTCATAAAAATCATCATTTTTGATTCGGCTAAAATTTTGTAGGAAGACAAGAGGACATTTCAGAAGAGTTATTCCGTTGAAATTTTGCTAATAATGCTAATGGAAAAGTAATTAGAAGGATTCCAGAATTCTATAATATGGGACTCTACCATGGTGAGTACACTAAGTTGTTTTTCGCTCTAAAATCTTTAAATTAACTCGATTTAGGAACGGAGACCGGATTTGTGTTCCAATTTTATCACACTACACATACATAACAACAGAACTGAGAAATTCAACCAAAAATTTCAAGCGACAAAAAAATTTGACCAAAATGTACAGGGTTAACTAAGGTACTTTTGGACCTTTCGCAATTAATTTCTATGAACTGGTGAGAGCTATGATGTTCTAGTATTTTTTTAAGAGTATAACTTGATGGTCCCTGAATCCTCAGCAAATTTGGCTATACTCGCATCAGCCATTTCCAAGAAAAAGGTGTCTGAATTACCCAAAAACTGCAATTTCCAGCCACTTTTCAGAGTCATAAAAAATCATCATTTTTGATTCGGCTAAAATTTTGTAGGAAGACGAGAGGACATTTCAAAAAAGTTATTCCGTTGAAATTTTGCTAATAATGCTGATGGAAAAGAATGCAGAGCTGCTGATGCAGAGAAGAAAAATGTCGTGACTGCTGATTCAGCTAAAATTTTGTGGGACGGTTAGGCCTAAGGGACATTGGGAAAAATCAATAAATTCTCCGATTACCGACACCATTATGATTATTGAAAAATAATTACTCTGTTTCTCTACTTACTGGCATCAGGCGTGTAGGAATTTTGATTTGTAGTCTTTTCCTCTCCTTTCCTCTTCTTGCTACGTCCTCACTGCGACAACTCCTACATCGTACTGCCGTCCAAGTTGCCTTCTCTTCCTTCTTCAACCGTAGGCCTCCTGCTAGTTGGTAAGTGTGCTGACATGGTACTTGTAGTTCTCGTTGTTGCGTTCATCTTCTTCCCTCCTTCCCTCTTCTTCCTACGTTTAGTATGTACTGGCACCATCCTTTGTTGACAATCCGTAACAACTGTAACAAAAAAAATACAGTAATGAAATGTCACACATAGGCCTATTTTATGGAAATCAACAGCACATCTTGAAATACCATAGGTCACACATAGGCCTATTTTATGGAAATCAACAGCACATCTTGAAATACCATAGGCCTACAGGAATCGAACCCGCACTCACAATCTCCAAGGCCAAACGCAACCGCCACCTTCGCTGTGCCAATATCGTTAAAACTGGTCACATGAGGTCAGTATTTAAAATCAAATTAAAGCACATCACAACCCTAGGGCTAGATTTAAGCAAATAGTGACACTCTCTCCTAATTCAATAGAGAACTAGTAGAAATCATCATCTTATTTTAAGAAATTACGGTACCATTCATTAATATGTCCTCCAGGACCCACCCCCTTTTCTGAGTTGTGACGGAGGCATTGTGTTATTCTTCTGATGTTTTGATACACAAATTAGTCATGACTTAGAAAAGGTGGTGAGTCCTGGAAGACAAATAAATTATTTATAACTACTGAAACTGAAATGACAATTTCTAGTTTTCTCTTCAATTGGGAGAAAAAATAACGTCATTATTCTTTCAAATGTAGCCCCAGGGTTGCGATAACTTGAGCTAGGCATCCACACACTGAATTGATTGGTGCAGTGAATTATTGTACTGTACTATAGTACAGCAAAATAAATTGTAAGCATTTGTCATAAGATTAGTTGTTTTATTCACAATTCACAATTTGTATCAATCAAAGTTTTAGGTAAACCTATCATATGATTGTCTTGTATTACCACCTGAATTGGAGGAACGAAGTCCGATACTTCAAGGTTCATATGGTGTTCTACAAACACTACCAGCCAAAAATCACTGCTACATTTACAAGCACAGCTGCACAGTACATTGAGTATATGTTACAGATGGTTCTGAAAGCTTACTTTTGAACCAGTGGTGCACAACCCGCGGCCAACCATACGTATTTCGTGTCTTGTTGACCGAATAATTATCGAAACTTCCATAGCATGTCCTAATAAATTCACATGGAATTGTTTTACTATTTTTAGTCTGCTTTCAATGTATATTTTCTTTGAGGAATCAGTAGGCTTAATAAAATATATGATATTGTGCACGCCATTCTGTAGAAGGTTAAATGTGAATAGAGTTACCTTGTGACAGTAGGCCTACTTAATAATACTTACTTAACACCTCATAATTACTAGTTCTGACTTTGAGGTTAGCTTGGGTTACTTATGATGTTGATTATGATTACGAGTTATGACGAAGATTATGTTGACTTCAACTTTTGCAACATATTTTGCTGAGGCAACATGGAAGCTAATCATCGATTGGTAGAACAGACTCACCGTTTTTAGTTTTGTTCAATTATTCGGCAATTGCCAATTCAATACAGTTCATAAAATGTACTCTATTTATGAATACAACAAACCTGTTTTGACTTTGATTTGTGCATGTTTTCCTGCATTTTTCCACAAAAAAGGGTAGTAGGTTCAAGTCACAGTAAGGTACGGTGACAAAATCCTATGGTAAAATTCTTCTGTTTTTCCCCTGAGGGTTTCAATTGAATTTCAATATTTTTTCCTAAAGCAACGTAAAGAGTGACCTTAGTTTGACCTACCTGACATTTGCCTATATACCGTATGTTGATATAGCTTTGATATTTTTACGGTATCATGACTTGCCCACGTGTTGAAAGTTGGGTCAAATGGTGTCTTGAATAGCCTACTGATTTATCGAAAAGATTATTTTTCATATTAGACCACAGATAAAGCAACATAACTACCTGCAGACCTACTAACTGAAATTATCTAGTTATATCATTTTACCACAACCCGAATGATGGTTTGTGGGAATAGTAGATTAGGCATCTTGGCGGCACGAATGGTTTGTGGGAATAGCAGTTTTGGTAGCCTAAATATACCATATCCTCAACCAATCTTTTCAAGGGAAATGGTTTTTAGGTTATTTAGTACAGTCAGAGGTAGGGCCTAGGGTAGGGTGGATTGTAATTTTAGGGTTCATGACCTGCCCTACTAATCCTAACCTTCATAAACCACAACCTAACATAACCGTAAAACAGACCAGTTAAGAGATAAAGTAGGCCTATATAGTTTTAGTTGCTGTAGGCATGACCCGCACAAATGTTTGTGGGATTATGGATGGTGTATACATTTTCAAAATTAGCCTAGGCCTACTGGCCTAGGCCCTAGACACAGGTAGGCCTAGCTGCTAGGCGCTTTGTCCCACTTTAAGCCCATACCACTTTTCTCTACTGCAGGGCCTGCTTGACAAATTGATGACATACTGTCTTCTAGCTACTTTGGACGATACAAATTATCCACATGAGATTGTTATTGTAGCCTAGTAGATCAACAGATAGGCATAGGCCGAGTCATCCGAGTTCTAGTGTTGTAGCAAAATTCTAGGTTAAGTTCGGCCAAGCAATCTCAGATTGGTTTCAGTCTTACCTGACGCTGAAAATACGGTGTAATAACTCGAAGATACTAGGCGGCATATTTATACGTTCAATCTAATGATATATCTTGACATAACATGCGAGATTCCACACAATTTCTGAAATTAACACCATGTTTCACCTTAGGCGTTAGGTCCAAAACCATTGACAAAATAGGAATGTCAACACTCTCATTGTTACCAACATAGCCAGAGTTCCAGACTTAGGCCCTAGTAACAAGGCCGATAACGAACTTCGCATAACAAATGCTCAATGAACTTGAAAATGGCATAAAATACTTGGCAAAAACTATAATAAAACTTTTAAAAATATAGTTTGTGTGATAAATTAGTGAGGACTTGACGGGTTTAACCTCTTGCAGCTTACTTGGTTTTTGTCTGTGTCTGATATTTTCACGAATACCAACATAAATGTGTTTTATTATTTCCGCCAATGATTGAAACGTGAAGATATTCTTGACAAATTGTTTTCAAAACGGAAAAAGATTACTATAATTACAATAATAAACGGAACAGTCATTTCCACTTTTAAAATTACATTGTTATTATTTCTCAGCACTCTTTTTCATATCACCCAACTTCATTTTACTCTTGAAGTCTTTTTCCAACTCATTTCATTCCCGCTTCGCTCTCTGGATGGAAACTATATTTCCCCACTTCCCTACTCTCTCCACTTCCATTCTTCTCCCCCCCCCCCCAATTGTACTTTTTTGTAATCCCTTTCCAGTGCTATTATTTTACATTCTTTCTACTTTCTACTTTTCCTTTTTTTGGCAAATTTTCTCAAACCATTTCTTCAGTTGTTTTACTTGGCCTTTCTATAATTATTTCAAATGTTATAACCGTTTCAGGATGAATAAATATATATATTGCCCTCGTTGTCAACGTTTGTGGATATTTCAAGGATACGGACTACGGAGGTAGCTAGTGGGCAAGAAAAAGAAAAGTAAGAGAAGACAAGAAGAAAGTATGTTACAAGAAAAGCAAAGAAAATGAAATAAAAACGCAACACTTGGTACTCGCTCTACCAAAAGGATTCCACTTGACCGAGACAGTCCAAACTTGGTTTAGGCCCTCACTCCAGGCCTTTCCACCATGGGTGACCCTCTTGACGATAGCTCTGAAGATCACGAGGTCACGCAAGCCCCCACACCTCATCTAGTTGTCCGGATCCTTTGAGGGGGATAAACAATACAGCAGCACATATTTAGTGATCATATAATTAATCTTTATTTAATTTTCATGTACAGAAACTTCCATTATTAACCGCCAACCAGTGGCAGCATATTTTATTGTACAAATCTCAATTACACTTTCAGCACTATTTACGTTGTACACCTCAAGTATTGTGGATAGTTTTGACAGCGAGAGGCTTTCATTTAATCAGCTAGTTTAGTGATATTTCTCACGTAGTCGATTTAGCGGAATATTAGTTATTTGGTAATATAAGTATTAAACGTTATGACACGTCGAAATTCTAATTAAGAGGAAACAAAGATACTTTCAATACCTTCAAGATGGTATAAAATATAACTAATAACTATATAACTCATATCGGCTGATGGTCAGGTAAATACTGCTGAAAAAACACATTTTAAATGTATATGCCTGACAATTATGCGATGTGAGATGAACAGTTATTAGTTACACTATTATAAAGGTAATGAAACTATATGTGTTTCCTCTTTATTAGAATTTCGATATCTTATACCGTTCAAAAGTAATCACCAAAAAAACTAATATTCCGCTAAACTGACTCCTGTGGACTCTTAAAATGGTCTTTCATTCACAAGTCTAGTCCCAGTTTGTTCAGCTTCGCGCAAGTCGGTGCTTTGTTTTCAAAACGAGTAGGCTCGACATTGGGCTTTCGGTTAACATTTTGGAAAGCCATTATTAATTATACAATTTATTATATACACTTCTGTCATGCAAACCTTTCAGAAAAATAACAAAATATCATAATTTGAAATACCTATTTAATACAAAACTTGTGCACTTTGATGTAGCCTACATTATTTACTAACATCAATAAAATAGTTCATTTCACCGACCATTTCAAATGTTTCACGTGATAAGATCGTTCCTCAATGTACACATCAAATTGTATTGTTTACTATATACTATTTTATTTCAATAAACATATTTTACACAATCAGTATTGAGATGCAAGATATTTCGTACTTTTATATACGAACTTATTAGTAGGGCTGTGCGAGTCTCGAAATTCTCGATTGAGATTCGGAATCGAGATTTCGGAGACTCGGAACTCGATCGAAAATATTTGTCCTCAGATTAAAATTTTAAGTCTCAAAATACTCCAGGTCTCGTACTATGTTGAGCGAGCGATATTGGAAGGAGGATAAACTTGTTATCTCTTTTTCATTTCACAGATTGGTATTAAAAATACAGTGTCTGAGACACGTGAAAAAGTTCTCTATTTTTATATTTAATTTTGAATCGAAATGAATTTGCTAGCTGGAACGAAAATTTGCTTGAGTCTTGCTTGGAAATGAGTCCAGTCCATTGTCCAGTCCATTTTGTGATTTTGTACCCTGTCCATGTCTTTTCACCAACCTGTACCCACCTCATCATTGTCATATTACTTGTTTCTCTTACTCTATATCATCATCTATCATTCTCTCATATCATCCATCACAAATTAATATTCTTTAAATCAAGTCCTACTTTCCAATAATGTAGGCTATATATATAAAAAAAATTCACTGGGGTTTGTTCATAAAATTTCCGTCAGTACTCAATCCAACTATATGCCTCGCCGATAGTACAACTGAAGATATGCACGAACTTCACAAACCACACTTGTCAAATTGCATTACGATACTGATTGTGTACCCAACGTTTAAGTGAGTTAATATTACCCTAATTGTGCCATCACAACCTACCCAAGTGGCTCGATAGCAACGACTTTAAAAGGCATTTTCAGAGTAGTAACGCAGTTTTCATTCACTCATATTATTGACTGCGATTAAACAATAACCGCAAATTTCGTCGTCGACGTCTATTTTGGTGCGGGATTTACACATTATAACTGATGTCAAACGAAAACAGTCACAACTGTTCTGTACACAGAAAATGTTAAGTTTAATTTAAAGTTATTAAAAAAATTATTGAAATTGAAGAAAACTTGGGGGAAAATCAAATTTCTGTGAAGATCAGGAAGAGGTTGACAAACTATATGAAATTTACTTTAGTTCAGTTAAGTTAAGTAGAGATCTAAAATAATAACACAAATTGATGGTTTTTCCTCTTTTGAGGGAGGACAAAATCTTCTTTTTTAAATACAAAAAAGGCCAACCTAGTTGAAATTATATAAAATGAAGTTGTACAAAATGCAATGAATGCATACCAATGGAAATTTCATTTATTTTTTCACAATTTGTCAGTTAAAGTAGGGTTTCTACGGTGGGTTAGACACAAAAAGTAACCTGGGTTTCATATTTTTTAGACTGGAAAGTTACCAGTAATTGCCAATCTTATAGATTATTTCTGGTTTGAAATGAAAAAGAAACTGTAATTTTCATAGAAGGAACGACAATAACTTCACAAGTATATCACGCCTAGATGCTGACCTTCACAGTAAATCTGTAGAATTCTAAAGTACCGGTACTAGCATTCAATTGAATTAAATTCATTCAATTGTACTGATTGCATTCAATTTTATGCAAATATGTAGGCAAACGGACCAGAGGAAGACCTATTCGAGTTGAAAGGAACCAATAAATCAGTATTAACCACCTTTAAAGCAGTCAAACCTACGAGGGGAGAAAACATATATTTATAAACTATAAAGTAGGTGTATTGAGTATTATGTTGATAATGATATGTAAAAGAGATAATTCAATAACTTATGATATGCTACCTAATACTACAGGTTTGCTAATTTAGGGTGTCCTCACCAGGGGATGAGAGCAGTCTACGTACTCAAAACGCAATGAGAAGAAACATAAAAATACTAGCCATCCCCCACACAGTAAAAACTAAAAACGATGCTTTAATACCATATTATTTATTATTTGATGTCTTTATTCATTGAACATTATAGAAACCAAAGAGGAAGTCACAATTAAAAAGATGGATAAAAATGATATATTTAAGTATCTTTTTCATTGTAGGGATGTCAATAATGTTCAATGAATATTATTTTTAGAATCTATTCAATAATCTTTTACTATACGCGTAGCCACGACAGGAGGAGGTCGTCTACCAAATAAATGATCGTAAAACTTTGGTAATTACAGTGAACCCACGTTGATCCAAATGGAAGGGACCTTAAAAAAGTATTTCGATTTATAAACTTTGGAATAAATGAAAAAAAATCTTTTTTCACGAAAATCACCACTCTTCCTAGCTAGAATTCAGTCCATTTCGTATTATGTGCGAGAGAAAGTTATGCTAAGGGCCGAAACTACTCTGAAACACATTCTTATTGATTTTAATAAATACTCATCTATCGGACGGCAGTTGTCCGTGGATACATCTTTAAATAAAATATTGTCAGACCAGATAATTCGAAATGTATCGACCAACTTTTCAAATTCCTGAATTTAACTGATTCGTTGAATAAAGTATGGTTGAATATTCTAATCCACACAAAATAATTTATAAAAAAATTGGAAAATGGGGGATGAAATGACCACGCTGTTGGTGTTACCTGGAAAAAAATCTCAAAGCCACAAAATACCTTTTGCCAGGTCCACAAATATAACGGTGATAATAGTGTTTGTTAATTTGATGGTTAACCTTCACTCTCGTGGATAAACGGATACCTTCGGTTAGAGAAAAGTAGGTCTCTCCAACTACCATGATGATTCTTTTATGAAGTCAGTTAAAAAATATAAATAATTTTTTTGCCATATAGAGAAATAAAAACTAAACAATTACCCCAAAATAGTAATACACAGTAATAGGTTATATATTTTCTAGTTATAACAGCAATATTAAATAGGATATTTTACGCCTTTTAAAGGTATCGCGATAAGTAACTTTTTATGCTTCAATATTTGTTGTATGATTTTAACTAAAAAAACCCGTTATTTTTTAAATTTTACATAAACGTTGGCTTACCGAGCATTTACCAGCTGTTTGAATCCATTTGTAGGCCTACAGTCTTTGTTGCGAGTAAAAAAAATGTACGCTACAACTCACGAGTGTTTGTGGATTTCAAGTCATTCAAATAAAAACAAAATTGAACGTTTTGACCTTGACGAAACTCACTCTCGTTTAACCACTTGACAGGTCGTCGACGCACTTACGCGTCCTTACACTTTCCAATATGTTGCATTTAAAAGCTCAACAAAAGTAAGTCATGCTGACAACGGACTTGTACTGACGTCTACGAGATAGATTGAGAAATGAGTGTTCATTTTTTTCGCTGATAGGTTACACTAATGTAGGCCTATTTAAAAATAATATAATTTAGTCAGCGGTTATTTCATAAAATCGTTTTACGTTTTCCCTCCTTATATGTGTAAAATTAACGGGCCTCTGTATGCTAAATGAAACTGATAACGGCAAATTTATTGTTCTAGTTTGTTTTGTTTTATTGTTATATACTAATTAATAGTCATATCAAATAGGCTCTACTGCCATCGGTACAAGAATATATCAATACAATATTGAAATGATTTGTTTACATTATAACTGTTAAATAAAAGGCCATATAAACACAAATAACTGTGCAGTGTAATCTGGAAATGACCTAGCCTGGAAGGCAGGTTAGTGACTTGTAACCTGACTGTCAAGTGGTCAAATTCGAGTATTCCAACGTTTTCAAGCGACTTCTAGACGCCATTTTCTGGCGCAATTAAACAAAATTGATGTTACAGAAAATTAGAACAGTACAATTGAACCTTGATCCATCATTTCCGTATTTCTTACACACTTCCCCACATTTTATAGTTTGTTTCTCACAGTTGAACTGCCATGTAAACAATTTATCACAAAAATTATCACCAATTTAACCTGCATTATCATTATTATTCCGTGGTCATTGAAAAGTAATGGATGACGGTTCAACTGTACTGAGTACTGAAGTCGAGTTATTGAGGTCATTTTTTGATAGCCTCACTTCATTCCAACGTGAATTCAGTACGTCCTTTAGCACTCGTGAATTGCAGCATACATATACCGTAGTATCGTCGAACGATCAGCGTCGAACGCAGAAGTCTCTTTCGACAGAATTCCGCCCGCACGTTCAGTACCGTTCCGATCAGCTCGTCCAATCGCCCGTTTCCCTTAGCGCCCTCGACGTGAGCCGTTCGATCTCGGTGAGTAGCAGCTCGGTCTCGGCGTCCAAGCCCGTGTCGAGCGGCGCCTCTACGGGATCCCACTCGAGCGAGTCGGGAGAAGACATGCGCGACCACGCGCGACTCGTGGCGCCGTTGCGACCGGTCGTCGTGGCGGACTCGCACGCCTCGTCTTCCGTCACGTTGGAGTAGTGCAGCGGCTGGAGGGGTAGGCCACCTGCATGGCAAGGAGTTGACAATAATAACGAGGTGTATTCGTTCGGCATGAAAACATTACGAGAAACAGTCTGCTATTTTTATTAGATGAGGGAGATGTGAGATTGTGAACCAAATCTTGAGAGTGGGTTGAGAAAATTAAATTGACTTTGTAGGCTACACAATATTCAATAACCAAGCAAACTAAATTAATATGACCAATATCATAACTGCTTATTTTCTCAACAACATAAGCAGAGTTATTTTGCTTGAAAAAATATTATGATCTTTTCTAGACAAATCAATTAATTAGCCGCCCTCCGTAGTTCAGTCAATTAAGATACTGTTTCAGAAACTGTGGTCACCGTTGGGTGTGGGTTACAGTCCCGCATAAGGCATGGGTTTTCATAAAGGTCATTCAACTCATCATCACTTCATGGTTTCAGCTGCTCATTTGTACCCCCAAATATACCCTAGCTGTTGCTAGGGCCGTTAAAGAAACAATAATCTAATCTAATTATCTAAAACTAGGCAAACGCGGAATGTGCGTTGTAAGATGAGCGAAACTCTACACACCTTGATCATTTAAAATGAACTTTATCCGATGCCAATGGATCTAGGAAGCCGTGAATTCAACAATGTAATATTTTTCCACTAATATTTCTATCTTTTCTATGAATAAAAAACATGTATTAAATTATTTTCTTCGAAATGGCTGGTCCGAATTACACGTCAATTTTTATTAATGTGTATTATTTCTGTGTTCACATTTGAGGAAAAATTTGAATTATATGGAGAGATTTTATTTTTCATTTTTTTTTGCCCAGCCTAATCTTATGGGGTTTTTAGAATCTTTGAAATGATGTTTCTCAAAAATGGTCAAACCGATTTGACCCCAAAACTATACAGTTCTAAGTTGGATCAGTTTGCGAATAAAAAAAAAGTTTCATGTCAATCGGTCAAACACTGCGACCTGTGCAGTGCGCACAAACAAACAAACAAACAAAAAAAAACACACAGACAGACAAAGCTCCGTAAGAGTGGGATGGAAACTCTTCGCTAACGCTCATCGAATTAATCTAACGTGTGTACGTACGTACAGCTAAACAATTTGGCAAATCTGACATTTCAGTTTGTCTGGGGTTACGTTGTTAAATAATAGGCCTACACAATAAATATTCAACGAAAGGAAGCATTTTAATAATCACCTTCATTCTCCCACTCGAGATCGAGTGAGCTGACGGGTGTGGACGTGCGCGACGCCATCTCTCGCAATAAACCGCGAGCCAATAGCGATCGAGCATCTAACGGCTGGAACTGGGTGGCTGACAAGCCTGGAAGTCTAGGGTTCGATTCTCTGCGAGGCCACGAATCATCCGTAAGCTCCAGAGTTACTTCGCGAGGTGGCCGCTAGGAATCAAAGATCATTCGTGGTGCAGGTTAGATCAATTGCTGGACTTTGAAAAAGTATCTAGTTTTTGTTTGTTTATGTATCAAGTCCTGTAAATTCTAGGAATATTCTGTGCTATAACAGAATTAACGTAAATATTTTACAGGTACATGTAGAACAATTTAATACATCTATATGGAAGAATACTGGATCACTGAATCTATAGGCCCCTACAAATACATTTGTGCGCTGATAATGTGTGAGTGCAGATAAATTTTACTATTAGTATATTCACCAACCTTTCTTCTTTTGAACGATAGTAAATATGATATGCTAAAATCCGAGGATGCAAGAAGAGAAATAGAGAAACATACGGTCAGTCGGTAACTGATTTTTGAAAGAGAGTTCTTCAGAAACTGATTATAAAACTATTATCTTACCCCTGTCGAGGTCTTGATTCTCGAGCTGAAGTCTGAAATAATAAAGTATGATTAATAACAATTCTCATCAGAAAATCAGTTGCATCCGGAAATGCAGACATGCAAAACAGGATTATAAAACTGATGTAAAAATTAAATGAAATAATTAGATACCTCATCATCCACAAGAAAGTCAAACTGTAGGGAACAAAACAGATATGCATAATTAGTAGTGTACATATTGATCAATCTCCATAATGGTGTGCCAGAATCAAGCGAAATAATGTTACATGTTAATGCAGAAAACGTCACGGCTAGATCGGCTAGATAGCAACTCTGGAACGATCATCAGCATCTAACAGTCAAACTAATGGCGGACAGTCAAATTATATTGGGAGCTAAATGCAACTTCGGCATTATCATTGCCTCAACGCTGTACTTTTTGTCTGCACGTATTTAATTATCACTTCTGAAATATCTAAGCTAACAATTTTCTATTCGATCTGCTGTGTAGGGCCTATCCATTCACAGTTATTGTTATTATCTCATGCTCATACTTGATGTGCATGTTGTCCATTCAAGTCATGCTATGTTATTTGAATTGACGACCAAAATTGGAACCAAGTTGGTAACGTTTTTCTCCGCTAAGTAAGCAGACTTGGCAAGCTGATTTTTGGAACGATTTGCTACATTTTAGAGGCATTAGCAGCTTGATATTGGAAGTGCTAACTTGGTGCTAACTCGGCACTTGATCCTGGAACTCCACTCAAATTGTCGCAGCTAGGCTTAGTTCTAGCCCCTAGATCTAGGCCTATTCTTGATGTCCCAAGATTAGTTTAATGTATTGATTCAACATAGAGCCTACCTCGACATTGTCTGCTTCTCTGAAATACATGCTGCGCTGTGTGCGAGGGGACCTAAGACAAAAGAAAAATTACAAATTGCTTGATTGTCAACAATGATTGCTATCAATCGCAATTCTGATCCAATGAAAACACTGCATAAACCATTGAGTTTGTAGGCCATGCCTGATCTCATGGCATAGGGCTAATTGCTAACATTCACCCATCAAAAATAGTGGGAGGCCTAGTGCCTAGGCCATTGAGTTTGCCAAGGCCTACCAATTATTGAGGCCTATGACCTAGGCATATAGCAATTCTATTCTGTTAGCACAAGTAGGCCTATGCCTCCAGTGCTAATTCTAGTATTGATTGGAGTGATATAGGCATAGTCCTACAGGCCCTAGATATATATTTACGCATAGGCTTAGTCCATATAACCATTGATATAACTGATGATATCCCTATGCAAGATCTAGATTCCCCAGCAAATTATTAGACAGGTGACGTTCTTGCATGGCAGACAGGGCACCAACCTTGTGTTGTTCTTTGCAGTGATACAGCGGCCAAAACAGGATCCCATACTAAGCCAGCCTTGCAAAGGAAGGTGCTGGCTTCTGTGATTGCCTTCAAAATCATAACAATCGTCTTGAGCTAATAAGGTTACGATTTTTTGGTTAATTCGTCTCGAAAACCACACCCGCTGCCTTTCTGGAAGTCTACGGAGCCATTTTGGAAATTCCACAGCCTTCCTCTCATCGCTTGACAGTTGCTTGACACCTGACAGTAGAAACAGCTGTCATAGGTCCTAGCTGTCAAACTTCATAACAAATACGTAATTGGTACAATTTTCATTTTATAGTAGCTTTCTGAAACCATAAATATAGAGTTATGTTTGTTAGTTTACGTGATAAGTTCACTACGGTCCAGGAAGGAATAACTGCAAGGTAGGCCTAGTATACAGTTGTCTCAATTTGTTTGTCCTCCTAACCTAGAACAATGCTAGAAGTGTAGATCCCAACCATTGCGTTCTCCAAACTTGATGCTCCAACCTACTCAATCCCTAACCTCGTAGGTTAAAAATGCGGGTTTGTGGTTTTCGGCCTAACCTTTCGCAATCAAGCGGTCACTACTCATTTCAGTTCCTATGTAAAATCAGTTCAGAATCCCATGATTCAAGACGTTACCACCATTTCTTTTTGTACAGAGTTCGTGGATTCTCCGACCCCCCACGGAAAGCTCGATTGGATGTTGGAGACGAGACACCTATTAATTACAATGCTGGAGCTCACTTGCTCAATAAGTATCAATGCGATTGGAGTGAATTGCATCAGCTGTCAGAGTCGAATGCATTAAAAGCACAGGTAAATAGTTGTGAGGTCCAAAAGGCGTTGATTGGTAGATGGTAGGGCCTACCATAGATAAAGTAGTTGGGATATTCATTTACTCAATGATGGTACCATTAAGTACCATACATAAATTGATCGTCTACAGACATAGATCATAGTGGAATTTCCAGGAGCTTGAAAAGTTTGATATATCATTGAGTTGTCATATGTAGGCCTACCATGTTGTGTTACAAATTTTGGTGACATGCTTTTTCTTACAGTTAATTTATTTCCAACTTGTTTTAGCATAGGTATTGCAGATCTGTCAAAATAAAGTTATCTAAATAATCGATACTTCACCTATCATGTACATATATAGATCTATAACTAGGCCTAGAATATATTTTTTAGTGTAGGTTTGCTTATAATGTTGATTCAAGATTTTACGAATATTTGAATACCAGTAATGTCTAATCCCGTTGAATGTAATTTAGGAACTAGACAACATGATTGGCTCCATGGACCAAGAGTTAGAGAAGCAATGGACATCTGTTAGTCAGATTAGCATGACGCTAGCGTCAGTCCCGCAGTTGTTAACTAGCGTCCAGGAGTTGATGGAACAGATTGGTATGTGACTCTCAATTCAATTTTATCAGTGCCATATCGAGACTTGGGAATGATATCGTAGTGAACAGTGAAATACTTGGAAAACCAGCAGCTTACCAATTTAATCAATCTATATAATTGTGGTCTGTTCTTGCTTGTAATATTAAAATGCAATATATAAATATATTCTTTTAAATATTGTATGATGAGTATTATATAGGCCTAATGAGTGGGGTGATAGGAAGATTCTATTTGTAGTTTTGGATAGCGAGAAGGAAACATTGGTGGTCTGTTATTAAGGAGACCGGGTTTCGATTCCCGTCACAATCGACCATCTTGACGGAGGTTTTTCGTGGTAACCTTTTGTCGTTAAGGGTAATCCTGGAATGGCTTCTTATTTCTTGACCATTTTCATCCCACTATCCAAAACATTTAATAAAATAGCCTATCACCTCATGTTCCCACCACCTCATTCGTTATTCTCTGACATGAATAAATCGTTATCATCGGTACGGTGCGTCTTTAAAACCCAATATAAATGATTAAAAAGAAAACCATATCAGTATTCACCTGTATGAATGAGGAAAACCATGAAGAACCTCTTTAAAGGTAGCCAATCGTGGCGATTAAACCTCAGTCTCTGAACGACAGTTCAGCATGGTAGCCACTGGTCCACCCAGGTTGTCAGTTTACGGTAGTTTGTAAATTGCGTAATATACTCCAACATACTTTCTTTAGGTCAACTCCAACAGATATGTGACGACATCGAAACAGGATTGTTACGATTGGAGGACACGGTCGAAACGCAAGAATTACAGGAGCGCCAACTCGACCATCGGTTTCAGCTGGCAATGTACAAGGAGAAGAAACTAGCAGGACTCGAGTCACTAAGATGTACGTTTACCGTAGTTTACGACTCGGCTGTAATTCTAATCCATGGTTTAACTTTGGGGTTTTGTTTCTATTACATTGGCGTTTGGCAAAAGTTGAATTTAAAATTGTAAAATATTGATTGCAGCTGGGTTAGTAACGGAACATTCCAACAAGCTGTTGCAACACGAACTTAAACAGCAGCAATTGTCGAAAGAACGTCAAGCAACGTTTGACGAGGCTTTCAAGCAGGATGTCCAACATTATAAACAGTCTGGCAGCATTCCAAGTACGTTAAGTAACCAGTTTTGTTTTCTTGCTCTTCGACGTCACAAAAGACAACATCCAATCAAGTGGGCTGTTTATCACGGGGTATTTTCGAAATCCCAACTTACATAGGTCTAGGTGGCCGATTAATAAGCCACTCCTATCAATATTCGTTAATTGGGCTCGAGCATATAGTCGTATCGTACTATTGTCTTAGACTAGAACTAGTGATGTACTAGTCTACTAGACTAGTGATGTAACATTCTCATGTGATTACAATTATCAAACAAATTTCACAAATTATCACAAATTTGCCAAAACTAAAAGCAAGTGTCTATTTCAAGTAACTAAGAGCCAGTTGTACCAAGTGATGATTAGTGAATTGAGCAAAAATTAGCAAATTAACTTGTTTTCACCCTTGGTCACCCATGTGTGTTTTTTGTACCTTAAGTAATAATTAACTAATTAATATTTAATCATCAGTTGGTACAATCGGCTCTAAATACAATTACGATGAAAGTTTGCAAGTGTTATAAACATCTTACTAAAATTCTGAAATTACCTATATCCTAAACCTGAACTTGTGAAGCAATATGTGCATAACATAGCTAATGAACTCAATGCAATTTACAAAAACACACTAGACATATCTAATTATCTATATATATATATTTTTAATTGCATATATATTGTGTGTCTGTGCATCATCATAATTACCATACACTAGAAGATTTATTGATGAATCACTACGAGTAAACGTGTAATATTAATTACGGTAGAACCGTATTTAAATAGTTTTTCGTTTCTTTTGTAGAATTAGGCGACAGCAGTCGAGGACCTTCTCTGGAAGAAGTTATATTAGACTCAGCAGAAGATTCGCTCGTCCTCGACAAGTTTCTCCAAGAAGAATCGGAAGCCTGACACAGAACAAGTTCCTAATCTACGTGCAGCAAAATGTTCTCAAGTCAATTAAACAAGATTAACTTAACGTCAACTAATTAACTAATCGGTAATTGAACGTCCTTAGTTTACCGCATGTCACGCGTGTGAAACGTTTCTCGGTGAAGTCAAAACTCTACATTGCATTCACTGACAGAAACTAAACTAATTTCTTTAGTAATAAAATGAAACAAGAATCAAATTGATATTTGAAAATCTACGTTGATAGCGTGCAATCCGGGGGGCCCATTCCAGATCCGGGTTCCAAAGTGATATTGGTATCAACTTCCTAAAATGATGATAACCGAAAGAAAAGTAGTTTTAACTTCTATCAATAGCTGATACAAAGCCAATCGACTCTTTGCTAATATAGTGAAACCTCTACGCACCGTTCCCGGATCCATAGTTTTCCCGTTTCTATCATACAAAATGTATTAGGCCTCACTTCTGAAATTGAGATGACGATTTCTAGTTTTCTCTGAAATTAGTGAATAAATATCGTAATTATTCGTTAAAATCTAGTTTCAAACTTGTGATGTCCTTTAATGCCTTTTTAAGAGTATCAACTGAAATCATGTTTGTTTGTTTCGACACCATGCAGTACAATACAGTTAGAGTGTCACCTACTGGTCACGTAAGTTCTTGTTATCGTAAGAAATAAGAATATTAAAAACCGCTTGAAAATGCAATACATTGTATGAAAATGCTAGCTCTATCCAAAATGTTTGTCCTTATTACTCATTAATTGACCCATCTAGTAGGTAACATGTAGGCCTAGGCCTATGGCAGTGTTGGGGAGTGAACTTGCAAAATGAACGCGTTCATTTTTTGATGAACTTTTATATGAACGCGTTCGTTTTTACATAATGAACGTGAACTTAGTAAAAGTTCCTTTTTCGGTCACGAACGTTTCAAAAGCTCAAAAGTTTGCCGGTGAAACGGTTTTTTCAAATGAGTAGTATATTTTTCCATGACGATTGTACTTGAGTGAGAGAGAAGGAGATGGACCCGGTTTTCTGACCAATCCGAAACGCTGATTCATGCTCAGTTTGGCTAGCGGTGTTTCCATTGGCCGAAATTACCTAATCCGAACCGAATCCTCACTAGCCGAGTACACGATCGTGAGGCCCCTATCAACGGTTTCTCACACGCAGTTGGCATAGCTTCCTCACGCGCAATACGAAATTGACTAAATTCCAACACGGAAGAGTGATGATTTACGTGGAAAGGAGATGAACCATTTTTTCAATTGTTGATCTAAAAGTTTGGGGGTCGGCTTATATTGGGGACAATACGGTAGTAGGTAACATGTAGGCCTAGGTCTATGGTTAAAAGTACATAGACTACATTTTCCATTACGCATTAACATGTTGTTGATAGATTTTAAATATATGACCGTTAATATATATATATATGTAGTTAAGTTCGTAGATTTGCGTACCTGTGGATTAAAATGGGGTAAAGGTTAACCGTTTGAAACCAAGTGACAACACTTGAACTTTCTAAATTACTACAATCTCACCTTGTACATGTTTTTTCACCAAATAAATGTCAACTGAATTATTGTAACAATCATAATATGATTACCTGATTACTGATTAGATATATCTAGGACAATAGCTATCTACGATGGATACGCAATTGAGCTCAACGTTGTTCTGGATCTACGAAACCGATTACATAAGCCACCGAGATCGACTACTAAGGTATTCAGCTAATTTGTAGCCGATCTAGGCAGCGATGTTTTAATTTTACATCGACCAATAAGGCAATAAGAGCCCTGTAGAGCCTGTAGCTAGCTTATACACGATCTAGGAGGTTTCGTCAAAAAGTTTCTTAGCCCTGGAGATGATCGTCAGCTGGGAGAACATGGGAGAAGTCCAAGTTGCGTATCCATCGTAGATAGCTAAATTCCCTCAAGACCTATTGCAAAG
Organism: Brachyptera putata; assembly: GCA_907164805.1. Taxonomy (NCBI): domain Eukaryota; kingdom Metazoa; phylum Arthropoda; class Insecta; order Plecoptera; family Taeniopterygidae; genus Brachyptera; species Brachyptera putata. The sequence goes on along the minus strand of OU015473.1, from coordinate 9,913,593 downwards.
TTTGGCTTTCTATCCTTGTGTTTATGTTCATAATTTTCATTTATTCAATATTTATATGGGGTGGTGAGATCGCTCTTGTGGTGCCCTTGCTTTCTGGGAAAAATCGGTATTCGTTTTTATGTTTACAAAATAACCAATTGAGGTAAACAGTTTCTGGGCCATGTGAGAAGAGAACCCATTGTTTTAGAAAATTCGATTTGAAGATTTTTGAAAAAAATTCAGAAAGTTAATAATTTTCCGTAAGTATGGCAGTGAGTTGAATGTTCAAGTTTTCAAATTTATCCGATTGGAATGAAACTTACACAGAATGTTGATATGTATTGTTTTAAAACATTTCTATCAAGTTCGAAGTACCGTAATTTAGTTACGATTGTTTTCAAGAAAATAATCTATTAGAGGTCTATGGACATATTGAGTTTCAAGTTGGTTTTAAATTATTTATATCCAGTAGGCATCAGTAACGTTACGCCCAGGACAATTTGAAAGTAGAAAGATGGACGACATTATTGTTTTTCAATAAAATGTTAGGTTATGAAACCACGTGTTCATAAATGTATATGCAAACCAACTTTAAATAAATTTTGAATTGACTAACCTCTCTCCAGATTCAGTTTCTCTGCCTTATTTACAACGATATTTACACTTCGATTTGTCTGTGAACAAATTATGTAATCTCGGACAATTCATTGGAGGTCGCTACCAAGTTTTCCGAGTTTACTGGGACAAATAGTTCCAGTTTTTCCAGTATGCAGAATTTACTGGCGTGGTGGGTTTCGGAACGACCAGTAAATTACTCGTAGTAGGTTTCGGAATGCATCCAGTATGTTCGCAGTAGATTCTGGAGGTTTTGGAACGCACCCATAGTCTGTGTCGCAAGTAATCAAATTATTAGTTTTGCTACTTGATTATATTTGTAACATTCATTACATCGGGAATTCTCAATTAGAGCCTACACATGAAATACACGAAACACAGAAATATGTCATAATTTTTTATTATTCAATTTACACTCTACATAAAAGTGATAAATTGGTCTAACTAATTGTGGACATACTTAAAAAAAAATATACAAGGTCCTAGATTATGGCAACTTTCGTTTGATAAAAATAAAACATGAACTGAGCTAGCTTGAGTTTCCAACGAATCTTCATTTTTCATTTTTTTTTTTTATTCTCATAAATGTTTCAGAACAGAAATTTCAACTTAAATCTCTAGATTGTAGGCCTACTATCTCCAATGTAAAACCAAGTTAGAATACTGGCCTACGACAATTGCATCGAAAGACTGTACTGAATTTTCTTACTATATACTATGAGTGCAAGCTCTGATAATTACAGTGGAACCTCTTTAGAAAGTTTTTCTTTAGTAGCCTACATTTGCTATCCTTTAATAGGGTATTAATTGGACAAACGGGAAAGAGTGAACAGCTCCAAAGTTAATTAGTCGAGAAATTAACCGCGGAGAGCCCGTTGGCAGAAAAAGCCCGTACGGACATTTACAGTGAAACGTCTATGCATCGTTCCCGGATCCATCGTTTTCCTGCTTATATCATTTAGTTTTTCTCACCCCACTGCCATATTATCAATGTTTAATTTTCCTGGATGGATGGTTTTATTTTCCTGGTCCCTTGAAAAACGATGGATAGAGGTTTCACTGAACAAAATCACGGATATAATTACCGTAGATGTTTCGGCCAACGTCTTGATGACTCTTGGTTCTACTCTTGTTTTTTCGCGAACTATTGTCTCGACAGTGTCCAGGGCAGTACCCGGATCACAATACTATCTTGTGTGTTTTTGTACATTATATTCTGTCAATGAGCTCTCCATAATGAGTATCTTGAATAATTAGCATTGGTAAATTGCTGTTCATTTTTTCGTTTTTACTCAATTCTTCTATCTAGTCTCAGGGTATTTTCCTAGACAGTAGCCATCATGTCATTAGTTACCCTTTTAGCAAGTTTTATTCCTTAATTCCTTCCATATGCTCCCCCACATTGAATATTTTTCACTATGACAAGTTGATACGATTTCATTTTAATCCATGGTCCCCTGAAAAACATACTAAATGGGTTCCACTGTAGTGTTAATTGATAAATAAGTCTAACTATCAGAGTAAGATAGCAAAAACCTGACCTGTAGTTAGAAGCAAGTACCGGGGGATAACGGTAACGTTCAAGTCACTGCCGACTAAGATGGACAAACATGCGCACACTATTCCAAACAAATCAAAACTATCCCGAGCCAGATTCATTCTGATAGGTTTGATCGATTCAATATTTTATGACGTAGATTCTATATCGAACTGGAATATTCAATATTTGTTGACTTAAAAACTAGCAAATAACTGTCAGGAATTATATTGCGTGTGCAAAAGTCAAGCTTTAGTCTCCAAGTTAGGTAAAAGACACAGATCAGTGATGTACTGACGCAGCTAGCTATGTTCATTTACAATTCTGTTTCATAATCGTTGAATTTTTTTTTTTTTTTTTAAATTTGATAAATTCAATATTCCGATACATTTCGGTCAATTATCATTGATAAAATGTAGGTATCGTTTATAATTTTTTTATCAAAAAGCAACACTAATAATTTAGTTTCTGAATTTCGATTCTGGACCGTTCAATATTGGACAGTCGATTCGAACGACCCGTGCTAGAAACGTAAACGAGGCTTCAGTCGGCGGTGACTTGAAACCGTTGTTTCTTATACGATACGCTGCGCGTAGGAGACGAATACGGCTCGCGTCTATTTTTGGAGCTGCACCAGCAATTGTTGCAGTTCCCCGTAGCGCAGCTGCAGCACCTTCTCCCGTTCCGTCTGTCGGCTCACGTCCTCCGTTAACGCCTGCATGCGTCGCGGTATCGCGGCCGTTTCCTGGCGGGAGAATAACGGGAGGATTTAGAACACAAACTTCAGTTCAAAGTCTATAGAAGTTTTACAGGTATTTTTGGATAATAAAGACAACATTTCAAACACAGAATATTATAAAAATCTTTGCCTGAACTATCATTTCGATCATTAAAGGAGATCATATACCTGAAACTAGATTTTAATGAATTATAATGACAATATTCATTTCCCTAATTTTGAAGAAAATCAGGAATCATCATTTCGATTAGGATCATTCTATTTGTCCTCCAGGACCCGACCCTTTTTCTGAGTCGTTACGTAGACGTTACTCGATTCTATACATGTTTCTATACAGAATCGGTAATGTCTATGTCATGACTCATGGTCTCTGTAGGACAAAAAATGAATTATAATTTCTCAAATTGAGATGATGACTTCTAGTTTTCTCTAAAATTATGGAAATAAATATTGTCATTATTCACTCAAATCTGGTTTTGGGGTTATGATGTCCTTTAAAATTCTATGCTTTTTTTTTAAATGTTCTTCAACGACCCCACCAACAGCTAGGTTATACGGGGGTACGAATGAGCGGATGATAATGAAACGATGAAGTGATGATAGGTGAAGGGACGTTTACAAAAACCCATGCTTAACGGTGACTTCATTTTCTGCCGCCCCGGTGGCCAACTCAATTATCGCTAGCGGTAATAACTGAAGTCACCGTTGGGCGTGGGTTCGAGTACCGCTTACGGCATGGGTTTTGTAAAACGTCCTTTCACCTATCATCACTTCACCTATCATCACTTCCATCGTTTCATCATCACCCGCTCATTCGTACCCCCGTATAACCTAGCTGTCGGTGGGGTCGTTAAGCAGCATTATAAAAAAAAATATATCTTCAGTTTCTACCGCTAGCAATAGTTGACTTGACCATCTGCGCGAATGCTATTTTTTTTTTCTTCTATGCTCGAAGCATATAATAATCATAATCGTCCACCGTCAACCGCCAAACGGTCGTACCTGTTTCTGCAAGAACTTGAACGTGGACATCTCCATGTGCGCCTGCTCCATCTGCTCGTAGAGGTCGTGCAGCTGCTTGATGAGCGCCTGCGCGCGCGACTGGTACCCGCCCGTCAGTATCTTCAGCTTCTTCTCCATCTTGGCGGCGCGCCTCGCCTCACGCGTCATGTGCGTCCGGTTCTGCTCCAGGCGCTTCTCCTGCGACTCCAGACGGTCCTTCTTGCTGGCGAGGTTGGCGCGAGTGTAGCGGTTCTGAGTCGGCAGGAAGAGAACCTGCGCGACGGAAAAACGAAGTAAATACATGTGTAATTAATTCGAATTCCAAGGGACCCCAAAAATCAAAATTTAAATTTAAAAAATTCGAATCAACGCTCGGGTGTTTCAACCCACCCGCCTCGCACCCCTCATCCCAATACCACGCGCTGCGTCAAGTATGATGTGACGTGTCGAGTCCGTCTAATGATAGGGAGTACGGATTACAAAGTTTTTTTTTCAGTTCTAGAACATGTCTTTCTAGTTTTTAGCGCTCTTGAAATAATTTTGTGACATACAGCGAGGATTCGCCTTTTTCTCGACACAACGATTGCCGACCTGACCTTCGACTAGAACATACATAGAATGGTCATTATGATAGCCAACAGTCAGCTGTTTGTTTACTCGATTTGAATTCAATTTCAACAACAAAATACATAATCAAAATCAAAGGATTCATATCAATAAAAATCATAGCCCTGATACAAAACATCCATCAAAAATATCTAAATCGAACGGCAACCTCAACACAAACAACCTCACATCGAGAAGAATAATCGAAAGACCGAAGATTCAATTTCAACAACAAAATACATAATCAAAATCAAAGGATTCATATCAATAAAAATCATAGCCCTGATACAAAACATCCATCAAAAATATCTAAACCGAACGGCAAACATCGTCACATTGAGAAATAACCGAAATACCAACCTGCGCGAGACACTCCTCCCACACCTGCGTGTACGACTCTAGCGACAGGTCTCCGTGGCCCATCCCCGCCTTGACCGTCTCCATCTCGTGGCGGAGCACCTCCTTGGCTGAGTCGATGTCGGGCGGAGCGTAGTCCAGGTACGGGTGAGACTCCAGGTAGGCGAGATGCTGCGCCTGGGCGGTGGCTCCGCGGCGCGGTGGCGCGCCCGCCAGATCAGACTGCGGAGCCAGGGCGGCGTCGTAGTGGAGCATCGTCACCATCTCCTGCTTGATCAGCTCTTCGGCCTGGAAGGGAGGCGGTGAGAGTTAGGGATGTGTAGTCCGTTGTTATTTTCGGAACGAAACGTTGATTTTTGAAATTCAAAAGCGATATGTTTGCTGTTAACGATATGACAGCGGTTGATTTACGAACAGCAATAATGAGGTGGGCTGTAATCGGCTGTTCTTTTAATGGTTTTCAAAGACCAAACTGCTAAATGATAAGTGGAACATTAACAAAAACCCAAGTCTCATGCAGAACTCAAACATACGCCAAACGGAGACTTCAGTTTCTAAAGCGGTGCCTTAGTTGATTGGGCTACGGAGGGTGGCAAAGAGGACTGTCATCGGCGTGATGAGAACTTCAGTGCATACAAACACGAATAAATTCATAAAGTTTATACATTTTCGTTGTACCCGTATCTATTAGTTTTTCCATCCAATTTTTTCTATCCAATGTAAAAACAGTGGTAAAGCAACCAGAGGGTCGAAATATTAGTTTGAATTACGATTAATCTGGAATTCAGATTACCCACATTTTGGATCAACTGAATTTAGACTAACGAGGGTTTCTTGTACGATGTGAGTTTTTATCGCTACGGAGACGGTCACGGTGGCTCACCTTCTGCAGCTCGGTGAGCGGCGGGTCGGTGTGGGGCGGCCGCAGCACGTCCATGTTGACCTCGACCGGTCGCGGCAGGTTGCGCTGCACGACCTGCGACCTGCTGCGTAGCTCGGCCTCCCGCTGAGCCTGGATCGCCGCCGCCCTGCGCGCGTCCACGTCCGACTGGTCCTCTACGCTCTCGCCTGGCAGGGGCAATAAAAAGCTTTCAGATAGATACCACGGAAAGGTACTTCATCCACGCACATTATTTCTCAATTTTTTTTTCTTTTAAATGAAAGGAAAATTGAATTACTTCAAAATTAGGTAAATATGTATTATAGAGAACTCGCCTATTTTTGGATTTTTTTTGACGAAAATGCCTGAATATTGTGTATTTCGTTGCAGTAATCATTTAAACGAGGGCACATTTTGTCATTTTTACATGGTACCATTTTTTTACTCACTCTAAGTGCGACGACTGCGAAAAATGTGTATGGAGTCCACCATGTTGGAATGCGGTGTTGCCAACTAATCCTCACTTAACTCGCCCCCACTCCCCCCCCCCCACACTGGATTATATAGTTCGGCAATCATACGAAAGAAGGCATGTATTCTCTCCTTGTGCACTGGTATAGTCCTTTGCCACAAAAATTCACATAAACGTGGTTCGATTCGCACCACTTAATAGACACTTCTCGAACGCGCATATTTTCGAAACAGACATTTTCGACCTTTCGAACCACGAATTCTTCCGCAGGGTAACTGTGAAATTACAGCGTTTTCGCTTCTTGTTTACAATCTTGACCGCAATAAAACTTCCACCCCCCAGTTATTCTACACGGGATGTTACAGGACGGGCAGTTAACACCGCGACGTAAAACTCCATGATCTTGCAACCATTCACGCAAACACTACTCATTAGCGGTGATCCTACTAAAACTCAATACCCCTTGAACACATGAATAACAAACCATCTCAAAGCTGGACCAAACACTAACTGGCGTCATAGAAAGGGCCACAGCATCAAGAATATCAGCCACCGCCTGGGTGGCATCCAGCAATGAGGTAGTGACAGATCCTAACCACATGGCCCATCCACATGGTTGTTGAGCGTCAAGAACGAGGTTGGGACGGGGAAATAAATACATGGCAACACCGTCAATGAATGCCACAATCAACCGGTGATGGCGCTAGTGTATGTACGTGATATGGCTGTCAAAACGAAAAAATGTTCTTAAATTCGTATTTTCACAATACGATAAAACTATGAAAACGCCATTCAAATGGAAATGTGCCACCATTTCTTAATAATACAGTGACGGTATTATTAGAAAATATCAACATCAGAAATGTGTTCCTTCAAATAGGCGAGTTCCCTATAATACATAATTACCCAAAATTATATAGCAAGTCCTCTTTTATTTCCCGAAAATACCAATTTTCCATTGAATTACTTGACAAATTACAGTGAAACATCTATGCATCGTTCCCAGATCCATCGTTTTCCTGCTTGATCATTCATTTTTTCTCACCCCACTCCCATATATTCAATGTTAAATTTTCCAGGATGGATGGTTTCATTTTCCTGGTCCCTTGAAAAACGATGGTTCGATGTTTCACTGTACCAAGGTTGAAACATTTAAACAGAGCTTGTGGGTCTAAACTATGTAGGGAGCAGAACTATTTTTAGAATTACGACAATATTTGACACATCAGAGTTTGAACTACCGAGGTTATACTATTTTTTTGGGAGAATATTTTGTAAAAGCCTCGTTTTGTTTCACACAGCTGCCGTAAAGCCGTAAGAACGTGTGAAGATGTGTTCGTACCTGAATCTTGTTCGACCTCCATCTCCTCCTCCTCCGGCACGACGATCTCGTAGTCGTTGCGGGGAGTGGGGAGCGTGCTGAAGTCCTGGCGCAGCTGCTCCTTCACCTACGACACAACGTGGACAATATTCGGTGTAATGTTTCGTAATACTCGGCGGTAGTAGTGTTTATCCCTTTTCAAAACCCTCTTTCGAGGAAATCGGTTCACAAATGACATATTTTATAATATATGAATTGGGTGAAAGGGAAAGAGAGAACAGCAGCTTACCAAGGTTCACAAGTAGATAGGCCTACTTGTGGTGGTGGTGCAGCCGTTGACAGAACACAGAGATGAAAGTCACACAATATTTTTAACGTTTCGGATTAAAATTAATAAATAACATTTGATGCTCAAGTATGGCTATCATGTGTGAATTATCAATAAATTGATAATTACAGTATATCAAACAGGTACAGTAGTACAACAAATAATGATACATTTAAAGAACTTAGATTGATTATGAAACTAAGATTAGTTGCTAAAACTAATAAATTGGGTAACCCATGCGTTCCCAAACTACGCTAAATAAACTGGGGCCCGAGCGGCAATCGCCCAGTTGAAAATCTGAAACGACTGATTCAACTAAATTAGGAAGTACCCTGGCCTACCCTATTAAGGGTTCTCCCCAAAATCTTACATTTCATTGATGATGATGATAATTATTGTTTGCTTATCGACCCCACCAACAGCTAGGTTATACGGGGGTACGAATGAGCAGGTGATAATGAAACTATGAAGTGATGATAGGTGAAAGGACGTTTACAGAAACCCATGCCTTATGCGGGACTCGAACCCACGCCCAACGGTGACTTCAGTTTCTGAAGCAGTGCCTCAGCTGACTGAGCTAACGAGGGCGACCATTTCATTGAATTTTCTAGGTTTTCCAAGTTGTTAGGGTCTATAGAGCATTGTTCCAAGTCTTGTGGTGGAAATACTAGGGCGTAGTTATATATTTGACTAGTGATTACAAGTACGCCTTTCAAGGGAGCGAGAAGTTGAGAGGACAGTTTTTCAAATTTTACGAATTGAAAAACAAAACGTAATGTACCGTAATGTAACAAACATAGCTACTAAAAAACATCAGGATATTAGAATTGCCTGATCTGATATTTACAATGAAACTTGTGCACTTGATGCCTTTTTCTTACAATTGAATTTACAATTTGCTGATTTTCAAATTCCTCAACTCATCTTGGTTTTATCGACTTGAGGTTTAAGAGAAAATGACGACATTCCGGACATCAAATCCTGAGCCCGTTTCAAAATTACCCCGACTTGAACTGCATTTCAATTATATTTTCCAAATGTTCAAATCAAAATAGATTCTAATGCCATTACGACAACGAATAAATGTAACGGATCGTTGCGATAACTCACCTGTCGCTGGTGTACGTTGAACGCTTGTGGCGTGTTCCCGACATCCATGCCGTCCTCCGGGTTTATGTTCAGTTTGTCCCGGATCGGGGTCGGATTCACTCCCCTCGAGGTACCTGCTACACGCACACAATAACGTTGGTTAGAAGGGAATAACGCATTATGCGACAAGATCAATAGGTTGTATTACCGTATTTACACGCATATAAGACGCACTTTTTTTCCATTTTCAAGTCATCAAAAGTCACATGCGTCTTATAAAGGTAAGTGACGAAAAAACTGTCACATTTTGCGATATATTTACGCGCGCTCGCTGAAAACTGTTTTTCTCTGATGTAAAACATCGCAAAAACACTTCACGTGAAACACTGCCGGTCGTCCAGTGTTGAAGCATAGGGCAAACCCACAATCGTCGTCAGATTGTATGCACGACCGGTCGTTGATATTAAAGCATACGGCAGACCCCCAATCGTCAATTGTCCCTATATAATATTGTCGTAAATGTGTCAACAAATGACAACAAACATAATCATAAAATATCCTTGTGCCTTTTTCCTCTATTAGAGGTCAGGAGGTCAGACTCTGGATCATGTTACAGTGAATACCAAGACAAACACTTTGTCATCAATCAACAATGCTTGCCTGGAAGTGTGCTATGGGTGATAACCCAGTCTATAAGGGGCTACTCTTTCAACACTATAGGATGGATAAAAATGAATCTAAACTTGGAAGATATATTATCAATATTGTTTATTGTCTAATAGAGTGGATCTGGAATAGGGTAAGGGACTGGAACCTTCTTTTCTGGTTACAAGGTCTCCTAAATCATGTTTATGACCACGAAATATTGGGAATATGATACTGAGTCTTATATAAGTAAACAAAAGGTTTCCAAAAATAGAACCTGAAAGTAGGGGTGCGTCTTATAAGCCGGTGCGTCTTATATGCGTGTAAATACGGTACTTCTTTTCGAAATCATATCTAGGATTTACTCAACGTAAGTAGTGGCACACATTGATCAATTATTCAGTAGATAGACCCTACATTGATCGGTAGGTGATTTCGATATGTTGTTGATTTGGTTGATTAGTCACAATAATCAGTTGGTCATTTGATTTGGGGCAGTGATTGGCTATATAATATTCAATTGGTTATCATTTATTGTTTTTCATGTTATCACTGGTTATCATTCAATTTTGATTATCATTTAATTATTGGTTAGGCCTATCATTAAATATTTGTATAATTATAGACATATTTGAAGTTATTTTTGAGATATCTCCCAGCAAAACATTTTATTGTGTGTTTATTCGTAGGTCAAAATATATTTTTAAAACGAAGGATAAATTATTGGTGAAGCGCGCGCCCTGTTTGGACCCCCTAACGACGTCCCTGAATCGTTGGTGTATACCGTGCACTAGTAACCTGGCCGTCAAGTGATTGAATGTTCGTAATGTAATGCTTATGCTCAACAACCCCACCAACAGCTAGGTAATACGGGGGTACAAATGAGCAGGTGATAATGAAACGATGAAGTGATGATAAGTGAAAGGACGTTTACAAAAACCCATGCCTTATGCGGGACTCGAACCCACGCCCGATCCGACTTCAGTTTCTACCGCTAGCGATAATCGACTGTGCCACCGGGGCGGCTTCGAACGTTCGAACGACTTACCTTGCGAGGGCATCAGCGCCACGTCGGAACAGGGCGTGCCGAAGCCGTCGCTCCGCTGGCTCCTAAACGGCGTCGCCAGCACGGTGTTGGGGGTGGCCACCGCGCCGCGCGACGGGGTCACGCCGCCAAAGTCCATGCTCGTCAGCGGAGTGTTCAAACCGCCTGCAAAACGGGAGAGTTTTCAACGACTATTATAACTTTCCACTCACATTTACAATAATCATTGAAGAAAAATGTACAGTGGAATCTCTTTAGTATGGTTTTCAAGGGACTAGACTAAAAAAAATTGGGCCTACTAAAGTGAAAAACTCGCTAAATAACCTATTCAACATAAGGGAGCATATGGATGAGATCAAAAATAAGCTTACTAGGGTAATAAATGTACTAAAGAGAAACTTACTGAAGAGTTTCTAGTATATAAGAATTTCAAACTGAAGAAAAATAGGGGAATAGCCCGAATAGGTCTACAGAAAAACCTCTACCTGCCTATCTATCGTTTTTCACGGGACCAGAAAAAATGAACCATCCAGGAAAACTGAACAGAATAGGGCGGGAGAAAATGAATGATAGGGGCCTAGAAGCGGGAAAACAATGGATGTGGAAACGATGGATAGAGGTTACACTGTACAGTAAAACCTCGATGCATCTTTCTCACATACATTGTTTTCCCGTTTATTATTATTTATTTTGTCATCAATTATTTATTATGTTGACATTTACTCATTTCTCTAGACCTAGCAAGGCTAGCATGCTCGTCACTATAATCTGGCGCGCGTTGTTTACCTTTGAGTGGCGTGTCGACGTGCGTGAGAGCCATCATGTTCTGCGCCTCCTGCAGGATGCGGTCCGTGACCGGAGCGGGAGTCCGGGGGGTCCGGGCCACGCCGGCCGGAGTGATCGAGTAGTCGGCCAGCAGTGCGTCCGACGGCTGGGAACCGGACTCGGTGGCCACCTGGGAAACGCAACAACAAGTACAGATACACGTAGAGACGACGTTGACGATAGGATGATGATGTCGAGACGTTCTTATTATAGAAGTGTACTTGGGAAAATTATCTAGGAATATTCTTTCTGTTTTTGTTAAATGAGTATTTTGAGCGTGATTTCTCTTTGCTTCATTCTCATTGGAATGGGAGTTGCGATGCATAGCCCGAAATAATTATCATATAAATTCGGGATTAATAAAAACACGTAAAAGAATAATTTATAAGTTTTTTCAAATTGGGTAGCCTAATCTATATCAGGATCAGGTTTCAGCCCTTGTAGCAGCTTTCATTTGTACTTCTTTTGTGCTAATATACTTTTAAACTTTTTTGTGTGTATAAATGTCAACTAATATCAGTTAGACGTCTAGTATACTGAGACTAGCCTCCTTGACTAGGCATAAATGAAGAAGTTTTCGAGAACTTGAATACACATATCATTAATTCATTTTGAATGTTGTGAAAAGTTGCATCTACTATTATTAATACTGCTCAACGATCCCACCAGCAGCTAGGTTATACGGGGGTACAAATGAGCGGGTGATAATGAAAAGATGAAGTGATGATAGATGAAAGGACGTTTACAAAAACCCATGCCTTATGCGGGACTCGAACCCACGCCCAACGGTGACTTCAGTTACCGGGGCGGTTATTTGCATCTATTTATATAGGCCTACCGCAGGTACTTGGCAAAAAAAGATTATCTTGTAACAAGAAGAATCGATTTTCTAAACGATGTAGCGGTAGGCCTACGCAAAACTACCGTTATAGACCATGTGCTATTTTCTCTGTCATATTGTTTCACATATTCACATAGGCCAACAACAATCTATACATTCTACAACTCAACGAGTCTACGTTACCTCGCCACATCGATCAAAGCTAATCTTAACATCCTACAACTCAACGAGTCTACGTTACCTCGCCACATCGATCAAAGCCAATCTTTACATCGTACAACTCAACGAGTCTACGGTACCTCGCCACATCGATCAAAACAAATCTTAACATCGTACTGTAACTCAACGAGTCTACGTTACCTCGCCACATCGAACAAAACAAATCTTAACATAGTACAACTCAACGAGTCTACGTTCCCGTCGATCAGAGCAAATCTATACATCGTACAACTCAACTAGTCTACGTTACCTCTCTAGCCGCCTCGCTCGCTCGCCCCAGCTTCACCACCTGCTGCAGCTCCTGGTCAGAGATCTGCGGCTCCGGCAGGATCAGCTTGCTCCGCTTCTTGGCCGGCTCCTGGTTCTGGAGCATCGCCACCGGAATGTCGTTCTCCTTGCGCTGCTTCAGCTTGCTCTTGTCCTTGCGACGCTCTTTCTGCGCACGCAAACGTTCGAACGGGTTAAGGATTAGTGAGTTTAGTTATTGAAATCTTTTAAAATCAATTGAAATCTATTACAGTGAAATCTCTATGCATTGTTCCCGGATCCATCGTTTTCCTGCCTCTATCATATATTTTTTCTCACCCCACTCCCATATAATCAATGCTAAATTTTCCTGGATGGATCATTTTCCTGGATGGATTGTTTTCCGGCATGGATGGTTTTGTTTTTCTGGTCCCTTGAAAAACAATGGATAGAGGTTTCACTGTATTTAAATCTTTTTAGATCTAGAAAAAACAATGTTTAAGGCCAGATGTGATAATGCAGCCAGTTTCTGGCTGAAAGGTGGTACCAAAATCTGTGGTCGGGTTGTTATGGTGTATACTCTTCAATTACGGTAAGAATTCAATTTCAATTCAAGTTTCCAGCGTTAACCTGCCAATTCCTATTCAAAAAACGCAGGTCTTAAGTGAATTTATTGTGAACACTATAGCTAAAAAGTTACTTGAAATGTCCATTTTCAATAGGTCTGAAGAACTACTTCTAGAATATACGGTACCCTAATGATTTTTGTTTGATCAACGACCCTTATATGGGGTTACGAATGAGCAGGTGATAATGAAACTATGAAGTGATGATAAGAGAAAGGACGTTTCCGAAAACCCATGCCTTATGCGGGATTTGAACCCACGCCCAACGGTGATTTCGGTTTCTAAAGCGGTGCCTTAGCCGACTTGATCAATGGAGGGCGGCTTTCTGAATGAAGCTATAGGTGTCAATTTCACAAATTAACTGATTTGAATACTACTAGGCAAACGCAGAATGTGCGTTGTGAGATGAGCGATATGTCTGTATAAAGTATAATCGAAAACTCGACACATCTTGATCATATAAAATATATTTCATTCGATACCAATAAATCTAGGGTGCCGTGAATCAATCACTGCAAAAATGTTCTGCTATTATTCTATCTCTTTGCAGAATAAAGAACATGTATTACATTATTTTCTTCAAAACAGCTGGGCAAATTGCATACAAATTTTGAATTACCGTTATGTTTAGGCCTATCACTTCCGTGTTTACATTTGAGGAAAATTTGAATTATATTGGTGAGATTCTATTTTCAATTTTTTCTGCTCAGCCTAATCTTATGCGTTTTTTTTAGAAACTTTGAGATGATGTTTCTAAAAAACGGTCCAACAGATTTGACAGATACAGAAAAAGTTTCATGTTGATCGGCAAACCCTGCGACCTGTGCAGTGCTTACAAACAAACAAGAAAACAAAAAAAAATCACATAGACAAAGCTCCGTAAGAGTTGGGTGGAAATCTTCGCGAACGTTCATCGAATTAGTAACTGTTGTCTTCCTACCTCCTCTTTCTCCGAACGTAGTTCCCCGTCGAGGTGCTGTTGCCGGAGTCGCTGGAAATCCGGTGCCGACGGATCAATGACCTCGGTACTCGTATCGTAGAAACCTAGTGCCGGGCGCTTCTCGAACGGTATCTCTCGATTGTAGTCGACACCGCGTTTCTTCTTCTTGCGCGGTGCTAGCTTTATGCCGGCGGCACGCAGTTCACGTCGCTTCTGCAGCGCGGCCAGTCGACGTGCTTCTTCCAGCTGTTTTTCACGCGCCTTGCGTTTGGCTTTCTTGCCCTGGAGACAAACAACGGACGAAGATGTTATTATTGAGTTTCCATTCAAGTTTTTGGGGTTGCTCTGTTATTTTTGTGCTAGCCTCAGATGCAGACTGGTTCAATCGATAACATCGACTATGGTGCGGAAAACAGCAAGAGCAAATTTATAGCAAGCCGTGCTGATGTTTCACGGTTATGTTGAGATTTTTTTTCGACAGGTAGGCTCAAACAGGGTGAGGTTTGTGTAGACTGTAACTCTGAAGGTTCAAACCTTACCCTACATAACCATCACCTAACATAGTCCGAAAATAAATCGGCACGCTTTTAATAAGATTCATCAAGTTCATCTACGAAACATGTTGATAGGCCTAAGACATTAGCAACAAGTGAGCACACACATGCACACACTCATGAATATCACAAGGAAAAAAGGAATTTAACAAGGAAAATTGTAGATCAACTCTTAAATTTGGCCGAACCTATTCCCACAAACGTTCATGCGGGTTGTGCCTCCAGCAACCCAAACTACTATTCCCAAGAATCGTTCGTGCGGGAAGGAGCACATACACTATTCCCACGAACTGTTCGTGCCTTCAAGGCGTGTAATCTCTATTCCTACACTCGGTTGTGTGGGTCTTGTGAATAGCCGACCAACACGGCCATGTCTATCCGCCAGAACGGGCACACCAAGCGTTCTCACATAGTTCAGTAGATTCCACACAGTGAGGCCCGGGTTGTGGGAATCGACACTTTGCCTATATTTTGGTAAATCTGTCATACTCGGTACCATCCCTAAGTTTGCAATTTTTCCCCTAAAAATGATGTTTTCGAATAGATAAACATTAAATCTATCAAAAAACGGCACCTAACAAATAAAATTGTTATCCTAAAATTAAATAAAACAGTCCTAAAAAGTATGAAATTACACAGACATTGATCACAGTCAGCCATCTTTGTAGGTGAGGACACCAACCTTGACCAACTAACCCACAATTTGGTACAGAGTAACACAAAATTACCTAAATTTCTTGTATACACACATAATATAAAAACTGAAACTCAGTCAGACTTGCCTGTGTGTTTGCTAGACGAGCTCTCGCTTCTGACAACATCTCCAGTTCATCTTCATCCATGTCTTTCGGATCTGGCCGAGCTGGCTTTGTTTCTGGATTCGGATCAATCTCTCCAGGTTTGAGTTTCCGAGGGTCGTCGGCAGCATCTTCACCATCTTCTTTCTTTTGAGCTTGATCTCTAAAAAACGGACGAATTTATAGTACGGCTTACATAGTACCGGTACCGGTAAGTAAGTATGTAAGTAGGCCTAAGTAAATTGTCTTTAAAATCAATTTGATGTACAAGACATGGTTGTACATAAAAATATTTAAAGAACCTTTCTGCCTACAAATTCAGTAAAAAATACAAACATTGTATAATACTGTAGTCATTACATTGATTTTGCTACATAAAATAAGATTACCGGTACAAACATAACGTAGACACAATACTAAAAATTACGTAAATAATAACTAAAACCAAGTATAAAGTGTAAGCCTTGTCGACATGTCATTGTTAGTTGATGGTTAGGGTTAGGGCCTAGTTTACTTAGTTATGAGAGGAATCGTAGATGCATTCTGGCATGTAACTGATGTCACAATGGTTAATTCTGTCCTTTCAGTACAAGGGATGGTGGTGAACTGATGATCAAATTAAATTTCAAATAGGGCTAGCGTAACTTTTGAGCCATGGGTTTGGAAGAGCACTTTTATTTTCAGCCATAGGTTATGGAATGATTTTGACGTCATTTAATGATACCAGCGCCAAAGGACGGTAAACATAGTAAACCGTGTCAAACTAGGCCTACGGTATCTTGCAGGGCAAGTCTTGAAAGTCTTTTTTTTTTCATGATGGTTCTAGGTAGGGTAGGCTAAGGCTGTGTGGAATGGACTTCAAGACTATTTCAAGGTTCCGACTCCATCATATCTCGCCTTGACCGTAATTTCACATGACTCTAAAACAGATCGGCAACGCTTTTTGACAAAGCAGCAGAATCGGTAGGCTCTACTGTACAATTTATTTTTTGTGATTATCTATAGGGCCTATGTTGGTAAACTTACAATAGATATTCATATCGTTCTAAGCACTGTGCAGCTGTCCTGCCAATAATCGGAGCAATAGTACGCCATTGTGTTGGCATCAACTTGGCAAGATGGAGTAACTTCTCGTCCTCCTCTCGACTCCATTCCGTCTTCTTGATACTTGGATCCAACCATTCATACCAACGAGCTTTGCACTGTTTTGCAGATTTACGATGAAGAAGTGAAGCAATTCGGGACCACTGATTTTTCCCATATTTCATCACCGCCGCTTTCAATATTTCATCCTGAAAAGAAAATTGTAATTAATAATCAATATTTGACAATGCGGCAAGTTAGCCTAAGCTTGGGTTCTCCTGGGCCTAGATTCAATCACTGAGACGAACTCAATGGTCATGAGGATAACCTAACCTAAAACTTGGACGCTGCCGTGTTACGCTGATTTTATATAATACATTTACCTCTGTATTCCGCCACACACCACCCTTTATCATAATTCTCGGCATGATTACTTATTTATATGAACTATTTATCACAAAAAGAAGAGAATTATAACACTATTAACGTCTTAAAGTGATTGTTTTCTTCGAAACTAGGCCCTAGTCGCTTTTCGTCCTAGTTTTCGTTCTGACGTCACTGGGCGAATGTAAACGCTACTGATCTACCAACTGTGCAAAAAATAAAACAGGTAATCGACTCTTTTCACACGTTGTTGTTGTTGTTGTTGTTGTTGTTATTATTGTTATTATGCCTACTGTTGTCGGATTTTTTGTATTTTTGTATTTGTATTTCAATGTTGTTTTTGTTGCAATTTTTGTTATCAGCATCTAGATTTTTTCATGTGACTGAACGCTACTAAACTGATTGTAAAATTGAGTATCAAAATTGAGGAGGCCTACAATTTTATAATTGAACAATTAAAACAAATTAAAAATATCATAACTTATTCAACAAACAATAAATAATTCCAGGGATGGAAAACAATTCAAACATTTACAATCGGGAGAACAAATCTATTGAATAAAATATATAAAAGGAATAAACAGGAACTAATTATTTACTCCATAGAAAGTTTCGTGAAAATATCCAAACATATTCATTATAGGCATTTAAAAAAGAGAGAATGTCATTTTATTGTGACGGCTGTCCGCAATAGCGGGATACCAAGATGGTACAGCGTAAAAATCAATACATTAGTACAATGGTTTTACAAAATTGATACAAAATTGATTACAAAAAATCCTGAAATATTATAAAATTAATTTAATTAAAGGTATATAACAAAAGTATGAAAATGAAAGAAGATATTATTAAGATTATTTAAAAATTGAAATTATTTGAAAGAATATAAATGGTGCTGTAAAAGACCTACTGAATTTATCAAAACTGAAAGTACAATACTTCTTAATAATACCCTCCTTGGGATGTTGTATGTATTGAGAAAAGTAGATAAAAATGCAGGAACTGTGCCACGAGCTCCTACCATTAATCCAACTACATCCCAGTACTTGGCATCAATTTGGTATCTATTTGACAAATCCTTGATGCATGGAATCAGTGGCGGAACTTCGTTTCCTGGGCCCGCCCGCAAAAATTTTATGAAGGCCCCCTTACTAATTCAATATATGTATATATAAGTAATTGAGTGAGTAATTGAGTGATACGTCAGGTTTGGCCAGCCGGCATCTATGCATTTGTGGCCCTAGTTTCTCTGATGGTAGATGTTCCACCAGCCTGACCACGTATTTTTATGTGAGAGGAATAAAGATGATATATTTTTTTATATACACACATATATATTTATATATATATATATATATATATATATATATATATATATATATATATATATATATATATTTTGTCACATAACCTTACCTGCCTTTAGATAAGCTTCCTCCGAGCTTTCATTTCGGCGAAGCGGTCTATGACACAGTCAATGTCCATTTGTTTAGCCCTAGCGGCTTAAATTCTATATTCAACACAGCCAATTCCGTGAGTCTCTTTGCCATCGAATTTCTTGAATAGTTTTTTATAATTTTTAGTTTAGAAAACGACCTTTCGGCCCCTGCCACACTCACTGGCAAAGTTAAAAACAAAAGGAGGGAAGTACACACGTCTAAATGTCCCGAAGATAGAGCAGTGTATTGAACGAACACCAAGCTGGCTAATTCTGATACAGTTTGCACTTTTCGAATTTCTAAAACCATGGTATTTCGAAAAGTAAGCAGCTGAAGCGGAATACTGGCCTTTCCAAGAATTGTTTCCAATCTTGAAAGACAGTTGACTTCCTTTCTAATTTTCTAGGAAATATAAATGTCAACAAATACATTTGCTGCTTTTGTTTTCAATGCCACCGCAAAGTATACAAGTATATTATAAAATGGCACATCTCGAGCATTCAGCAGGAAAAAACGGAAATTCTAATAGGGCCCCCTAAACTGGCGGACGGGCCCCGGCCCGCCCACAGCTGCGGGCCCTGCGGGCACCTAGTTCCGCCACTGCATGGAATGTAGTGTTGTCTCTTCTGGGTGTTTACATGAGATGGTTGGTCATATTCAGTTTCATACTTCTGAATTTTTCACAAAATTGACTATCAAAACATGAGCTCAAACAAAAGCTGTCACATTTTTGTTTGATACAATATCAAATTCTGATAGGCCCTATAGTGCAGTTTACAGATATAGATCGAGGCACTGTCAAATTTGAATTCATTTTACCATTTAATTTCGTTTACAGATTTTAGGGTACGTCGATTGTGTGTGCCATTCAATAGCTATTGTTTGGTTAACGGCCCCACCAATAGCCAAGTTATACGGGGGCATTTAATAGCTCCGATTATAGCAGCTATACAACTGTATTTTATTCGAATAATTTCCTTTGATAGGGGAGGAGAGGGGAGCTACATGAAGTTAGCACCCCCTCCTCCAACAGACCTAGATCTTCCAAAGAAATCTATATCTACCAATCTATAAGTAGGCCGATACAAAATTCGGCGCAAAATGACCTAGATGTCGACGCGCAGTAAAATCCATTCATATTCATTCATTATAAGAAGATTATGATTATTGTTTGCTTAACGACCCCACCAACAGCTAGGTTATACGGGGGTACGAATGAGCAGATGATTATGAAACTATAAAGTGATGATAAGTGAAAGGACGTTTACAAAAGCCCATGCCTTATGCGGGACTCGAACTCACGCCCAACGGAGACTTCAGTTTCTGAAGCGATGCCTCAGCTGACTGAGCTACCGAGGGCGGCTATTATAAATCTACCTACCACCAAACATTATAGATTCATTTTTATTCTTCTAATTATTGGTAGTGTCCTAATTTTTGTATATTATCGTTAATTATTTCAATTCTTTTTCAATTTTATATCATTTCAATATTCAGTTATTTAATTATGTTTTATTAAATTATTTAATGTATTTTATATTGATAGTTATCCATCCTGTATACACTTCGGAGTTAGGAACCAATAAAGATATACACCACTAATTTTTCCACTATAGTGCCATTCAGGTGCACTATTACGTAACTAAATTTCATTAATATGCTAGAATTGGTGCTTGAATGGCGGACTAGAAAACCGATGTAAATAGATCGATCCTCATTGGTGCAGATTTTCTTTTTTTCTATTTGGGTTTTAACGACACACTGTTATGATAGCGCAGATCTAATGGCGTCGGATGGATGATTAATGAGATGATGGTTCTTGTGTAATGGGAAGGATATTGTGAAGGAAGCGGTCATGGCCGACTTATTGTAGGAACCATCCCGGCATTAGCCTAGACTACAGAGGGAAACCATGAAAAACCCATGTAAAGATGGTCGTCGGCGGGGATCGAACTGGGTTCGAAATTTCCCTCGTCTCCCGGATCACATGAAGCGAGTGGTAGAGAGTGTTTATCATATTTTTCCATCCAACCTATCACGTCGTTTTATCATGAAATGACGTTATTTCTATACATATGTGATATTTATTCTGGTTAATATAGGGCTGGAAATGATTACACAGTTTATTACACAGGTTATGTGTTAACGTACTATAACGCTTTATTTGAACACTTGTCTATCAAGATACCACGGTCACAGCTCACAAGTTGCCGTCTCAACTTCTGTCTTAGAACTACTCTATAGGCCCACCTTTCACGCTTGGGGTAGCTCGACCCATACCCTCTAACAATGGACCAAGCCCCTGGAATGTGGTAGAGGGTGGGTACACATCTTGAGGCATTCTCAAATACATCATACATAGAACAATTAATTAAATATCGACACAATCATAGGCACGTCATTCTACGTAAATGTTGGTACGTCATCAATTTGATCATCATTCAGAATAGAAATCGATCGATCAATATCGATTAAAATAAAAAAATAAAATACAGCTTGGTATATTATTGAATGCCAAGTGATTGAATCAATTGTCAATGACATTGATTAACGTTAAACTTTTTAATCTTGAGATTATTTTTTTGACACTCTTCATTGATTATTTTAGTTGAACTGGAAATCTATGGTAATATAAATGTGACATATTATTATAAATATTTCAGGCCGAAAGTTGTGATTTGAATTTGGTTTCGTAACAATTTCATTTTCCAATAAATATTCACGAATGGAATTAATCGGTAATTTGGAATATACGACATTTCTTTGTATGAAATCTGAGCGTGTATTTTTGATATAATATATGATATTCTCATTTCTCACTGTGAAACATATTCTAATTGATTTTGAAAAATACTCGACCATTAGACAACAGTTGTCCATGGATACCACTTTAGATAAAATATTGTCAAATGACTCAAAATGGATTGATAAACTATTCAAATTTCTGAATTCAAGCGATTTATTGGATATAATATGATTCAATTGCATTTGTAGATAATTATATTTCTTGAATATTGAAGAAAAAAAAATGATGAAAATGGAAATATAAAAAAGAAAATAGGGTGATGAAATGACCACGCTGTCGGTCACTCTTTAATAAAAATGAAAAATAAAAAAAATAGTTGTAGATCGATATAATGGAAACTGATAAATACCACAAATAAGATTCATTATAAAATCTTTTCTAGGCATACAGGGTCTACACGCTTGAAACTAAAATATGCAACACTTTTGAATTTCTTTCAAACAGTAAATATTTATTGAAAAATAGTTCAATATAACACCAAAAATATGGATAAAAGTAGGCCTATAGACTATTGTTTTAATATTCTAATAGAGATCAAATAACTGTCGCCATTTTGGAGAAATCTTCTTTTAATTGTACCAACACACTATTTTATTGTTATAATGTCAAACAAAACATTGGCAAAGACTATATTTTCTTTTATGCTGCAAAGCACCGAATTCTTTTTCATGTTGGTTCCCATTTGATTACTTTGTTTTTGTGCCAATATACGTCATAGCCGAAGATATAGGCGGATAGGCCTGTATATATATATATATATATATATATATATATATATATATATATATATATATATATATATATATATATATATATATATATTTATATATATATATATATATATATATATATATATATATATATATATATATATATATATATATATATATATGATAATAAGTCACTTTTCGGTGATTTGCCCTTCCTTGAAACAACTGGTGGCTCTAAAAAGAGCCTTGGGTTTCGACGTTTCGGCTGAAAACGTTCAGCCATCTTCAGGAGTCGTTGTGGTGTGGTGGCCGGCAATCGAGTGGTTCGGCTCTCCCCGAAGCCAGGCTATATACATGATGTCTCGTCCAGCACGCGACCAATGGTCGCCACCAGCCACCATTTAGAGCCACCAGTTGTTTCAAGGAAGGGCAAATCACCGAAAAGTGACTTATTATCATCTTCCTCCGGCCCTCAAAGTCTACGCTACAACATATTTATATATATATATATATATATATATATATATATATATATATATATATATATATATATATATATATATATATATATAGTGGATTTAAAACTTTCACGATGTATATTTGGATATTGATAATTGTTTCGGGTGTAATCATCGTGTTGACATGAATAAACCATTTTTAATATTAAAATGAGAATTTATTCAACGTTTCAAGCTACTGTTTAGCCCTTTTTCAAGAAAATTACAAAAAACGAGAACTATCTTCTATAAAAGATATTAATATAAGATATAATATTAATTCTTGATTTTATAGAAAATAGTTCTCGTTTTTTGTAATTTTCTTGAAAAAGGGCTGAACAGTAGCTTGAAACGTTGAATAAATTCTCAATTTAATATTAAAAATGGTTTATACATGTCAACACGATGATTACACCCGAAACAATTATAAATATTCATATATATATATATATATATATATATATATATATATATATATATATATATATATATATATATATATATATATATATATATATATATATATATATATATATATATATATATATATATATATATATATATATATATATATATATATATATATATATATATATATATATATATATATATATATATATATATTATATCTACTATACTACAAATACAACAGGGAAATATGTTCTTAATTGTTGATGTTTTTCTAATCATTATAGGGCCTATAACGACGAGAGATGATTAAAAAATCAAAGAAAATAATAAATACACCGACACGGAAATTACCAAATTCATTCAAATTATTGTTCGGTAATTAATATTTGAACGCACTTGGAATGATTCATCAAAAATTATAATCGAAATACATTAATTAATATTATCTTAATTTTATCGGAACATCAAAAGGAATTTATTTTAGGTGTTCTTACGTATAAAATGACAATTTCTTTGTGGGCCTATAGATTCTCTAGAAATGTGATAAAATGACGAATTGTATATATTCTGAATTCGTATATGGTAGAATGGTAGAAGGTGTAGGAATGGAAGTGGAAAAAGTGGATAGAGAAGTAGGTAAATATGGATTCATACAAAGAACGACGTGGGAATGGAATGAATTGGAAGAAGATATCAAGAACATAACGAAGATTGGTGATTTAAGAAGAGAGCTAAGAAAAAAATAAAGTTTTATTATATCGAGTATGTTTGACTGTAATTTCATTAGGTATAGTAACCATTACCACCTGTTTTATGAACAATCTGTAATGAATAAATAAAATATGTAATAATAAATGGT
This sequence comes from Brachyptera putata, assembly GCA_907164805.1. Taxonomy (NCBI): domain Eukaryota; kingdom Metazoa; phylum Arthropoda; class Insecta; order Plecoptera; family Taeniopterygidae; genus Brachyptera; species Brachyptera putata. The sequence goes on along the minus strand of OU015473.1, from coordinate 9,889,741 downwards.
AGATCTATATATTCTGTCGCTCAATCCACATCTACAGACCTTGGATTATTTCAGGGGCGTACAGCTTCACGATTTGATCCGGATTCATAAGAAAGATGAAACAATATAAAAAAAAAACAGCAGAAAAGCAGTATAGGCTTGTCGAGTAACAAAGGACTAACAATCGCTACCACAGCAATACAGAGAACATGTGAACAGGGGCGGATCCAGGTCATATTCAGGGGGGCGGAGGGGGGGGGGGAGCGATCTCAGCTTGCAAAAGAAAATGCCATATAAGAACAGTTGTGCTACGGCGAGTTAACGTGAATCCGGTGACCTGCGGGGGGGGCAAGGGGGAAAGGCCCCCTTCTGGCCCCGCAGGGATTTTTTTTAAATTACCCCTTTTTTAACGCGATTTAACGAGTTTTTGGTGAATAGTCCCAAATAACTAAAGGTCCTAACTGATATTTGCCAATCATAAGTTTAGTTAATGTAGCTGCAGGGTCGTTCTGGGTCATTTTAGCGCCACGAGCAAGGACTCAATTGTAAGCACCCAAAAATAAATGCTCATAGTTAAAGTGAATGCAAGTGAGGGAGGAATCAAGCCCCGCAGAGAAATTTTCTCAAATTTCTTTTTTTAAATACGATTCTACGGGTTTGGGAACTACAGGAAATTTCTGGAATTCATGAATTCTTTAGTGTGGTAAGGAAGCTAGTTTTGCTGAATGGCTCTTCCAAGAAAATAAAACGCTCAATAATTCCATCATTCGATAACAATGCTGTTCAAATAAGAACAGTTACTCCATTCAATAATGTATAAGTGAAATAGAATATGATTTATGGAATATTATTAATAATAGAATGTCAGAAATGTGCGCCTATATCGCCCCTTGAATTTGGCGTCCCTGGCAAACACGCTCTTTGGACTCCCCTGGAAACGACCCTAATTGGAAGTTCCCTTTCTCCATTTCACTCTATTGTCATCGTTACGACTGTTATCATTCTGAAAATTTACAAAAATTGTAATAAATAATTTATATCTGGAAGAAGCATATAGTGTTGTTTGTTGATATCTGCTAACTCATAAACTAGACCAGAGCTGTCATTTTGAAACAGTACATCAAATTTCTTTAAATTACACCTCTTTTAATATGGTTCAACGTGTTTCAGATGGGATTTTGATGCCAAAATCAATTTTCTTATAGAATTATAGGTGCCCATCTGATATTTGATTTTCTCTGCAATTATGTAAAATAATAATCTATTTACGATATTATCCATCTATACTTATCTTTCCAATTCTTCCTCTTCCTCTTTTTTTTTTCTTTCCTTCTCTCTTCCTTCTTTTTTCTTGTCTTTTCTATTTCATGGGGGGAGGGGGGCTGTATCCGCCCCTGCTTGTGAACTACCAAACATTCTGATTGTTCAATTCCAACTGGTAGACATTGTTGTCTGTCTCTTTCAACAATGCGTGACGTCACTTGACAGAAGCGGCTGGTACACACCCACCTTGAGTCTTGGGTTATAGGAGTCCATGGGAGTCGATTTAGCGGAATATCAGTTTTTTGGGATAACTTTTGAACGGTATGAGATATCGAAATTCTGAAAACGATGAAACACAGATATTTTCAATATCTTTGAACTGGTGTGAGTAATAATTATTTATCTTACATCAATTAATTGTCAGGTGTATACGCTTGAAAAATGTGTATTTTTAAGTGTATACGCTTGACAATAACTCAATGAGGCAATTTGAGATAAATAGTTATACTTACACCATCTTGAAAGTATTGAGAAAATCTGTGTTTCCTCTTTTTCAGAATTTCGGTATCTCATACCGTTCCAAAGTTATCCCGAAAAACTGATATTCCGATAAATCGACTCCCATGGACTCATAAGTTTAACTGGGTTTACCTTGTGGGGAATTCCCCTGGGGGCATATTCCTGTACGAGTTAATCCTATTTTAGTGAAGATAATACCGAAAAACAGAAGAAAAACGGTATTATCCTATATCAACAGCCCATGCACAGCCACATTTAATTCTGGGTTTAAGTTAAGACTGGGTTTATCTTGTACAGGAATGCCCCCCCCCCAGGGAGGGCATTCCCCACAAGATTAATCCAGTCTCGACTTAAACCCAGAGTTTCAAGGGGGCTGTGTATGGGCGATTGATTAGATGAGCGTTAGCGAAGATTTCCTGTCAACTTTTTTTTTGTTTGTAAGCATTGCACAGGTCGCAGGGTTTGACCGATTGATATGAGACTTTTTCTGTAAATGCAAACTTATCCAACTTGGAACTGTATTGTTTTTTGGTAAAATCTGTTGGACCATTCTTTAGAAACATCAAAATGAAGTTTCTAAAAACCCCATGGGGGGCATTCCTGTACAAGATAAACCCAGTATTAACTTAAACCCAGAATTAAAGGTGGCTGTGCATGGGCTGTTGATATAGGATAATACCGCTTTTCTTTTGTTTTTCGGTATTATCTTCACTAAAATCGGACTAACTCGTACAGGAATGCGCCCCCATAAGATTAGGCTCAGCGGAAAACAATAGAAAATAAAATCCCTCCAATATAACTCAAATTTTCCTCGAATGTAAACACAGAAGTGATACACATTATTACAAATTTGTATGCAATTTGGACCAGCCGTTTTGAAGAAAATAATGTAACAAATATTTTTTATTCATCGAATATAGAAATAATAGCAGAAAAATGTTGCAGTGATAGACGCACGGCTCCCTAGATTCGTTTGTATCGAATGAAATATATTTCACATGATCAAGGTGTGTAGAGTTTTCGATTATAATTTATATAGATATCTCGCTCATCTTACATATTCTGCGTTTGCCTAGTATAGGATAATACCGCTTTTCTTATGTTCTTTGGTATTTTCTTCACTGAAATCGGATTAAATCATACAAGAATGCGCCCCCCCCCCCCCCCCCCAGGACGTTAAAAACCCCTACCTTCTACCTGTTGATACTTATAGTGCGATCAGTCGAATGTTCGTAATGCGACCACTTGCAACAACTTCTAAACCTAATATTCAATAAAAATGATAATTTTGATCTGTTTTCTTCGTTAGTTCTAATTTGATCATTGAGAATTTGTAGGCCTATAATAGTTGTTGTATTATTCAGTTTAGATCTCAGAGCTCTTGAAATATTTTTGTATTTCAACTATTTTCCCTAAAGGATTCTGGTGATTTTCTATATTTTCCTAAAAAATCGTAGAACCGATTTTGCTGAAAAAACAATATCAAACTGTTCTGATATGACACCAATATTTTTCAAATCGATTGGTTACTTTGTCTGAACTGTACACCAAGTGCAACCCCATTTTTTTTATTTTATTTTGATATGTGAAATGGAGTTTATCGCTACGTTCATCTAATCATAGAATATCACTGTAACAGACACAGCTTTTAAATTTTATCAGGTAAATGATCTTTGTTCTTTGTTCAAACTACTGTTCAATACATTTTATCAGTAAAATGATGAAAAAAACGGAAAGAATTCAACCACTTCACTTACATATTAATAATCACGTCATCCTTATTAATCTCCATTTTTTAAATATAATTTAGATAATATTTACATCATATTCTATCAATTTTTTTATATAAATATTCCCGACTGATAATCGTATTTGATTTGGAGATAAGAATAGACGGGCGATCGATTATGTGATGGACAAGGTTTTTGAAAGATGGTGGACGTTATTTTTCTAATCTTTTGGAATTGAATGTGTGATAATAATTTAGATTGTGTTGTTGATTTATAATTATTGTAGTCAAGCGTTGAGACGCATTGAATTGTGTCTTGTTTGTGGAATACTACTGGACATCTACTGGACACTGGACAATCACTGGGATATAATGTCAACGATTATGTATTTCATAGTAAGTTGTTTTTGAGGTTTATTTGGAATTGGGAAAATTAAAAAAAAAAAAAAAAATGATAGGGTACGAGAAACATTTATTTTCGGAGTTGATTGATTATTGTGATAATAATGTCGTTCATTTAGTAACTCTGTTTTATCTTCTTACATTACATTACATAAAATACATACATTGTAATATAATGTAGGCCTACACAATACATTGAATCACATTGTTCCACCTACATTCATAATAAATTCGCTCAAATTTCCAAATGATGAATGAAACGTGATGGAAATACTAGAAATAATTTATTAACAAATTGTTGAATAATTCATTGTTTCATTTCTACAAATATCCGATAATTAAAAAAAAAAAATTGGAATAATAATTAATTTTGAATATTTACATTTGGAAAAATCTAAAATTAAGAAAAACAATCTAGAATGCTTCTATGCGATCTTTGGCATCTTGAAACATTCAATTATGATTATATTCTGATATTATATTTTTTGCAGTGAAAATGCTTCATTCCAATTGGAGAAGTATATTCTAAAATACTGATGATCCATTATAAAATAATAGAGTATTAAAAATTAGAAATTTGAAAAAAAGTTGAAAATTCCTAGAAAATTGATAAACTAGTTAGATGAGTTTAGCGAAGATTTTCATTCCATAGGCCTATACCGAAACATTTTTTTTTTTTTTTTTTTTTTTTTTCGTATGTAATTTTGTGCGCGGCATACAGGTCAGGAAAAAGTTTCAATCGACTCGAAACTCTTTTTCCAAATTGGTGTTATACCAGAATAGGCTGGGATTGTTTTTCAGAAAAATCGGTCGAACGGTTTTTCCGGAAAAAATGGAAATTCCCCTTAAGAATAGGTCGGGGAGAAATACTTGGAAAACCTACATTTTCCAAAAGCTGTCAAATTTATACTGAATGTGGAAAAAACAATCATACATATTTTAAACGATTTATGGAACATTTATCGAAGACGGTCGATCGCATCGGGAACACTATAATTACTGGTCCGATTTCAGTGTTTGCTTTTGTTATACGTAATATTATGGTTATCGCTGGTATTAACCTATTATTACATGAACTGATTTTAGATATCGTTATCTTTCAGAATTTCTATGATATTAGTTCATTTTTTAAAATAACACAATAATTTACTTAAAATTCCTTTCAGTGATATATTCGTGAAAATATTTGTAGAACATTTGTAGGGCCTATACCCTAGGTCTGTGATCCGGAATTGTATAGAAAGATGTCAAACCAAGCACAAGTATGAAATAATACAAGTTCATAGCTTAAAATCCACACAATGTAAATCGATTATTAGACGAGCTTTAGCGAGGATTCAATTTGACATACTGAAAAAAATTGGTGTTCGTTTTTATCTTTCATTTTATTTTTTTATTTTTTACTTTTTTTGTTGGTTCTTCACAGGTCAAACGACTACAGCTATCAACTTCAAACTTTTTTTTCAATATGGTTCCTCATCTAACTTAGTTCTGAATAGATTTGTGGCATTATCGGGTGGTAACTTTTTTTTTTATGAATTTCTAGAAATTTAAAAAATACCTATTAGAATAACACAGCGGTAATTTTTTTTTTTTTTTATTATTTTCCCGAAAAATGAAATTTTGTGTGAAGTTGAATTACATTCTGATACACATTTCTGAATTTTTCAGCTTGATCGGGTCAGAAAAAACATAAAATGTGCTAAATTGGTACCACTCGAAGCAGTTTTTAGTTTTTACCCATACTATTACTATCCGCTTGTCTAACAACGCATATATGGTGTTTTCCTAGTATATATAGGCTAGAAATTCTCATATGGGGATGATTAGCCAAAATTATCATTCTGGGTAGATTGATTGTTTGGAAAATTCATGTCTTGAGGACGTATGACCCATTCAACTGGACCCTTACCGCGACTAGCACTCACAATATGGAGTACGTCATACCACGGGCCCGTGGTGTCTAAAGCCCTATTTACACGGTCCAAGTTTCATCCAACTTCTGTGATTCAAGGTTGGTTACAATTTCTTGGACCGTCTAAATGGAAAACTTGGAGCAAAAAGCTCTCATCCAACTCTTGGACACATCCTTTCACCCAAGTCATTTCGTTTAGGAAATTCCTATTTTTCGTCCAACCATTGATGAAACCAACCAATCATCGCTATGCCATCATCCAAGTCTAGCGCGCATGCGCACTTAACGGCGACCGCTTGGGCTCCCGCCATATCTGATTGCCAGTCAGCTGTTACTAAGTCATCTAGATACTCGATCAGCATGTTCAACTATTGTGCCGTGTATGGCCTTCAATATATTGGACCGTGTAGGCAGGCGTTCAATGTTCCATCCTATAGTTGCTGTCAAAGTACTCGGACCAACCCTTGAATCCACGGACTTGGATGAAAACTTGGACCGTGTAAATATGGTTTTACACGTGCCAAATCCCGCTGCCGGTACTATTTTTTTTTGTTTCTTTAAATATTGTGTACCAACTGTTAGCGATAGGTTATGGGCCAGTATTTTTTTCAACCCTCGAACGTTTGAATTAACATCATAAAGTCGATCTACAGCCATGTTTTGTATACGGGGAGTGGTTCGTAGATCCATTATAGACGCCACGGGTCCGTGGTAGGAAGGTCTGCCCTTAAAATATTGTCTTATGCATCAATAGCTCCAAGAGACTAGGACATTGATTGGTTTATATTCAATAGTACCACGGTTACATGTCCAGTATTTGTGTTTTTCCATTGTTGTTTGCACAAAATCTTAGCCCTGGTCTTGAACTGGGCCAAAAATAGGTCACATTTTTTCGTTCTAAGAGACCGTGACTTTGTTATTATCTAATATTTTCATGGTATTTAGCTCTCATAAAGAACATTATCCAATAAAAATCCATCTCTTCGAGGCTTGGAGCTAGCTAGGCATAGGTCGTTATTTTAAGTAACAGTCGCGGTAAGGGCCCTGGATTATATAACATAATCACGAAATCAATTCATGAAACACAAGTAGTAATAATTACTAAATGTAATTATATTTATAATTTGTAATTGAAATTTCAATCAAAAATCTCTTTTTTCCACAGAACGCCATTCTCCTGGTCACCGCAATCACCGCCTCACCTGCCGCTCTCTACCGGCCGCGCCTGCTACAACTTGTCGACCCAGCCGTCTGCGCCACGCACGTTACCGGCGAACTCTTCTGCGAGGACAACTGCAACACCAAACTGCAATGTCTCGACAACAAACCAGAGTCCGTCGGTTGCAACAAAGCAAACGAGTTCTGTTACCGTGGCAACCACGCCGGGTGCACGTCGATACCGTTGTGCAACGGAGAGCTGATCTGTGTGGAAGAAGGACAATTTCCGGACCTCGACGACTGCACGAGGTATCACATATGTTCCGGACCGAATGTGGCTTCTACCATCATCCCGTGTCCAACCGGCAAGGCGTATAATTTAAAGACGAGTGAATGCGATTTACCGACCACATTAGACATATGTGATTTCGACGGTCCGGTGCCCGAATGTAAGAATCCGGGAGATACGGGAGCGTTGAAAGAGAATCCGTATTATTATTATAAATGTAAAATTTTTGAAACTATTTTGCATCCGGAATTGCGTAAATGTGTCGATGCAGAATTTAATACGATCACCCAGCAGTGTGATAACGACGGATTAACATAGACAACGAACTCAGAAAACGAAAACGATCGAAGAAAGAACTATTCTACGAATGAAAACGACAACTATTTTCATCCGAAGAACCACAGTCCCACAGAAACACCACCCAGATACGCAGCAACGACTAAATGTATGCCAGAACGACAACTGATCCAGACAGAAACGACAACTGATCTCGACAGACAAAAACCGACAAAAACTGATTCGTACAGAGACACCACTGACCACAGAAACGACAACCGATATGACAGAAACGACAACTGATATGACAGAAACGACAACTGATATGACAGAAACGACAACTGATCTGACAGAAACGACAACTATTCCGACGGAAACGACATTGACTTCGACGGAAACGACCACATATCCACAGAAACGACAACGAATTGACAGAAGCCGACAACTGATATGACAGAAACGACAACTATTGACCGAAACGACAATGATTCGAGCAGAAACACCACAGACCCCACAGAAACGACAACCGATATGACAGAACGACAACTGATCCGACGGAAACGACAACTGAACCGACGGAAACGACAACTGATTCAACAGAAACGACAACTGATCCGACGGAAACGACAACTGATTCGACAGAAACAACCACATATCCGACGGAAACGACAACTGATCCGACAGAAACAACCACAGACCCCACAGAAACGACAACCGATATGACAGAAACGACAACTGATATGACAGAAACGACAACTGATCTGACAGAAACGACAACTGATCCAACAGAAACGACAACTGATCTGACAGAAACGACAACTGATCCAACAGAAACGACAACTGATCCAACAGAAACGACAACTGATTCGACAGAAACAACCACAGACCCCACAGAAACGACAACCGATATGACAGAAACGACAACTGATATGACAGAAACGACAACTGATCTGACAGAAACGACAACTGATCCAACAGAAACGACAACTGATCTGACAGAAACGACAACTGATCCAACAGAAACGACAACTGATTCGACAGAAACAACCACAGACCCCACAGAAACGACAACCGATATGACAGAAACGACAACTGATATGACAGAAACGACAACTGATCTGACAGAAACGACAACTATTCCGACGGAAACGACAACTGATTCGACAGAAACAACCACAGACCCCACAGAAACGACAACCGATTTGACAGAAACGACAACTGATATGACAGAAACGACAACTGATCTGACAGAAACGACAACTGATCCGACGGAAACGACAACTGATCTGACAGAGACGACAACTGATTCGACGGAAACGACAACTATTCCGACGGGAACGACAACTGATCCGACGGGAACGACAACTATTCCGACGGAAACGACAACTGATCTGACAGAGACGACAACTGAACCAACAGAAACGACAACTGATCCGACGGAAACGACAACTATTCCGACGGAAACGACAACTGATCCGACGGAAACGACATCTGACTCGACAGAAACGACCACAGACCCCACAGAAACGACAACTGAAACGACAGAAACGACAACTGATCCGACGGAAACGACAACTATTCCGACGGAAACGACAACTGATCCGACGGAAACGACAACTATTCCGACGGAAACGACAACTGATCCGACGGAAACGACAACTGATCCGACGGAAACGACATCTGACTCGACAGAAACGACCACAGACCCCACAGAAACGACAACTGAAATGACAGAAACGACAACTGATCCGACGGAAACGACAACTATTCCGACAGAAACGACAACTTATCCGACAGAAACGACAACTGAACCAACAGAAACGACTACTGCTCCGACGGAAACGACAACTATTCCGACGGAAACGACAACTGATCCCACGGAAACGACAACTATTCCGACAGAAACGACGACAGACCCCACAGAAACGACAACTGATCCGACAGAAACGACAACTGCTCAAACAGGAACGACAACTGATCCAACAGAAATCACAACTGATCCAACAGGATCGACAACTGCTTCAACAGGAACGACAACTGCTCAAACAGGAACGACAACTGATCCAACAGAAATCACAACTGATCCAACAGAAATCACAACTGATCCAACAGAAATCACAACTGATCCAACAGGATCGACAACTGCTTCAACAGGAACGACAACTGCTCAAACAGGAACGACAACTGATCCAACAGAAATCACAACTGATCCAACAGGATCGACAACTGATCCAACAGAAATCACAACTGATCCAACAGGATCGACAACTGCTTCAACAGGAACGACAACTGCTCAAACAGGAACGACAACTGATCCAACAGAAATCACAACTGATCCAACTGAAATCACAACTGATCCAACAGGAACGACAACTGCTCCAACAGGAACGACAACTAATCCAACAGGAACAACCCCTGATTCAAACGTGCCCCCTGAGAAGGATTATACGACAGTGATTGCAATTAGTGTTACTGTATCACTTCTAATAGTTATAGGCGGATCCACCGGCGCTGCTCTCTATCTGAGAAGGAGGAAACTGAAAACACCAGAATCGAGGAAACTGTTCTAGAACTTACTTGATGAGGTGGTGAAGCTCTCAGAATTTCATCGTCAATTGGTGACCAGTGAAGCTCCGCCCACTTACGTAACAATAAATAACATCCAATCAAGTCGTCCATTTTATTATGTGGGTTTTGGAAATCACCAATCAGGGTTTCTGTAGATGCCCTAAATGATCTAGATGGCAGAATAAAAAGCCATCACTGAGCCGAGCACACAAGTGCTAATTCATGAGGAGCAAATTTGTAATGAACATTCCAAATTATATCTCATTTTGAAAATTATGTATCGCAGTTAGTAGGCCTACCGATATTTCTATTTATAATTCAATTCTCCATCTAGTATTTTACAACAGGGCTGATTCATAGCATCAAACACATATTTCGTATTTTCATTTCTAATATAATTTTGTATTCAGTAACTGTACTAAAAACCAACTGACCTAAACTTTTACTTCTTGAGAAACCTGTAGCTACCGGTATAGAATTTAAAGTGGGAGGTTCCTATTCAGAAATTTTAGCCATCACTAGAGCCTGTAAAACATTTTGTGGGTTGTAACAATTTGTGAAAGGGAGGAGCTATATCCTTAATTTTACTTCTCTACGGGTTGAATTGGGTTTTAGTACGATTGTCTTTAAGTACAGTTGGTCGTATTTTTATGTCCGTTGGATTTTAGTACAGTTTATTTTTAGTACTGTTTACCATTCCCCGACTATTGAATTATCGCCGCTATAAAATCTCTCTATATCATTCCTAATCCTGACAAGCACCGTTAATGTTTGTCCCAAATTGGTAAAATATGGAAAAAAAATAATTGGCAAATGACCTAGGACTCATTTAATGAATGGTCAATCATAAATGTTACTTTCGTTGGGCTTTTTAAAAAGAGTGTTGTTCATCTATCACCTATAGATATAACATTTTATTATATTATCAATTTTTACCTCATATTGTAGTTGTACACAACTTCATTTATATGTTAGTTATTATTATTATAGTGTAAGTTTAAATTAAACGGACATATTGTGAATATTTCATTCTTGTAATAAAATCTAATATATACAAAATAATGGTGTTTTCAATAGGCCTATTTACTGTACCGAAGTCTTTTTACATGAATATGATAGATACCATCAATGAATTAGTTCAGTATAATAGTCAGAATTAGGTGAGTTAATATTACTATGACCTATTTAAGCTACGTACGGGTCAACATTGAACGAATTCACACACATACATTAACAAGGAAAATGGTTTCTGTAATAGCTTTTCTTTTTATGTTGATTATGAGGATAGTTTTTTGTTCAACGACACCACCAACAGCTAGCTTATAACGGGGTGCGAATGAGCGAGTGATAATGAAACTGTGAAGTGATAATAAGTGAAAGGACGTTCACAAAAACCTATGGGTTATGCGGTACTCGAACCCACGCCCAACGGTGACTTCGGTTTCTAATGCGGTGCCTTAGCCGACTGAGTATTTGAGGGAGGCCTTCTTCACTTCTCGAGATGTTTTCGTATTTTTATTTATTTATTCACTATCCAAGATCGAATACAAAGATATGTGAAACTCGTATTAGTTAAATATAATATTATATAATACCATAGTCTTTATTCTATGATAATACGTATAATATTAGTATCATTCAACAATGACTATATAGCCATAACGGCAGTGAAAACCAATCGCGAGTTCTATTCTTTTATATTATATACTTATTCAAATAATGTCAATGTCGCACATAATACATTGTTGTAATAAATAGGTCCAAGTGGATGCAACCAATATAAGCGCCGAGACTTACCTTTGTGGACAACAATGTTCCCAAAATTGTGTTCAACAATCACTTCTTCAGCATTAGTTTGTACTTTGTCCCTAACTTTGTTACTCGCTATGGTAACATAAATGTTCTAACTCCATAATTATTATACTTTAAATGTGCATTGTTTCTTTTATTCTTTTGTTGTACAATGAGGTTGGCTACTCTCTTTTAATCACATCTGAGTCGCTGTGTTGCATTCTTTTATTTCCGAGCAGTGCGTTCGATTCTTATTTCTTGATCTGCTAGCCCCGATTGGCCGATTGTTAACATATGATAGCGAGTACGGAGTACTATCATGAAAACTACGTATAATATTCAAGAAAGGATACCGAGCAATAATTATTGTGCATTTTGTAATATAACTTATGTCAACGTTAGTCCTCAGTTCATCGTCCTGTAGTGTTTATTCGTCACAGTGTTCGATAATTCACTCGAGCTGATCTACAGATTTGAAACCAAAACACACCCACAAAGTATATCATAGCACTCACGGCCTTCGTAATAATTTTGGAACAGAGCTGGAGAACGTTCAAGGCCTAGACAGAAGGCAGGGTGACACTCACAGTACTTTGTCAATAGCATTGGTCCATAGGTGATACTTGAATTGTGGAGGAATTTGGTTTTCTGTTGATATTGTTTTGTTAGATATTGAATTGTTACGTTCAGTCATAATAAAATGTTAGCAATAAGTTCAGATTGGTCAGTTTTGGCGGATATGCAGGAGAATTCGAAGGTAAGCGTTAATACATTACTAATAAGCTAGACAGAAAGTACACTAGGTACCAGCACATTTAGCGCAGTGGTTAGCACGCTCGCTTCTTGTGATCTGGTAGGCGACGGGAACTTCGGACCCAGTTCGATCCCCGCCGCCGACCATCTTTACAGGGGTTTTTCGTGGTTTCCCTCTGTAGTCTAGGCTAATGCCGGGATGGCTCCCACAATAAGTCGGCCACGACCGCTTCCTTCCCACTATCCTTCCCATTAACCAGGAAACCTTCATCTCATCATCCCATCACCCCATTAATCATCCATCCGACGCCAATAGACCTTCGCTGTCATTACAGTGCGTCGTTAAACCCAATATATATATAAAAAAAAGTACAATAGGCCTAGGCCCTATTCATTATCCATCACCATTCACCCTATTGTTAATCAATGTGGTAGCACAGGTCTAGACCCTAGGCGTAGGCCCTAGGAATGGGCCTTCTACGGCTAGGAACATTGTATATTAGATATTGTGTACGGGTAGGCCTAGTGTAACTTCAAAGTGGAGACTACGACATCTCAGGCCTGTCCATAGTTTTTACTTAGGCCTAGATAAGTCTAAAACAATTATTAGGCCTAACAATACACTTGAACCACCTAACCATTGTCACTTTCACTAGGCTAGGCCCTATCCCGTAAGGATATTATTTACTCAATGACTATAGGGCTAGTGGATTTGGTACCTATTATTTAGACATTAACCTAAGTAGGCCTAGAGGCCTACACAATAATGCCATGGTCCGACTGATTCTAGTGCGTAGTTTTGGGTCTAATATTATAGTATTATCAGAGAATGAAGAACTAGGGTAATATGCGTACTTAGATCTAGGCCTATGAGTAGCTGAGGTATAACGGTGAATGTGTCTGTATGATGAAGTATGCTCAGCACCTAGGTCTTTGCCATCACTGCAGCCTTGAACTATAATTCAATTCAATTCAAATAATTTTTTTTTGGTTCTGTAGATTACTGATTACATCACCGAAGTTCAGGAATTACACTAAATTAGTCGGGTGGAACAGTGGCTAGCACCGCACGCTGAACTGAGCCGTCATTCAGAAGACACGGGTTCGATTCCCGCCGTGGTTGACCAACTTTTCAGAGGGTTTTAGTGCGTTTCCTCTGTCACTAAGGTGAATACTGAGATGGTTCCTCACAAATATGCGTTTCCACGATCGTTTCCTTTCCGCTATTCCAAACACGTAATAGAATAAGCATTCATCACATCTTCCCACCACCGCATTGCAACATTCACCGACGCAAATAGATCTTATTCACATTCGATCATTACAGTGCGTCGTTCTAATCAATATAAAATACATACCCTCCATTAAAAGGTGTTGTATACTCAATGCTAGTGAGTAGTGATGTATACCGACTGGTAGCACATTGGTTTGCTGCATACGACAGGGAAGTGAGATGGCCTAGGTTCGATCCCCGCCACCGAATATCATTGCAGATACGTTTCTGGATGATTTGGCTCTGTAGCCTAGATCATGTCGGAATGGTTTCGACAAAATAGGCCATTACCTCTTCCTTCGCACCATCCGTGCCACTAGCTAAAACAATTTCATCCCAACATCCCATACGACTCATTAATCATTCATCAGACGCCAATATACCTTGTTTATCGTTACAGTGCGTCGTGGAACCTCGAAATAAAAAAATAGAACACATAGTGTAGGTTTACCAAAATTATACGCAATAGTTGGTAGTCTCGATATATATTTCTCAAACCTAGATAACCAATTAGATTGGGTCAGGGGCTGTTTCCACTACCGTACTTCTTCTAGGGCAGTCTTCTTATATCAATCGGTTCCTACCAGTTCCGACTTCTTCTTCCTCTTCTTCACTACTACTATCCTCTGCTTCTTCTCTTCTTCCTGCGAGTTCCCTCCACCGTTCTCTATCCTCCCCTCCTACCAAATCTCCTCCTACCAAATCTCCTCTACCACTTTCTCCCATTTTTCTCCTCGGTTGAACACCCAAACAAATTTTACTCACTCCTGCCATCTTTCTCTTGGTCTTCCGATTCTTCTCTTAGCTCCATTGCATTCTGATGTCTCAAACATTGCTCTCTGTATCGGTAGTTATTATAAAATCCTTGATCTCCTTCACTATCTCCAGAAGGGTGGAGAAACCTTCCAAGAAGAGAACTGTAGTAACTCCAACCATGACAGGGTTATGGAGGGAGACAGGGACAGTGTGGAAGTACAGTCACTCTTCGTGAAGGTGGCGCGGCAGGGACTCGTCGACAACAGGAATGAGGTGGAATGCTATAGGAAAAATCCGAATTCACCACTTTTTACTGCAAGGTCAACATTCGAGCAACTCAAACTGTAAGATTGATTCAGAAGTATTTAGTACTTACCAGTCTTACGTATTGATAATTTGTGGATTAAGCAACAGTTAGCGGATTCACTTGTAATCACCCTTTAGTACATATGTTATTTTCATACCTTAACTAATACGCATCCGATTAGTGCATTAAGAGCCGTCTGTACCAACTGATGATTAAATATTAATCAGCCAATTATTACTTAAGGTACAAAAATAGCATATGTATCCAAGGGTAATAACAAGTCAAGTTTCTATTTTTTGCTCAATTCACTAATCATCACTTGGTGCAACCGCCTCTAACTAAGATTCGTAAAACTCATCCTCAGAATGATGCCATGTTCTAGTTTTGACTGCATGACACCATTCCCATTCACTGAGTTTCTCTCAACCACGGTTGTATGAACCGATAGTTATTGGCTTAAACGATTAACTTTTTATCACCATATTGGTTTGGTTACACATGTTATTTTCGTACCTTAATGGATAGTTAGTGGATTAATACTCAACTATGAGCTCGTAAAACTGGCTCTAAAGGATACAGTTGTTAGTATAGTCTACTAAGACAATCATAACAATTGAAATAAATACCTTCTTTTCAGGAGCAAAGAATTGCTGAAAGGAGTTTACGCAATGGGATTCACTTACCCTTCCAAGATACAAGAAGTTGCTCTGCCAGCTTTGATGGCCAACCCGTAAGTCCGTTTTCTGATGCTTGTTTCCCAAACTGTATACTCACCCCACCTGATAGGTAAAAAGTTTGGGAATTTGACGAAGTAGAAAAAAGCCTAAAAAGGTCAGGTATTCCTATAGTCTGACTCACCAATCTTTAGCAAGTGTCGGAGATCTTTGTAGTTTAATCTTCTGTTTCTGTTGTCCAGCGAGAATATAGGTATGTACACATATCAATCATCTCTACTTACTTCAATGGACTCACACACCTGTTGCATTTTCTGAAAAATATACTATAGGGCCTACTTGAGTTGAACAAAATCTAAAATAATCTACAATTAATATTGAAAAATTGAATAATCTACATACGTAAAAATTCAGAATGAAAACAACTTTTGCAATCATTCATATTATCGTCTTCAGTAGGCCTATAAATGCAAATATATAAAATGACTATGAGTTTTGCTTTAATAGATTTCTGAAGCGTTTTATTAACTGCACCACAACCACAACCCCTACCTAATTACGAACTTATCAATATGCAGGAGAGAAGAGTTCCTTTGTTACTGTTGAGTTATGATTGACATTTTTACCTACTTTAGCAGTTAAGCTGATCGCCGCGTTATGAACACTTGCTACATATTGACAGTGGTTAATTTGTGGCTAAGCCCACGTAAGCCCGGCTTATCCACCTTTTCTAGCTAGAGAGTAGTCCGGGCTTACCCACCTATCTCTAGTTCTGGTGTAATGTGAGATCCATCTTTAACAAAGTAAAAATATTTTCAAAACTGATCCAAGATCCATCACGTAATTTCTATAATACAGAATAACATTATCAGCGCTGGCTCGTGGGGTTCTTTGGATCTGGGCAGACCAAAAGTCCAAAACCCATAAATATTACTTACGGTACATGACGCACACACGAGAGTGGCTTTATTGTGAGAAAGTTTCTCCAAAACGCGTAAAATGCTCCAAATCTTATCCAATTATTTTCCAGTGTTACCAGATCCGCATGAGAGCCCCCCATTGTAAACGGTCGTTTCAAGTACGGCGTAGGCGCGCCAAAATAAGATATATTGTTAAGAGACTATTGTTTAGGAGGGCTCACTCACCTTTTTCTTTACAAATTAACCACTGCATATTGGTGAGACAGACTATAAGAAATGTGTGATTGTTTGCTTCCAGGGCATTGAATTTGATTGCCCAATCACAGTCGGGCACGGGTAAAACAGCCACGTTTGTACTGGCAATGCTGCATCGCGTTGACGTAACCAAGGAATATCCTCAGGTTGGTAATTTATTAGAAAGAAATGTTTTATTTCTTTTTATCTCCAAATACTTTTAGTAACAAAGTTAGGTAAATGCTAAATAACTAGGGCAAAAACATGTCGAGTTGGTTTTACCATGCCAAAGACCTCTTCCTTTTACTCCTCTTCTGCCTGATTCTCCTCTTCCATCTCGACCACCTTCTTCATTTCTCTCTATCCTTTCATCATTTACCGGTCTCAACTTCAATCCATGTCTCCCATATCTCTCTCCCCCACAGCTCTTCTCACTTCAATTTTCCATTTCTCTAATCATTCCTCTTTCCAATCTTCTCTTAATAATTTTCTACTAATAAACTTCTATTATCTTAGCCTACTAATAATCCCTCTCTCTAATCTTCCGTCGAATCATCCATCCATATAATTAAAAAAAAATCAGTCTCAAATTATAATGAAATTTTGTGCTGGTATTGTCTATACTGATTTGTTCTTGTCCAAACAGGTGCTGTGTTTGTCGCCGACCTATGAGCTCGCCATACAAACAGCGGAGGTTGCAGCTTGCATGGGACAGTACTGTCCCGGCATCAAGTTCAGACTGGCGATCCGGGGCGAAGTGGGTTCGTTCATATTTTTGCTTTCATCAAATTATTTTTATTCACTTGAAATTGATAAATATGTGCGATAAATAAAGAAATACTTAGATTAAAATTTTCTTCTATTCCCAATTCAAATTATCTTCAAATTCCCAACAAAAATGACATTTCTCCTATTCGATTCTCATGCCGTCTTCAACATGATTTACATAGATCAGTCCATGGATTGACACCAGTGGTTAATTTGTGGCTAAGCTCTAGTAAGCTCGGCCTATCCACCTATCTCTAGTTTTGGTGTAATGTAAGATCCATCTTCAACAAAGTAAAATTAAAATATTTTCATAATTCCTTGATACTAATTAGTAATTACTGGCAGACATTCCTAGATGGTGAATATGACGCACACACAAGAGTGGCTTTATTTTAAAAAAAGGCTCTCGAAAATGCGTGAAATTCTCCAAATCTACCCCCAATTATTTTTTTTGGACCCGCATGAGGCCCCCCATTGTAAACGGTCGTTTTAGGTATGGCCTAGGCGCGCCAAAATGAAATGAACTATTGTTTAGGCGGGCTCAGTCACCTTTTTCTTCCCAAATTAACCACTGATCGACACCAAAGGTTGATTTCACCCAGAGGATCCCGGCAGCTAAATTGTTAAACGTTAAAACTGACAAGCACAAATTCTTTTCGTTGTGCTCCAGTGAGGTCCAAGTTGACGGAGCACATAGTGATCGGCACGCCAGGCAAAGTGCTCGACTGGGCGTACAGGTTCAAGTTCTTCGACCTGGAGAAGATCACGACGTTCGTGTTGGACGAGGCAGACATCATGGTATCGACCCAAGGACACCAGGATCAGACGTACCGGATCCACAGGTGAGTTTGCAATAAACTGTCTGAGAAATTGAGGTCAATTCAGAAATGGAATTACGAGTCAACTTGACTTTGTGAGTAGAAGGTTTGCTCCAAGATGTGTTGAGGGTTGCTTTGGTTTGTCGGTCAATTATGGTGACTCAACTCCCTATCCCACCAATGCTGAAAATGAGCACCAATTTACACTCCAAATCTCTGAATCTATCGATTGTGAGTAATCTATTAGAGTTTGGCCTACAAGAAACTAACCTCCTCACATTCTATCTCCCTCTTTCACTCTCAAAATCTCTTCCTACGTCGTACGTCTCTCTCTCTCTATTTCACTCAATTATTTTTCTCCTCCTCGCTCTCTCGCTCTTTCTCCCCCTTACACTCTCATAATCTTAACCACTATATAATTAATAGGCCTAGGAGTCCAAAAAAAATCTAAATCATTCTACAACCACCAGGAGCGTGAGATTTAACTAATTGCTTGGTTTTAAGACTTTCTATGTTATTATTATTAATCTGTATTGTCATATCCTAAAGTTGTAAATGAAATATTCATTCATTCATCTTTACCTCCCGCTCTCTCTCTGTCTCACATGAGCACCTCTATTTCACTCACTTTCTTTTTCTCTCCCTTGCTCTCTCGCTCTTTCTCTCCCTCTTTTACTCTCATAATCTTTCCCTACGTCTCTCTCTCTCTATTTCACTTAATTTCTTTTTCTCTCCCTTGCTCTCTCGCTCTTTCTCTCCCTCACACTGTTCCTCCCTCTTTCACTCTCATAATCTCTACCTCCCGCTGTCTCTGTCTCACACGGCCACCAGTCGCCTGCGGCCCGACTGTCACGTGATGTTCTTCTCGGCGACGTACGACGACCAGGTGATGGAGTTCAGCGAGCACATCGTGCCGAACGCGTTCGTCATCCGGCTGAAGCGGGAGGACGAGACGCTCGACAACATCCAGCAGCGGTACATCTACTGTCCCACCGACGAGGAGAAGTACACGGCGCTCGTCAATATCTACGGCCTGATCACCATCGGACAGGCGATGATATTCTGCCATGTGAGGAGATTGCTAGTGGCTAATTTGTGGTTCACCCGGCTTAATCACCTATTTTTAGGGAGTAAGCCGGGTTTATTCACCTATTTCTAGTTCTGGTGTGATGTAAGATCCATCACTAACAAAGTAAAATTGAAATATTTTCACAATTCCTTGAAACTAATTACTGCCAGACATTCCTAGATGGTGAATATGAGGCACATACAAGAGGGACTTTATTATTAAAAAAAGGCTCTCCAAAACGCGTAAATGGCTCCAAAACTAACCCCCAATTATTATTTTTTCCGGGGCTGTACGCTCAGGACCCGCATGAGCTGGGAGGCCGTGCACCCAGACTCCCCATTGTAAACGGGCGTTTTAAGTACGGCGTAAGTGCGCCAAAATAAGACAAACTCTTGTTTAGGAGGACTTACTCACCTTTTTCTGTACAAATTGACTTCTGGATATTGCATGTACATTTTGAAGTAGCACTACTATGAAAATATGATTAGTTGGCGTGTTATATTAGTTACATTAGTTTAGTGTAACCACTTCCTCCTCCTCTTCTTCACTCCTACTATCATCTTCCTCTTCTTCTCTTCCTATTAGTTATCTCCACCGTTCTCTATTCTCCCGTCATTTCTCTTCTTTCACTTGACTCCATTCTTCCCCTCGATTCACTATTCCAATCTCTACTCCCTTCTGCCATCTTTCTCTTGGTCTCCCGACTCTTCTCTTTATCATGAATCAGATTCTCTTTATCAGTGGAGATAATACCGAAAAACAAAAGATGAGTGGTATTGTCCTATATCAACAACCCGTACACAGCCACCCTGAACTCTGGGTTCAAGTCAAGACTGGGTTCATTTTGTACAGGATGTACCCCCAGAACAAGTACCTTATTATCTAACTTCGTCAGAAGACGCAAAACTGAGCCTTCTAAGCGACCCACAGGACGATGCTGGTGCTTATCGGAGTGGAGTGAATTATTCCCGTGGTAGACCAGTTGGAGTAATTTTAAATACATTTTGTCACACCCTCAACATAATCAACAAAGTTTTGCTTTTTCTTCGAAATAAGTGATTTCATTTAATATTATAGTTCCATCATGAATGGACGAGACGGCGCTATCTGTATCATTATTGAGTGTTTTAAGCATGTTATCTAGGCAAAAGCGAAGTAATTCTTCAGATTTCCAGTATATACGGAAATGTAAGTACAGCAAGGCTAGGCCAATTTAGATTTCTGTGCATTGGTATAATATCCCCACTATTTACGTTGAAAAATATGTGCTAGTAATTTGAAATATAATAATTACACCAGTTCGGTGTTATACTAATTGAACATTGATGGTAAAGTAGATAGCTATCTTCTAATTCACTCCAGTCCGACAGGTAGTGTTAATGAGCAATGTCGCCAAGCGTTACAGGGTAAACAAGATAAGTTTTGCGTCTTAGGTAAAAGTGTCTCTGCCCAGAGGTCAAACGACAGGAATCAACCAACTGCAAACTGAAACACTTGTTCAACTGTCGACAGACGCGTAAGACGGCCAGCTGGTTGCAGAAGCAGATGACCAACGATGGTCACGCCGTGGCTCTGCTGTCGGGTGAGCTCGACATCGAACAGCGTCTGGAAGTGATCGACAGGTTCAGAGCCGGCAAGCACAAGGCATTGATCACTACCAATGTCATGGCGCGCGGTAAGCTTGCGACAAAGCGTCATCTCCGTTGTTTTGTATTATTCCAGATGTGACAGAGTCGTCAGCAAATCGACGAATTTAATGTATTAAATAGAAGTGGCCCAAACGCACTCCCTTACGGTACACCAGATATAACTTGGATGTGAACTGAATAATCATTTCCGACCTTTTCTTTCTGTGTCTTTTTGCTGAGGAAGTTTTCACCTAGTTTTGAAATGATTTTCTTATTGGTTATAAGGTCAGAGTTTTAGAGGGGTTACTGATGGTTAGATGTGGTAGTAGGTGATTCGAGAGGGGATGATTCGAGTTGGTGGAATGGTGAAGTAGATGGGTGGAAATGGGAAGTTCATTCTTAATTTTCGGGATCACTCATTGAGAAAGGAACACAACGAAGATCGAGCGACAGATGCGAACGGGGTCAATAATTTCAGCTAAGGCTCGTCATTCAAGAACATATTTTCACGCCGAAAATATATTATATTTTTAGATTCAGATCCTCTATTATTCCGGACCCTTACATAATAAAACACCCTGAAAATCGTGCTAGGCCTCACCTAACCTGGCCATAACGTCGTCATGACGTTGCAAAAATATTATTGGTCATGAACTAAAAATTTCACCACACCGGTCTTATGAACCGAGTTTTTTCTCACTCTGTTCTTCCTGCAGGTATCGACGTGGAGCAAACGACCCTCGTCGTCAACTGGAACTTGCCGATCGAGTTCGACAAGTCGGCCAATTGCGAGACATATCTGCACAGGATCGGACGCACCGGACGCTTCGGTAAATACACATTACTGTTGATTCCAATGATGACCAAAAATCCTGAAATGGCTTATTCCCGAGTCGGAGGAGGGCGTTTACTTTTACTGCAAATTATGTGGATAGCAATAGACCTACAAAACTCAAAACCTAGTTATTATGTTCGCAATCTAAATTTCATCCCTATTTTGTGTTGATCCATTTCGAAGTCATCAGATATTAGTATCTAATTAGGATATATTAGTATTATATCTAATTTCTTCACAGTCACCTCAGTCAAATCACCATAATAAAAAACTGCACTGAAAAACTTCACCAAAACTACACTAATACAGTAATCAAGTTGACCAAACTAACCCTACTTCTCGCATGACAATTCAAAATTTGTCCTCTTCATCGTCCGATTCATTTGCTATCATACTCATCCGGCAGATAAACGCTCATAGGGTGTGTGGATTTTATATGTAGTGTACCTTCCATTTAGTTGAATAATGAAAAGCCTCGAAAACACTTTTCAAACCTGACCCAAATTAGTTACCTTTTAATCTAACTAGAAACTCATTACATTGATAATCCGAAGATACAGTAATGCAGTTGGTACAGTGTACCGCTTGAAGCATAAGTAAAAGTCTGTTTCAGTCGTCAGATACCTGTTAAATCCTATGTAATATAACGCGGTCAACTGGTTTGACCAGGTAGCAAAGAGACTTTTACTTCTGCTTCAAGCTGTACATCAGATTGGGTGCAAACAACCATTATTTGCATCCCAGCAACAGACATGTTGACAATTGTAGGACTGTGTTTATCCTCAGGCAAAGCAGGTGTGGCGATCAACCTGGTAGACAGCGAGAGCTCGTTTGTAGTCCTCAAACAAATCGAGGAGCATTTCGGGATCACCGTTGAGAAGCTGGACGTCCACAATGAAGAAGAGATCGAGCGTCTAAACGTCTAACTGATGGACTAGAACTGGAACACTGCTGAATTTATGAGTTAAACATTAGTAGTATTCATGCTCGATTTACAGTAGTACTTTTTTCCGCCCCGGTGAGTTACGGAAAACATAGAAAATCTTTCCGTTGACTTTACGGTTGGTTCATGTGATTAACCGGGCAGAAAATGCCGTGAAGAATTATTGTTGCTGTGAATTAGGGTTAAATGTCGTTAATTTGGTGTGTTTAATTTCAAGTGGCAATACATTTAATTTACATTGTTATAATAATAAGTTATCATTGTTCAAATATATAATTTCTCTGTTAATGTATCGTTATTCTCATATGTTGATATGAAAAAGTGTCAATATAATATACGCTGTAGGATGAACAATAAAGATTAAGATCCAATGAAGATCGTCATATCCGATATTTATTATTTATTTCATATCATCTTATAAGCATTTATTTTTAGTGTGTGCCACAGTTTTTGAGTACTGTGTATTTACTCCCAAAAACACTCATACATTGAGTCCTACTAGTTCATGCAGGTGCCACTAGGTTTTACATTCCGAAAAATGTCTTGTCGATTCGATCATATCAAGGTGATTAAAATATGATGCGAACTGTTTAATCGACAGGTAAAATGAGAAGCCAATCAGTCTGTTTATTTACAGCAGCTAGATAACAGAGTGCAGCACTTGGCACTTGACTTATAGTTTGATGTCAGGCAGACAATGATTGTGCTACATGCTTGTGATACAGCTACATAAAATACTGGACATGAAGAATATAAGGACATACACTGTTTGTGATTATTACCTGCATATCATTAACAAAATGAACTGGAAACGATAGGCGCTATTGTAGATCCTTGGGGTACCCCCTACATTTATAATCAAATTATCTGAATATTAAAATTCCTTGTAAACAAATAGTTCAACGCTTTCAAATTCAACCAACAATGAATGATTCACCATGAAAATAATTGTGAAACTCTCCATAATATACGCTTTTGTGTGTAAAACTTACCAAAAGCTATCTCAACAGTTGTAGTATTTTGATCTTCTCCAATTCGATTATTTTTGATGAGTGAATTTTCATAGAGATGAACTAGCTGTTGGTGTGGTATTAGGCCCTATAGTGAAACAATAATATGAGATATTACATGTACTATATTATTAGGGTTCAACGGTGTGTCAACGGCGAAGGTTTTTTGCGCCGGATCAATTTTTTTTACATGTATGCATTTCACATAAATCAATCTGATAAAAATACTTTTACATCTTGTGTACCCACAGCTACCAAAATTTGAATGGAAATGAAGTATAGTATGAATGGAAAGTAGAATAAGAATAATTTATTTATTTATCAATAAACTGTCAAGAAAGATTATGAAGAGCACAACGATAAAGAAGATCAAAATACAAGAATAGGTGAAGATCACAAAGGAAAAGGAAAAAATAGTAGACAACCTTTTTTCATTCAGTCTGTGTTGTAGAAGGATTAAACATAAAAAAAAGCCGAGAGGAGGCCTACTAGAAAACGATTAGAATATGGGAACGAAGACAAGAATACAAGAAAGAAGTTTAGAATGCAAATAAGAAGACAAAAATATATCTTTCGTGGAACAAATTGAAAATAATATTGAAAATCTTATTGTAAAGCTTAATTGTAAAATAATTGGTTTCCAGGTAAAGCTTGCTTATCGAAACAACAGATAGTTAATAATTATTAAATACAAAACACTGTCAAGAGGAGGCGTGTCTGACTGAATATCCCAATTAGAAGTATGCATATTATCGATAAGGTAAACACAGGTGTGAAACAAAAACAAATTATACTCTTTTCCACGTTCACGACATTTATCAGCACGAAATTAACTATGAGTCTAGACTTGATGTCCAACTTGATTACCAGTTACGTTCAAACCTACTTCTAATATACAATTTATAACTGGGAGAAAATATTAAAACACATCAAAGAGGTATTACAATACAATTTGTTACAAATAATAATTAATAACTAATAATTTAGACTAGGGAGATATGGATGATAAGGGGGATGGAAATAGAACACATCTCGGTATGGTAACGGGAACCGCGTATGAGAAATTATTCCTAGGAAACTTGTAGAAAAAATCTTTGAAATCCGATAGTAGGTCTACAGCTTCTTAAGGGGGTGCATGCACGGTGCTTATACAAATTGAGAAATACATATTTTCTTTTTTTTCCATTTTAAAAAACCAGTGTAATTCAATGCAAAGTTCACATCTCCAATATAATTTTATGCTCTTTAATTAATATGACATTTTATTTTTGTGAATTCAATTAGTTTTGAGATAATACGTCAATAAATTTCATCACATTCTTTATATTCATTGACGTATTATCTAAAAAATGATTGATTTCACCGAAATAAAATGTCATATCAATTAAAGAGCATAAAATTATCTTGGAGATGTGAACTTTTCATTCAATTACATTGATTTTTGAACATAGAACAAAATTAGTGAAAGTGAATTTATCTATATTAATAAGCACCGTGCATGCACCCCCTTAAAACGGACAGAATACTCCTCAAAAATGGGTAGAAATACTCATTGGAATCTGATAGTACAGCTGGACTCTTACCGAGATTGCTACTTGAAATAACGTCCTATCCTGGCTAGCTCCAAGAGACTAGAACTTTGATTGGTTTCTAATCACTGTTAGAGCCAAGTGCCATGGCAAGATGTCCAGTATTTGTGTATTTCCATTGTTGTTACCACAAAATCCCAGCACTGCTCTTCAAGTGGGCTGAAATAAGTCACATTTTTGCTTCCTAAGAGACCGTTACTTTGTTATTATCTCGTATTTTCATGGTATTTAGCTTTCCTAGAGAACATAATCCAATCAAAGTCCTAGTCTCTTGGAGCTAGCTTTCAGTGGCATTCGTGGTAAGACTCCAGCTCCTTAAAACTGGCAGGAATGCTTCATGTAAACGGATAGAAATACTTTTTAGACACTGGTAGAAACACCAATTATGAACAGGTATAAGCACTGCATGATTGATTTAACTAATGATGCATTATGTGTGTATATTGAGATTCAAAAGTCCGTTTCTGTTCGTCTGATACCTATCAAAAGTACAATTAAATATCCCATGATCGACTAGTTTGGCTAATTGGAAAGAACTTTTACTTTTGGTACAAACTGCAAAATGAACTTAATCTTCATCCCAGGGTCCACCGTTTCGCAATGCGGTTGCTTGGCCAATTGTACATCCTGACGCTTATTGGTCAATTGGAAATGAAGCTTGTTCTTTTAAGTAAGTATATAATTAAGATAATCATGAACTCATATTGACGTTTTTCAAATGACCCTCCTTCTGGACTCAATTTCGACATATGATGAACATTTTCTTCAAGTTAACAATATATTTAAGTGAAGCAGGTTTTTTCTCTCATTCTGAAGAATGTATAAAGAACACACCAGAGTAACTTTGCTCAATTTAATAAAACCATATGCATTATCTCATCAATTTTGTAGAGGGAGTGCCATGGGAACTATCAATAGCCGTTGATCCTGACGTCATTCCTATTGGTGGCACTGTTGAAGCTATGTGCTACACTGACGTACCTCTTGCCACATGCCATTACCTGGTTCAACAGGTGTGGGAGAAAGTTACACCTGTGATTGACCTGTCCTTGGGTCGAAGGTCAAACAAGGTTACACGCAAGCGCGATGATACAATAATATACACTGCACAATACAATGGAATGGGCTTGGATAATGGTCAATGTGGTATGACCTTGAATGTATTCGAAGGTCAAAACTATATTATTGGGTGCCATGTGCAATCTATATACGGGGGATGGAACACTGAAATAGCAAGTATTAACGTTCATGGTATGTACACATTTATAGTCCGACGTCATTGTATTCTTTAGAGAACAAGTCTCTGTGTTTTCTTCAAAAGAGAGTTACTTGAATGGATGCATCAATCGCTAGTGTGACTGCTGTATTTTAGGAGACCGAGGTTTATTCCCATTCTGCTTGACTCTTTCATAAAGTGAATACAGTACCGATATTGTTTTCTAATATTATTCAAAGACTAGTCTGCTTATCATCGTCCCATTTCGTCCCAATTATGATACAGCTTCATAAATTATATATATATATATATTTATATGTTATGTAAAATAATGAGTATATAACTGTTCTACCAGAAATGGAGTCATTATTGCTTCTCCCCTCGGTGCACTTGGCAGTCGTATCTCCAAGTGCAGAATTATCTGTTGTTTGCATGACTGAACATGAAAAGGCTTTAGATACATGCGCCTTCAGTTTGGGTAGAACCTGGCTTGACATGAGTGTTCCGGAAGATATGGGATTCCAGTATTTCGGTGCTGACGGGATGAAAAGAGGGGAATGTGGAGTGACGATTTGGGAAGTTACGGAAGAATATAACGGCCCTGGATGGTGTCAAGCAAGCCGTGATGATACAAACGAAGAGAAGGCAGTTGCTTTTGGAATTGTTGTTGGAAGTAGGTGTACTATTTTTATATTGACTTATTATAAACTTTGAAAATGAATGAACTGATCAAATATTTCGAGCACCATAACAAGGAGCTGTACTGAGAATCATTAATACAGTAGAAGTGAATATTTTCATTGAAATATTTTTATATTCGTACTTCAAATATTTTTCAGTAGTTTCACAAAAAAACAAGAGAATAGAATCTGTGATTTTAATTAATAATCTATACACCTGTTCTAAATACCTCAATAGATTGAACAAACATTCTGATTCTTTGGGGATCTTCAGGAAAGGAGCTATACATTAAGTCATTCTCTTTTGAAACTCCCCAACAATGTGTCCTCTTCCATCTCATCATATATATCTGTTCTGAACTACCATAGCTTCTAACAAATACATAAAAGTATACTCAGAAGATTTACTTGATTTATTTTGATTTAATTTTAGGAACTCATTTCATTGGAGGTTGTAATATCATCACAGGGACTCTCGGGTTTCTTCACATTTTGATGAATCAACTCAACTTCATCCTTATAACAAATCTGGTATTTAATATCTTTATTTTCAGAGCCACCTATCTCAATTAAACTAGAATTACTTGATAAAATATCACCTCGGCACGAAGATGGCTACTTACATTTC
Organism: Brachyptera putata; assembly: GCA_907164805.1. NCBI lineage: Eukaryota > Metazoa > Arthropoda > Insecta > Plecoptera > Taeniopterygidae > Brachyptera > Brachyptera putata. The sequence goes on along the minus strand of OU015473.1, from coordinate 9,861,751 downwards.
ATGTGCTCCGTGCGAAACAGTAGACCTGTTGCTAACATCACGTGGTATCTCGGTGCTGAGAAGATCAGACAGGATGATGTGAACGAGATGAACGAGGATGAGTGGAAGTGGCCTTGGGACGTGAGATCGATTACTCAGAAGATGTATATTAAAAAAGACGATCTTTATCGAAGTACAGTACTGCGTTGTGTGGCGACACATTTTGCTACAGACCGATTGATGGAAGAAAGTTTCATACTGCCAGGAAGTGATGGTAAGTAGTATTACCTCTCGATGTTATGTGAAACATACAGATCATTCTATCATTTTGGTCTATTAGGACGATTGGACTGAGGATAGGTATAGTGTACCAAAAGATGATGAAAATGAGAGATTTTTGGTAGACCAGAAAGGATTTCAGAATTCACAAATCTTACGAAACACCAAATTTAATGATGGTAACTGAAAATGAGGTATTCAAATGGATTTTCACTCTCACAATCCTCACTTGAATACTATTGATACGATGAAGAGATCGATTCCACAGAACTAGCATATATATATAATATATATATATATATATATTTCTTCATTATTGCAGATAAATATGGAGGGCTGGAATCGCTCAAGAGGTTATACAAGTTCTATACAGACGGCATGACGTATGAACAGAGTAAGAAAAAGTGCGAGGAACAAGGTACACATCTGGCTATTATCAACTCTGAAACTGAGCTCTATCTTTTGAAGAATCTCTTCGAGAAATATACACAGTTCAACAATACTGACGATGACGTCACAGCTTTCGTCGGTGTCCGTTATGACGTTCATACAGGACAGCATGTTACAGTGCTGGGTGAGTTCATTTTGATAATTTGTTTTGAGTTTCTGGGAGAGTACGTTGTGACAAAAAGGTTAGACCATCTTGGCCAAAACCTTTTATATCACAACTCAGCAAATAGAAAGGGCTATCATTTGCTATGATAAATATCAAGTGTTTGGCAATTCCTTCTATGAACATTTGTTGGATATCATGAATTACGCAAATTCATTACAAATTACTCTAGCAGACGTTCACGACGAGCTAGTGGAGTGACAATCTTAACAAATGCTTCACTTGGCATTCCCGAAATATCATCTATATTTTCTCGGTGTTTGTGGTTGTATAACGATGATATTTCAGAAATCCTGTGTACCTTCCACGCAACTGAAGCATTCGATAGGCGGTGCAAATACGGTACTTATAATAATGGTGAAATTCATCTTCACAATTTTTTCTTATAATGTTGAAGAACCAGTGTAATTGAATGAAAAGTAAATCAACTCCAATATAATAATTGTATATTCTTCAATCAATATGACATTATATTCAAGTGAATTCAATCAGTCTCAGGATGAAACTCATTGAATCGCATCATATTTTTGGTGTTCAATAAAGTATTATCTTGGAAGCGATTCAATTCATACTAAAAAAATTAATATTGATTGGAGAGCATACAATTATTTTTGGGGTTGATATAATTTTCATTCAATTACACTGGTTTGTTTACATATAAAAAAAGTGAATACGAATTTCTCCATTCTTCTAAGCAGCGTGCATGCACCTTCTTGAGATGGTCACTCCACCACCAAGTCCTGATTGTGACGTAGGCATATGTGAATGGAGGCAATATTCATGATAGTTACTCGATACTCTTATTCTGATAACCACAGTGTTGTGAAATTAACAAAACTTCTTGAATAAGTTTGTTGCGAACTATCTACAGACCCTAGAGAAAGAGTTAAAGAAGAGTTCCAGGAAAGGATGTTGTCCTGGGAGCTTCTGTTGTGGGCCTTGGCAACCAGTTGTTCTTTGGAGATTTCTGGATTAGTCTGATTACTGTATTCCAAACGAACAGTTCCTTCTCTTCTCTGTTGCAATAATGACACAAGATGTACAAAAGTATATATGTGCTCTGATCAGATCAGAAGAAGGTTGCTTGTTGTGATCACGTCGGCGAAACACACTGCGGTTTGAATAAATATTATTGTATTACAACAAAATAGAGAACGAACTGTTCGTTTGTAATACAGTAACTAGAATGATCCATGATCCAGAACTCTCCAAATACGAACTGGTTGCCAAGGTCCGCAACAGTAGACCCCAGGGCAACATCCATCACGGCCCCTGGAACTCTTCTTCAACTCTTTATCTATCATATTTCGAATAATTTGAATGTTCAGTTATATAGTAGCTGCGAGCACTAGCACTAAAACATGATTATCACTCCTGATTTCAGGGGGAAATTTAAGTGCGAGTGGGTTCAATAAATGGTCACCAGGTGAGCCTAATATCATCTCCAACATTAGCAAGTTCTGTGTGGCATTGTTGCGTGACAAGCCCGGTTACGTCACAGTCAGCTGTTCAAGACGCAGTGCGTTTATATGCGAACTAGAGAGACCAGCAATGAGCGAATACAAGATCAAAGGTAGACTCTTCCGATGATCACGGCGTAAAATATATATATATATATATATATATATATATATATATATATATATATATATATATATATATATATATAATTATATAATTCATGAAATGGCATAGAGGTCTATTGTATTTTCATTCAATGCTCATTGTTTTTAATTCCCAAAAATTGAAATGGGCTGGTGAGAAAATGTCCAAACAATTCTACTTTCACCCATGGCCTTAATAGGAGAACACTCATCTTGTATTTTGTATCTAATTTCGACGTTGATAGGAATGCATTAATAATATGAAAAGATGAGATGTTCTCATGTTGATCGGAATGTTAGGTGAAAGAGCGGTTGTAAGATGGATCTAGCCCTATTCACTGTATTTTACTTGTATGAATAGAAACTAATATATCTATCTATCTATCTATTCGGTCTGATCTGTGTATTTCTTAAAAAATTGAAATGTCAGACCATCTGAATGAAAACAATGTCCGCTTGCTGTCATATTATTGATAATTAATATTTGCTGTTTGGGAGAAAAGGCACAAAAAATTAATAATTTCCCATCTTGAATATAGCCGATTCACTTATTTCAGAAAAGTTTCCTATGGGATACAGCAAAATCAAGTACAATACAAACACGTATATCATATATAAGGAAGTTTTATCAAAAATGCCAGTAAGTTGGTATGAAGCTGAGGAAATTTGTCGACGTGATGGAGCACACCTCCTTATTCTCCACTCGGAAGATGAATATACAACTTATATCGGCGCTGTAAATTCTAACAGCAAAGGAGACGGAGCATATGTTGGAATATCTGACGAAGATGGAGATGGTAGATACAGCACAGTCTTGAGTAAGTTGAGATATATAAAAAAAAATCTATAAAATTGAAAGAGCTAATTATAGATGTATATATTTTGATCACTTTATATTATAAAACACTTCATATGTAACTAAGAAATCGTCAATTTGTATTGCTATACTCTATTCAGCAGCTGAAAGATCAATTTCTTCTGTAGTTATATTTTTTACAAACAATATTCTATAGTTTTAATTATTTTTCCTCAGTTTCAAGTACTATAAATTATCGAATTGAATCGCGAACATGTGGTATTTCCCCAAATTATTTCCTTCCGCTCGAAGAGTCCATGGGAGTCGATTTAGCGAATTATCAGTTTTTGGTGACACTTTTGAATGGTATAAGAAATGTCAAAATTCTGATAAAGAGGCAACACAGATATTTTCAATAACTTCAAGATGCTATAAGTGATGACTGTTCATCTCATATCGCCTGATTATCACGCGTAAACGGCTAAAAAAATTATTTTCCAACCGAATTAGCGTATAAATCATGCGACACGAGATAAATATTTACTACCCACACTACCTTGATAGTATTGAAAATGTCTGTTTCCTCTTCACTAGAATTTTTATATCTTATACCGTTCAAAAGTTATCACCAAAAATCTGATATTCCGCTTAATCGACTCCCATGGACTCTTGAGATTTTGCATTCTGATAGTATAAAACTGTTATAAGATGGAGCCTTGGAGGACACCGGATTCACCAGATGGTCACCAGGGCAATTGGAATCTGCTGATGAGGAAAGATGTGTGAGTGCAAGAAGAGATGGCACAGGGTACGAAAAGACGAGCTGTACTCAGGCAGTCCATCGTTATTTCATGTGTGAAATAGAGAACACAAAGAAATGGCAATATGGTGCGTATTAAGTTGATTTATTTTGATGTCCAAGATTGAACAATCATTATTTTGGTCGTTTACCGTGTGACTTCAAGGTCGTGAAAATGAGACAAAACTAGGGTGACCAGACGTCGCGGTTACCCCGGGATTGCTGTCCTTGTTTTGACCTTCCTGTTCCAGCATCCCGAGAAATGTTCTCGGGACCATCAAATGCCCCGGTTATTTCTGGGTATTGTCCATACGCTAAAATTTATCTTCTTGCAATTCATTCTTGTTTTTAAATTTTTGAAACTGCTTTTGACGCTACACAACCTAGAATATCAGGGAGTTGTTGAAACTGTTTATCCATGGCCAAACGCAGGCTTTCGTTACGTTTCTGTCTCATCCAAAGTCCAACCATTGCGCGTCTTTTATTTAAAAAACTCGATTTTTTCGAGACTTCGCTCCCCCCATACAATTCGGAAGGAATAATTGGCACGTCTTGGCGTTTTCCCGGATTTTCTTTCTCTGAATACATGTGGTCACCCTAGACAAAACCGATTATTGTTGAGTCCAAGATGATTATGTGACGCGATGGATTCATCTACGGTTGTGAAAATAATTTGTTCAGGATATTCGTATCCTCTTCCATAATAATATCATCTTTTGTAAGTACGCTCAAAGTTTATCATGAATATCGATATTATTTTTTCCAGAGTATGGTATTGGGTGTGCATTGGAAATTCTTCGTGAACTTGCAAATTCACCAATCAAAAGTCGCCAATTAGAACTTGTATCGGAGAATGTGAATAACATGTTACAAATTTCTCACCAATTTCAATTTGTCCTAAATATGGACCCCGTTTTAATTGACCTTGAGAGAATAATGACTACCATGGTTCTAGAGAATGGACAAAATGCTGCTTTTGAGAGGCAGTCCGACGTAATGATCATTGTAACTGACTTCGATACCTATCAAGATACGTCCCGTGGATTTACTGTTCGCCAAGATATTGATGAAAATAGTCCAAGTATTATCATTCGATCAAATAATTCTGTATTACTAAATCACATGGAAGTCTCAGAACACAGTATTGGCTCAATATCAATTCAAACATCACGTCGACCAAAGAATAAACGATTAGGATATGTTATTTATAATGTCAACCAATCGTCAAATCTTGTGAAGATGAACAACAGGTCCGACATTTTCATCAATAGTGTGATACAAATAATATCTATACCCGATGAAACCCAGTACACTGACTATATTTTGTTTGGACCATCAGATGGAACTTTCAATGTTCTTACCGTATGTGCTCGTTGGGATCCCGATGGAAAAATCTGGTCAGACAAGGGGTGTCGGTCTCAATACATTGACGATGTTCTGCGGATGTGTGCTTGTAAAAAAAAAAAATCCCAGTATTTTGTCGGCGAGACACGGAGTACTTTCTATATGACTTTTAATTATGAAAATGAAGCAGTGGCACGATCATTGATATTTCCTGAAGAAATTATATATACTGCTACTAGTACTGAAGATCCGTTATTACGAAGTTGGAATCAGAATTGGACAAAAGATACAGTATTAGCCTTCATGTGCTGTAATCTGAATTTAATGCAGCAGGAGTGCTGTAGTAAATTGATTTGAGTATAGGCCTACTTTATAAACATTAATATTTCACATCAAATTCTAAAATTCATGTGATCTAATAATAGAATGAACACATTTATCACTCATGAATAATTCACCTATTATATTTGAATAACAACTCCCCCATTAATCCTATTATCAGATAATCAATTCATTGCATATCATTTGTGATATTCAACAAATATTTCCATCATTATTATTATTATTATTATTATTATTATTATTATTAATATTATTATCATTATTATTATCATTAATACACAATGTACTGAGATGTTTCATGCCTATTTGGCAAGGTTTATCATCTTTTCTCACAGAGGTTTTGATATTGTGATTCCATTTTCTTTCAAATTTTTGTTCTATCGTTTGGTCTTTCTATACAATATTTTATTGCCTCATTGATTTCTACACACACCTTCCGTAAATGTGCTGACAAAATGTGAATAGCGTCTTTTAGTCATATTGAGGATGCATTATTATAATTATTTCATGGTTTCTGGTGTATTGGTTGTCATTTCTTCGTTTCGAACATTGTGTATCTAAATATGAGTTATAACTATGTTCGTCTATCTCAACTTAGCTCCTTTTAGAATATATTATAATATTATATTATTATAATATAATATTATTAGAATATTTTATAGTATTTGCCGGCAAAAATGAGAAAGTTGTCAATGATGTTGGGGTAGGAGTACTCAAGCTGGGTCATTCCCCGCAACAATCATTCTGTACCATTTTGCATATAGCCGATAGGGTGAAGTCGAGATAATATTTTCCGGCAAACCATGTATCAAAATCAAAATTAAACTGGGAATGATCAACGGACCTTCATCTGGTCAACACCTGAGGGACTGTGCCTGTACTTTTGTGTCGTTCAATAAATAGTTCTCATTTATTCCCAAGTTACTGCATTTTTAATGTTGGATCCTAAATAATCTTAGCTGGGAGTATTTAGACGTATTTCAGTATAATTAAAATATGTTCCTATTGAAAAATGATGTGATTTGTATTAAGTAGGAAAATAAAAAATATTGCCACAAGAAGAAACACTAATGGAACAAATCTAAATCGATCTCTCATTTTTATTCCTTCTCAGAGGAAAATATCACATTCATGTTCTTTAGATATTATATGTGGAATGGTGAAATTAGTGAATTGTATTGAAAAAATCCCGTATAACCTATCTGTTGGTGGGGTCGCTAAGCAATGTATTGAAAATGATTGTGACTGTCGTTAAGAGCTGAGCGAGATGATGTAGAAGATTTCAAAAAGACGTGATTTAATTGTTAATTGTTAAATGATTAAAATATTCGAACCTATATTTATATATATATATACCAGTATAAATAATTTGTATGCAATTCGGACCAGTCATTTTAAAGAAAATAATTTTATACATGTATTTATTCATGAAATTGATGGAAATAGAAGCAAAATATGTTGCTGAGATTCAGGCATTCTTGATTGGATAGTAACAAAATGAAGTATATTTCATATGATTCAAGGTGTATAAAGTTTTTCTTACTACGCGTAATTGCTGCTTTTGCCTAGCGATAAAAAAAATAAGCAAGAAGTTTAGACCACAGAATGAAGATTTTAATTTATAGAGTACAACAAAACATATAATGTTCGTTGAACAAACATGTACAAGTATATTGCGTGATGAATCGGTTTGTTTATGTATAACTTACTGATTGAAACAATAGATATCAAACAAATATACACAATAGAAGATTGTGTATTGAAATGGAAATTATTTAAGTGTTAGTATAATCGACACACTAAATATATGTTTGGACTAATTCAATACTGCGCCTACATATTTAAGAATGTTATCAGCAAATATATACCAAGGATTTGCTTTCGGTTCTATTTTGTGACCAGTAATATTCGGTCAAATATAAAATTCGTCACTGCTGAAGAAAATAGAATACCAGGTAAGATATTATATTATTATTTTTTGACTATGATTAATAATGTAAAAAATTCTGATGAGTGGAAGGGAGAGGAGCATGACTGAGACATATAGCAGTGGTTCGGGCATTTTCGTATGTTGAAGTCACAATTTTAAATTGTCTGATATTCAAGGGCACAAATAGGAGACATCACAAATATATATATCTACTTTCTGGAAAAACAATAATTGTTAATAGCGCCGATATTTTGTTATACTGGGTGGAACTTGAAAGTCAAAACAACTCAGATTACAAAGAGATACAAGAGACTTTGTGATAATTTCAGGGGCCATCTATTAGGTTACTATTACTTACCGTTGTATACAAAAAAATATATATATCCATACACTTTAGTAAAAACGCTTATCCTGTTATTTATTTCTGTGAGCCGCCATGTACGCATCTTTCAGTCCCCCACGTAATTCTAAAGGAAAGGCCAGTATTCCGCTTCAGCTGCTTACTTTTCGAAATACCATGGTTTTAGAAATTCGAAAAGTGCAAACTGTATCAGAATTAGCCAGCTTGGTGTTCGTTCAATACACTGCTCTATCTTCGGGACATTTAGACGTGTGTACTTCCCTCCTTTTGTTTTTAACTTTGCCAGTGAGTGTGGCAGGGGCCGAAAGGTCGTTTTCTAAACTAAAAATTATAAAAAACTATTCAAGAAATTCGATGGGCCAAAAGAGACTCACGGAATTGGCTGTGTTGAATATAGAATTTAAGCCGCTAGGGCTAAACAAATGGACATTGACTGTGTCATAGACCGCTTCGCCGAAATGAAAGCTCGGAGGAAGCTTATCTAAAGGCAGGTAAGGTTATGTGACAATATATATATATATATATATATATATATAAATATATATGTGTGTATATAAAAAAATATATCATCTTTATTCCTCTCACATAAAAATACGTGGTCAGGCTGGTGGAACATCTACCATCAGAGAAACTAGGGTCACAAATGCATAGATGCCGGCTGGCCAAACCTGACGTATCACTCAATTACTCACTCAATTACTTATATATACATATATTGAATTAGTAAGGGGGCCTTCATAAAATTTTTGCGGGCGGGCCCAGGAAACGAAGTTCCGCCACTGCATGTACGTATCTTTTAGTCCCCCACGTAATTTTGAGAAGCCGCGTCTTCTCTTCTCACCTTCATCGTTTTCTGTTTGGGAAAATCAAAATCTTTATTTGTGAAAGAATAATTGATTGACGTACACTTTATGTGATAATTACTTCTGCTTCACTTCTCTTTTGCTTTTTTTCGAATCCCAACTCAAGTGTTACTAATCTTAATTAATAGCCTACTATGGTAACATGGGACAAAAATAATTGTCACAATCAAGACTGGGGAGTTAACTGCACTCTTTTAAGTTCTTGGAATGTCAGTTCTGGTTAGAATGCAATCCAAACGAAATGATATGCTATAAAGTATTCACACAATTTAAATTATGTAAGCTGTTTAAAAAATCAATAAAATATATATAATATTTCAACACAAAGTATCAATTCTCTGGTCTCCTTGGAGACTTCTTGGAGGTCCCCTCTATAACCACCACTCCCTTACGACTTTTACTTTATAGGTTTGATCTATACAAGAGACTTCGTGATAATTTCAGGCGTGACCTATTCACAATGTGGGTGCTTGGTTCGTTGCTCATAACGGCGCTTATCGGCCAAATGGAACTGAAACTTGAACTTTTAAGTGAGTATTTCAAAGAAAATTTACTTTCACAACTTCTGTTCCCAAAATACCGTTATCTAGCCCCAGACACGATGTTGAGACAATTTTTTACAAGTTGAATATATTTTGATGAAATTAAGCAGGTTTTATTCTCACAATCTGAAGAGTTGGAGATATAAATACCACATTTACTTCATCCAGATTCAGTTTCATCAACTGATAATCAAATATTATTTGATTATCATTCGAGATACAGAATAGCATGCGTAACTGAGGGTGATAATATATTTTTTTATTATACAGAAAACAATAAACAGAAAAATTACAGATAACCAAATTTGAATAGCTTATCCACAAAGCCTTTTTAGAGCCAGACAGAGGTAATAACAAGAATAAATAACTCTATATTACTAAAAAAACTCATGAGAAAGGCAAGGAAAGTTGTAGCATACATTTTACATAGTTTCTCATGTATGCAAAGACCAATTGAAACAAGATTAAAACTTACGATGAATTACTATTTGTAAATCCTGTAAAAAAAGATACAAACTTGCACAGTTGATTCCCTAATAATTTCTCAATTCATCAGTCGGTAAAAAATGCTTTGAATTTAATAAAATCAATATCTCATCAATTTTATAGAGGGAGTGCCATGGAAACTGTCAATAGCCGTTGATCCTGCCGTCATTCCTATTGGTGGCACTGTTGAAGCTATGTGCTACACTGACGTACCACTTGCCACATGCCATTACCTGGTTCAACAGGTGTGGGAGGAAGTTACACCTGTGATTGACCTGTCCTTGGGTCGAAGGTCAAACAAGGTCACACGCAAGAGCGATGATACAATAATGTACACTGCACAATACAATGGAATGGGCATGGATACTGGTCAATGTGGCATGACCTTGAATGTCTTCGAAAGTCAAAATTATATTATTGGGTGCCATGTGCAATCTATATACGGGGGATGGAACACTGAAATAGCAAGTATTAACGTTCATGGTACGTACACATTTATAGATATTATAATAAGTAGGGAGCCCAGAGATAAAGCCGAAATGCTTGAGGGGCGGGGTCTGCGGGGTGCGAACGTAAGTCACGTGCTTCGGTGATAACGGCCTGATTGTGAACATTTCGTTACACGATATCCATATGACGGAGCTCCGATTCGTTCGTGAATCCTGATTGTATAGTTTCATCCAAGGAGTATTTACTTCAACAGTTCAAGGACTAAGACAAACAAGAAAAAACCTCATTCAGAATGGGTCGAACTTCGGTCTCACGGAAGGTCTTTCAGAGCGTTTCAAACTGTTATAATTGTCCCAATAACCCTCGAAGGATCGGGACACCTTGACTTGGTGTGGGGGTTTCCCGGGATCCCCAGAACTGTCGTCGTGAGCAATATTTGCTCCCAAAAGGGTCACCCATGGCGATAAGGTCTGGGGTGAGGGTCCAGACCAAGTTCGGACCGTTTCGGTAGAGTAGAAGCCGGTTGGTGACCGGAGTATATGGAGGGAGTACTGAACCTTGCGACTGTATTTTCATTTTATTTCGTTTTATTGTCACTTTTCTCTTCATCTATATAGTCTTTATTTCTTTTCATTTTATTTTATATCATCCTATCTTCCTTTTCTACTTCTTTCTATCCCACTCCCCTCCATATTTTCAAAACATCCACAAACGTTGAAAACTATGACAAAGTACACGGATATGAACATGGGCGCTAAATGACCTCGCTGTCGACGCGCTTTCGAACCCTAACACTAAAATGAATATGACAACAAATGTAACTTTTCCATTTATGTGAAATGAAATAATGTTTATGCAACTGTTTCACCAGATATGAAGTCATTATTGCTTCTCCCCTCGGTGCACCTATCAGTCGTGTCTCCAGGTGCAGAGTTATCTGTGGTTTGCATGACTGAACATGAAAAAGGTTTAGATACATGCGCCTTCAGTTTTGGTAGAACGTGGTTTGACATGAGTGTTCCGGAAGATATGGGATTCCAGTATTTCGGTGCTGACGGAATGAAAAGAGGAGAATGTGGAGTGACGATTTGGGAAGTTACGGAAGAATATAACGGCCCTGGATGGTGTCAAGCAAGCCGTGATGATACCAACGAAGAGAAGGCAGTTGCTTTTGGAATTGTTGTTGGAAGTAGGTGGTATCATCCTCTTTTGAAATCTGGAATGAAAGTATTCCAAAAATAATTAATCAATCTTCAAGAAAATGATTTCTAACTGTATCTACGGCCCAGATAATCAACTCAGTTGGGTCAGGGGGTGATTATCACCAAAATGTCTAGGGCAGATTCAAATAAAAACTCGGATTCTGCCAGTTCCGATTTATGTTAACCACTTCCTCCTCCTCTTCTTCACTCCTACTATCATCTTCCTCTTCTTCTCTTCCTATTAGTTCTCTCCACCGTTCTCTATTCTCCCACCATTTCTCTTCTTTCACTTGACTCCGTTCATTCCCTCGATTCATGATTCCAATCTCTACTCCCTTCTGCCATCTTTATCTTGGTCTCCCGACTCATCTCTTTATCATGCAATTGTCAACCGTCTTGAGCATTTTCTTCGGAATCCAATCGCCTTCCATAGGCATCATATGTCCAAACCTGCTAAGCCTTTCCCTTTCCATTTTAAAAGACAATCTTTCCACTCCCACTTCCTTCCCTATCTCTTAAAAACTCACAAATCTCAATCTAAAAACCATACAAATAAGTCGAATTGAGAGCCATGAATGTTCTAGGAATACAAATCTACATTGTGATGTGTTCGTGTACCTTCATATACGAGCACCAATTGTGAAATACATATCACCATTTAGTGCCCGATTAGTGCTACCAGATGCTCCTGTTCCTTTCATAGAATAATTTTTCAGTCCTACTGAATGATCGATCAGCTTAGGAAAAAAATTATAAGCACTTTACTGTGGAAGAGAATTAACTGAACGGAGACAAACGCAACGAAATTCACGAACGAAATCAATAGGAATAAAATCAGTTACTCAGTACTCAGTACTCAATATTTTCGAAATATCAACATGCGGAGCCTGAAATGGGGTAGGTTCGTCACCCTCCACTGAAGGCATGGATTCGAACAGAAAGTATTTATTCATAGTTGGTGTTGATAAATGACACTCACAACGCCATTAGTACTCCAGTGATTCCCGAGATATTTACATGAGTATGAGGTTCATCACCTCATACTCCAAAGGCAGCGCGCATAACTGTCTGGCGTGTTCAGTTGAGAAGTGTTTCTTCAATCGTATACGCATAACAATTCTGCTATAGCCTACTGGATAAAAGTTATTATTTACACCATCTTGAAGGTATTAAAATGATCTGTGTTTCCTTTTGATAAGAATTTCGATATCTCATACCTTTCAAAAGTTCGCACCACAAACTGATATTCCGCTAAATCGACTCCCATCACTCTAAATATCTCTATTTTCAGAGCCACCTACCGCAATTAAACTTGAAATACTCGAAATAATATCACCTCGGCACGAAGATGGCTACTTACATTTCATGTGCTCCGTGCGAAACAGTAGACCTGTTGCTAACATCACGTGGTATCTCGGTGCTGAGAAGATCAGACAGGATGATGTGAACGAGATGAACGAGGATGAGTGGAAGTGGCCTTGGGACGTGAGATCGATTACTCAGAAGATGTATATTAAAAAAGACGATCTTTATCGAAGTGCACTACTGCGTTGTGTGGCGACACATTTCGCTACAGACCGATTGATGGAAGATACTGTCATATTCCTAGGAAGTAGTAAGTAGAATGACCTCTCAATGTCATGAGACACATTTAGATCATACTGTGATTATGGTCTAACAAATAATGATATACATACTCATGTTTTTCACTACTTGATATAGCAAAGTATCCAGCAAGTATGTGAAAGTGTAATGAGAAGAGGTACTGTACTAATAGATGAGGGATATATATAACTTACATATATTCACACTGGTGTCGGAACCGGGGGAAGGGCACGGGGGGCATTACCCCCCCCAACTTTTGGCTCAGGGGGGGCAAGGGGGGGGGGGGGGGGGGGAAGAAAAAGGTCTTGCAAGATTCAATTTGTCTCGTTGTTCTTTGTTGAAACCCACTTATATGTGTGTGTGTGTACATATATAATAATTGTATTATACATATATATATATATATATATATATATATATATATATATATATATATATATATATATATATATATATATATATATATATATATATATATATATATATATATATCTTCATTGAATAAAAGTCTGTCTCATACACGTAAAGATTGCTTAGAAAACACAGAATGAGAATCAATTAATTAAAATATAAAAAATAACCATGATAAAATATTTGATAGAGTGATAAAATAACAATAGGATAAGTAACAAAACATAAGTTAATTAAATCTAGGAATAGTTGTAATAAAAAATGGAAAAATAATAATGATAACTTGAAAAAAACCAAAAAAAAGGAAAAAAGTGAATGGATACGGCTAACAATATTTGAATAAACAACATAATCACATATACAGGTGGAGGGATGGAATCGCTCACCAAGTTATACAAGTTCTATACAGACGGCATGACGTACGAACAGAGTAAGAAAAAGTGCGAGGAACAAGGTACACATCTGGCTATAATCAACTCTGAAACTGAGCTCTATCTCTTGAAGAATCTCTTCGAGAAATATACACAGTTCAAGAATACTGACGATGACGTCACTGCTTTCGTCGGTGTCCGTTATGACGTTCATAGCGGACGGCATGTTACAGTGTTGGGTGAGTTCATTTATCCATTATTTCACTTCATAAATATGTTTTTCTCCAAGAATTCATTTATACAGTAGGTCATCAATTGTTCGAATATTCATGCGTTGTAAAGAAAGCATTATTTATCCAAAACAGTTCAAATATCATTTGAATGATGTTTTGAAGTCAAAGTTTTGAAAATCCTCGCACTGGTGAGTACGAGGGGTTAACAACTCCTGAAATCTGGTGTACACTTGTCATGAAATCCCATTGAAATTCCTTTGAAATCCCTGAAACCACCTTGAAATCCGTATGAAATCTCTTAAAATCCCCTGAAATCACTGAAATCCCCTTGAAATCCGTAAGAAATCTCTTGAAATCCCCTTGAAATCCGTAAGAAATCTCTTGAAATCCCCTTGAAATCCGTGAGAAATCTGTTGAAATCCCCTTGAAATCCGTATGAAATCTCTTGAAATCCCTAAAATCCTCTTGAAATCCGTATGAAATCTCTTGAAATCACCTGAAATCTCTGAAATCACCTGAAATCTCTGAAATCACCTGAAATCAGGTGTTCACCAAATTTGCGAGTTGTAAACCCCTCGGGTAAGTAGTGAGTTATTCTCCACTATATCAAGACTCATCATTATAATTTCATCATTATAAAATTTGTAGTCAGTTGAATAGGCCTAACACTAGTTTAACTTTGAAGTGAATAATGAAATTTGCCTTCAAATTTTCCTCTGGCAGACCCAATTGAATAATCAGGCCCTGGGCCTAGGCTTAATTATCATCAGAAATTGTGCATACATTTCACCAGGAAAATTCCGATTCATTTTGTACCCTTTCTTCATTAACTCAAACCGCGAGGTTCTTTCTTCAAGCTACCCATAATTAAAATGCATAGCGTCTTGCCACGCTAGCAACGGCCATTTCAGTTCCTACATTTCGAACCATACAGAACAAGATGGCGACGTCACTTGATTAGCCGCAAAGTGAATGTTCAGACGAAACGACTATACATTTCAGTAGATACGATTATACTGAAAATATTCAGTTCTAACTTCTAACTGATAATAATTTAGACACGAGGACTAGTCTCACCGGACTCCGGACTGAATACGTATCCGTCTACTAGTTTATCAATACTTTTTTCAGTTAGTTGGTTATTTTACTCACTCATTACAGATTGTTCTTAAAACAGGCGGTAATGAATACTATCATGAAATTACAATCAAACATACTCAATTAAATTATACTTTGTTGTTTTTTCTTTGCTCTCTTCTTAAATCACCGATCTTCGTTATATTCTTTATATCTTCTTCCAATTCATTCCATGTCCGCGTCGTTCTTTGAATGAATCCATATACCTACTTCTCTATCCACTTTTTTCACTTCCATTCTTACCTCTCCCCTTCTTCTTTGTAATCCCTTTCCAAATATATTGCTTAATTTATCCCATCATGTATATTCATTCTTGACACAAGGGTTTACCCTTATGCGGGCTTCACACATTCAAATGTTCATTTTTATATTGTTGTTATGTATTTTTGTATTTTTGTATTTTTTTTTTGTGTGTGTGAATAAAATATATAACACATGAATGAAGAAAAATGACTGTAACAAAATTGCACATTCTTTCAATTTGTCTTCGTTTCGCCAAATTTTCTCATCCCATTTCCTCAATCATTTTACTAGGTATTTCTATAACTTTTTCAACCATATCCTTATCGTTCCTGATAATATTCCAGCTCTTCTCTCTCCCCAATACCCTTCTTGCAGCAACCATTTGGACGTTCTCGACAGCCTTTATTAGTCCAACTTCATGCGGATCCCAGACTGAACTAGCATACTCAAGCATTACTGTAGCATACTTTGTTTAGTCATTACCTCTAAACTTTTCTCCTCACAACTAAACAGTTTTCGCAATTTTCAGCCTGCTTCGAGTAGAGTAAAACAATAGTCTTTATTTCCGGTTCAAGGTGGAGATTTAAGTGCGAGTGGGTTCAACAAATGGTCACCAGGCGAGCCTTATATCATATCCAACATTAGCAATGACTGTGTGGCATTGTTGCGTAACAAACCTGGCTATGTCACTGTCAGCTGTTCAACACGCAGTGCGTTTATATGCGAACTAGAGCGACCAGGAACGAGCGAATACAAGATCAAAGGTAGGCTTTTCCGATAATCACTGGGTGAAATATAGATAATGAAATAATTTCTGAAATGGAATATTGTATTTTCATTCAATGCTCCTTGTTTTCAATTCCAAAAAATTAAATGGGCTGATAAGTTAGCTTTTGTAGTGTTCCGTTCATACGATTTCATTTTCATCCGTACCCTTAATTGAAGAACAGTGATTCTGTATCAAGTTTTGATTCGATGGAACTGTTTTTATCATGAGTGTTGTTGTCATGTTGTTCTGTGTATTTTTAACAAAATTGATATTCTAGGCCACGCACATAATAATATGAAAATGACAAAACAATTTTTATTGTTCCAGAACGTGCAATATAATTCTCGCCAGCTATCATGATTTTGATAATTGATATGTGTGTGGTTTAGGAGAGAAAGCACCAAAAATCACTAATTTTCCAATCGTATATCTAATTTATTTCAGAAAAGTTTGCTATGGGATACGGTAATATACCATACTCTAACAAGTATAGTATATTGAAGGGATATATACACAGTAGTCCAGTAAGTTGGCATGAAGCTGATGAAACTTGTCGACGTGATAAAGCACACCTCATAATTCTCAACTCTGAAGAAGAATATAGAACTTATATCGGCGCTGTAAATGCTAATAGCAACGATGAAGCAGGATATGTTGGAATAACTGACGAAGATGGAAATGGAATATACACCACAGTTTTGAGTAAGTCATATTACATGAATATTATAACTTATTAAAGAAGAATATTTTCAAATCAGTTTATGGAAAGAACTTTGCATATCATTTTTCATTGTTTCACTCCATCTGCAAATGAAAATTAACTTGCCATTTAATTTGACTATATGAAACAATACTCCATAGTTTTTATTCTTTTTTTCTTTCCCCAATGTTTTATATATTCAGAACTAATCTACAAACAAGTTTTATTTTACCAAGCTCATTTCTTCTGCTCTAAAGATGATATATTTTGATAATATAAAACTGTTATAAGATGAACCCTTGGAGAACACCGGCTTCAACAGATGGTCACCAGGGCAATTGGAATATGCTAATGATAGAAGATGTGTGAGCGCAAGAAGAGATGGCACAGGATACAAAAAGATGAGCTGTACTAAGCAAGTACATCTTTACTTCATGTGCGAAAAAGAGATATCACTGTCATGGACATTTGGTACGTATAATATGCATTTGTCTGGAATTGAATAATTGTTATTTATTTGTTTTTCATGTGACTTCGTGGTGGTAGAAGTGAGACGGAACCGATCAATGTTGCGTCCAAGATAATCAATATTGCGTTGGATTTTCCTACGCTTGAAAAAATAATTGGTTTGGATTTTTTTATATCATATTTGGTGAATAGGCTCAAGGTTTGTCATGAATATCGATATTGTTCTGTTCCAGTGTTTGGTATGGAGTGTGCATTGCAAGTTCTGCATGAACTTGCCAATTCGCCGATCAGAAGTAGCCAGTTAGAACTTGTATCAGAGAATGTGAATAACATGTTACAAATTGACCATCAATTTCTCGTGAAAGTAGACCCCGTTTTAACTGATCTTGAGAAAATCATCACTACCATGGTTCTAGAGAATGGACAAAATGCTGATTTTGAGAGGCATTCCGACGTAATTATCATTGTAACTGACTTGGATACCTATCAAGATACATCCCATGGAGTGACCATTTGCCGAGAGATTGATAAAAATAGTCCGAGTATCATCATTCGATCAAATAATTCTTCATTACTAAATCACATTGAATTCTTAGAATACAATATTGACTCAATATCAATTCAAACATCACGTCGACCAAAGAATAAACGATTAGGATATGTTATTTATAATGTCAACCAATCGTCAAATCTTGTGAAGATGAACAACAGGTCCGACATTTTCATCAATAGTGTGATACAAATAATATCTATACCTGATGAAACCCAGTACACTGACTATATTTTGTTTGCGCCATCTGAAGAAATGCACAATAACCTCACCGTATGTGCTCGTTGGGATCCCGAAGAAAGAATCTGGTCAGACAAGGCATGTCTGTCTCATTACATTGATGACGTTCTGCGAATGTGTGTTTGTGTGAAAAATTTTCAGCATCTCGTCGGCGAGACTCGAAGTACTCTCTATATGACTTTTAATTATGAAAATGAAGCAGCAGCACGATCAATTATATCATCTGGAGAATTCACAACCACCACTGAAGATGCGATAATACGAAGTATGAATCAGAATTGGACGAAAGATACAGTATTAGCCTTCATGTGCTGTAATCTGAATTCAGTTTACATGGAGTGCTGTAGTAAATTGGTATGAGTTCTTTCGAAATTCGAACATTTCACATCCAATTCCAAAATTCATGTCATCTTGTAATATAATGAAGATATTATTTCTCATGACGCTTTCAAAGAAGCTGATTGAAAGTCTGTATGACACTGATGATATTGAGATGATATGGCAAGAATCAGATTCTCACAAACCTTGGAATTGGTACCGTTACGTTGACGCAATGTTCTTAGTCTGACTACATGTCAAGAAGAAATTAGTTTCTAATCCACTTGCTTGACATCTACGTCAACACATAGAGTTCACAATGAAGATCGAGAACGACGACAAGCTTACTTTTCTTCGCGTGCTTGTCAAGAAAGACCTCGATGAATCTCTTGGCCATTCCGTCTACCAGAAGCCGATGCACAACAATCGTTGCCTACATGCCACTTTACACCTCAATGGATGGAACGAGAATTCAAATCACAGTAGGAATAATGTAGAAGTAACTTTGGAAAACATGCACATATAGTGAATAGTGAAGTGATTATAAAAATCTATAGTTTTCAGGTGTCAAAATTACAATATCGGTGAGGCGCATTTATCAAGCATTTATCAAGCATTTATTAAGTAGGTAAATATGGATTCATACAAAGAACGACGCGGGAATGGAATGAATTGGAAGATGATATCAAGAACATAACGAAGATTGGTGATTTAAGAAGAGAGAAAAAAATGAAGTATAATTATATCGAGTATGTTTGACTGTAATTTCATTAGGTATAGTAACCATTACCACCATGTTTTATGAACAATCTGTAATGAATAAATAAAATATGTAAATCAAGATGAATCGACACAATTATAATATAATGTTCTATGGGTGAATAATGATTTCATAAAATAAAATATATCCAATAATAATAAATTTCCTACACATTCCAACAAAAGTTGAGTTAGGGGGTTTATCTTTAATAAACCAAATCTTGGGCGGATTACACGCGATGTGTTTGGCCAGCCAGGCACAACACCCCTCACCATCTTCATCATCCTCTAGTTCCACTCCCTCCACAAGCTCCCTCCATATATCCCTATCGTCCCACCATTTCTCGTTTTCCACTTCCTTCCACGATTATCTTCTTCATTCCACATCCAACCGTATCACTTCTTCCCATCTTATTCTTGGTCTTCCTCGTTTCCTCTTTCCATCAGGTCCTCTTTCACACTCACGCCTTGGTACTCGCTCACTACCCATCCTTCTCATGTGTCCGTACCACCGTATAGTCTCTCCCTTCCCATACTGTCACTCAATCCATCCACTTGCAACTCTCTCCGTATTTTTGTACTTCTTACTTTCTCTATTTTCCTCACGCCTTACACACTCCTTGAAAATTTCACTTCTGCACCTTACAATATCCTAGTTTCTCGTCCTCCAACCGTCCACGTCACCGCCTCGTACTACGTAAGTATTGGCAGGAAGTAACTTTTGTATATTATCAATTTGTCTTTCCTTGGTACTTCTTCCTTCCATAAAAGTTTTCTTACCGTTTGGTAGAACTTTTCTGCTATCTTTACTCTTTCATTCACCTCTACTTCTATCTTTGCATCTGCCGTCACTACACTTCCCAGATACTTGAATTCCGTTACATATAAACAGTATTGAGCTAGAACATTGTGTACATGATGTATGACTACTTCATATTTGCGTTGATATATAAATTGTAAAAGAGAATATTTCACATCCGAAACTCCCTGGGTGATCCTGCCAGTTGATGTATAGAATCATCATCTCAATCTCAGAAATTGATAATGCGTGTCTTAAAGATTAGGCCGTGCAAGTTCAATTGTTTTTGTCTTTACTGTTTTTGAGCTCTCGCGAGAATGGCTCTTTAGATTCGGGCCCAAAGACGGACCGATAATGTAGATTTTCTTAGTCTATCTAAAAGTTCTTACAGCGGGTCAGACCACCGTGTCGCCCGCAATCGTTGAGCGTAATGCTGGATTTCCATGTACGCGATTCTCACGACGCGCGATACCATATCGCGCGTCATGGCGGCTCAAAGTAGCGAGACTGGTCCCTGATTGGTCAGTAAAGGAAAATGTCTGCCGTCTCGCCGCCATGATGCGCGATATGGCATCGCGCGTCATGAGAATCGCGTGCATGGAAATCCAGCTTGAAACCGTCCTAACAGGCAAACGTTTCGTCTGATCGAGAAAAAGTAGAGATGCACGTGACGGAATTTGGGGGGGGGGGGGGGGGGGCACCGACGGAAGTACTTGCTTAGACCCCACCAACGGCTAGGTTATACGGGTCTCATATATCATTTACCGACTCCATAAATCTTAATCATCAGAACAGTGCGTCGTTAAACCCAATGTAAACACATACAAAATATTATTAGTAAATTAATTCTCACATACACAGATATTCACCTCAAGCTAGAAAACTAATCACATTTACAATCAATCAAAATCAAGTGTCGTATCGACTACGTCATTGATAATCGTGAAACGAACTTGAAGTTTATCACAAAGTATTCGATTGTGGATCACTTCGAAAGTGTATCTGATAAACTATCGAACAGTGTTTTATAATACACCTAATCAGTATTTTCTTTCGAATCTCCGAGTTTAGAAACATTGTTTAGAATACAATTTTATCAGATCTGTCAGTAGTCTGAAAAGATACGTGAGGAGCGATCGAAAAAGGACTTAGTCGACAATCTTCACACAAATAAAGGTCAGATTTTTATTTTTATTTTTATAATGAATTATATTTCTCCAATTAACATCATTTTCGAATGGTACTCTGAAGGACTTCACAGCCTTGAAACTAGATTTGAACCAACAATGACTTTATTTATTTCACTAATTTGAGAGAAAACTAGAAAACATCACTTTCAGAAATTATAATCGATTGTTTTGTCCTCCAGATACCATGATTCATGACGTAGGCTTTACCGATTCTATATAGAAATATAAACAGAATCGAGTAATGTCTACGTCACAATCCAGAAAAAGGGTCGGGTCCTAAATGACAAATGATTTCTATTTCTGAAATTGAGATGAAGATTTCTAGTTATCTCTAAAATTATGGAAATGAACATCGTCATTTTGCGTTAAAATATACTTTCACCGTTGTGATGCACTTTAACATTTGAAAAATGCAATTATTCAGTATAGTTATCTCCCTTTTGGGAGTGTTCAAGAATTGGATGAAAGCTTTTTGCTCCAAGTTTTTCATTTAGACGGTCCTAGAAATTGTAACCAACCCTTGAATCACTGAAGTTGGATGACAACTTGGACCGTATAAATAGAACTTTGAACACTTGTCAACTAAGTTACTAGCAAACGTTTGATCCAAACTACGCTTGGTGACAACGTAGGTCCCAGGAAAATTCTCCAATACAGGGGATAGTAGCTCGAGTAACAGGAATAATAATAATTATATACAACCGTTTAATAATTATGTAGAAGTTGAATTGGAAGTTGGGTCGAGAAAGATTAGGGTGGTTTGGACATATGAAAAGAATGGGAGAACATAGAATCCCGAGAAGAGAATTTGAAAAGGTTGGGAATATCGGGGAAAGATAAGTGGGTCATCCAAGAACTAGGTGTATTGATAGCGTTGAAGGAGATGTTGAAAGAGAAATGAAGAGTGGGAGAGAGTAGGAAGAGAGAAATGGTGAGAAAACAGAGAAAGGTGGAAGGAATTGGTGGAGCGGCAACTGGAGAAAGAAGAGAGCGAAGAAGCTGGAGAAGCAGACTACGGGCAGGAAGACGGAATGGCTCACTGTCTTCGACATCCCAGGCAGCTCTAGAAACGATGGCGGAGTCACCTCCACCCCCCAAAGCCGACATCGTTGGATGGGGAGGTCTAAATGATGTATATATATATATACTACAACCAGTGTGTAGAAGGGATTGTGCTGGGGGGAGGGGAAGGATTAAGGCCGGAGGTCGCGGGAGAAAATTAATAATCTTACTTTTTTCAATTGTATTCCGGTATTTCTGAATTTGGGAAGTCAGTATATATTTTTGAAGTTCATACGCTTATCAGCCCTGGATATGGATCGCTAAATTAGGCAAATTAGGCAAATTAGGCCAAAACATTAGACTAATTAGGCAAATCTGGTCCGGCATAGTGTTTAATAAATACACATTACATTAATAATTCGACCGATTTTCTGCGGCGAAGAAGTGTGGTCACAGACAGCGCAGACCTGGTGTCAAAGTCCATTGATTTTAATTTAAAATAATAATAAAATGGGGTGGTAAGATCACTCTTGTGGTGCCCCGTTCAAACGATCCCACTTTCATTCTTAGCCTTCATAGGGGAACAATGATTTTGTATCAAGTTTCGATGTTATTAAAAAAAAAAAGATTCTCGGTAACATAGCTATATATAATCCCAACTATAAAGAATGCAGAAACCGTATCGAGATTATTTTGTTGTCGCCATATTGATTCAAAACAAAAAACATCTGAACCAATTCATAGTATTCATGTGTTATCGTCCTAATTCTTAATCTGTTTGTTTATTCATCACGGTTATTTTGAACACTGTCAACGCAGTTCTATAGAATTACCAATTTGCAGTACTTAACCGTCTGTTAAGACACCGACCTTATTGACGACGTTTACAGCACACCTTCCAGACATTGTGAAGACTGAAGACGTATTAACAAATACTGATTTGCATTCAACAATATTTCACGAAGAATTGTAATGACTTTTGAAGTGATCTTCTGAACATGTTAAACAATTATAATTCAAGGTTGTGCGGTTTAGTTCTTGGAACAAATGCTATCGACTTTGAATGGATAAGATACATTGAACGTCAGAGGTGTTACATTGAAAAGAAATATACATTTCCTTAGAATATAATGTATATACATATGGGATGTTCTAGCCATGTCATAAAAGATACATCATAAAAGATATTATAAATCAATATCTCGGTAGCTCAGTGGGAGAGCAGCTAACCGGCAATCAGAAGGTCCCGTGTTCGAGTCTCGGTAGACACGTACCTTTTATAACATGACTAGAACATCCTATTTATCTCGATAATGGATCGTATCCAAGAAGTTTATTTAGAAGTATATATATATATATATATATATATATATATATATATATATATATATTATACAATCATAAACTTTTGGCACGATTATCCACATCTCGGTATTTTTTACGATCCCATAGAAATATTTTGCATAAAAATTCTATATCACATAAGGGTCGATCAAGTAAATATAAATCATAAGAAATATAATATTCTTAAAACTGAAGAGTCAATACCATACTTCGAGTTTAGTCGTATAATATATTATCTGAATAATATTTATTTATTTTTTATTATTGATTCATACAGTGAATACATAAATTACATGTATACAGGTCAGTGAGAATGAAGGAGTCCGTAAAACATGTCATCACTAACTCTAGCATAAAAAAATTATAAAAATTAATATAATATACGCACTAATACCAGAAGTTAGTGTGCAGACACACACCCACGTAGTCTGTGAAAAAGCAGCAATTAATTGTGCGTAGATTACGTACACCATTTGATTACATACAACATTTGATTAATTATTTAGATATTTTATCGTGTGTGGTATTGATGTTTTTGTAAAACAACTGCGTTTGAGCTACACTAAAATTAAACAGTTCAACTGTATGCGCTTGGCATATGAGACCAGGGAAATATACGACATTTTTTGCTGTAAATCAAGGTAACAGAAACTATATTTATTTGTAATAAAACGGTTACAGGTACGCGAATCAATTCATTTTATCTGAAAGAGGAAGGTTTACTCAACCAATGTATCAACTGTCATCTTCTTGCCAACTGGCCGCAGGTTTTGATGTATGTAACGGTTTAACGTATTTTCCAACTAGTTTTTCTAAATTTCTTTAGCAATTTTCAAAATTTTCATTTCAAATTTTCATTACTACATTGATATATTTAAATACATCGATAAAAAAACAAAAAACAAATATACATATCCGTGGGTGAGGTCCACTTAAATCGAAATGTCGGATGAGACCATTTTATATGACTACAATTATTATATACTCAACTTCACTCAAGGTGTTTTGATTATTGTTTGATTAACGACCCCACTAACAGCTAGGTTATACGGGGTACGAATGAGCAGGTGATTATGGAATTATGAAATGATGATTAGTGAGAGGACGTTTACAAAAAAACATGCTTCATGCGGGACTCGAACCCATACCCAACGATGTCTTCAGTTTCTGAAGCGGTGCCTCAGCTGTCAAGATGTTTTCCAAAGGTCCCGTTCTACGAATAATAAATTTGTTGATCAAGCGATAATTAGTGGATTAACTTGTTATTACCCTTGGTTACCAATGTTATTTTTGTACCCCAATTGATAATTAGCTTAATTAACACATTTGTAGTGTTTGTAATACGGGCCATAAGACCCGATTGTACCAAGTGATGATTAGAGCCGATTGTACCAACTGATGATTGAATATTAATCAGTAAATCATTACTTAAGATACAAAAATGTCATAGGTAACCAAGGGTGATAACAAGTTAATTTTTTAATTTTTGCTTCATTCGCTAATCATCACTTGGTACAACCGGCTCTTAGTGAATTAAACAAAAATTAGCAAATTAACTTGTTATTACCCTTGGATACATTTACTATTTTTATTTTTAAGTAATGATTAAATAATTAATATGTAATCATCAGTTGGCACAATCGGCTCTACGAACAATAATATTATTGTGTTTATAAAAACGTCTAGAGGACCTCGTTAGCTCAGTCAGCTGAGGCACGCTTCAGCCATTAGGCGTAGGTTCGAATCCCGCATAAGGGGTAAGGCATGGGTTTTTGTAAACGTCTTTTCACTTATCATCACTCCATAGTTTCATAATCACCAGCTCATTCGTACCCCCATATAACCTAGCTGTTGGTGGGGTCGTTAAGCAAACAATAATCATCATCAAAAACGTGTAGTAAAACACGGTGGACTTTTAGCAGTGTTTATGTCTGGTGTAATCGTGATCATATGTTTGTCGAGCATGACGAGTTGGGTGTCGTGTTGCATAGGACGGACGGATGTATGTGATCATCGCATGTTATTGTGTGGAGTGAGACAACGGTATAGTTGAGATGAATAGAATGGAGTTGTTCTTGAATCATAAGCAAACAATTCACGAGTCTTTGAGGAAAGAAATAGTAGATTTCATAATTCTGCTTCTTCACATAAAAAGGAATACACACACACACACCCTCACACATATATATATATATTTATATATATATTTATATATATATATATATATATATATATATATATATATATATATATATATATATATATATATATATATATATATATATATATATATATATATTGGGTGAATCTAAGCCCTCTATAGGGTAAGCCCCAGGAAGTGTCGTCACTCTAAGTATAGCCATTACATAGGAGTAATATCTCGGTTTCTATTCGGTTAATATCCCAGGTTCGATTCCCGGTCGAGACGTATCTTTTATGACATGGCTAAAATTACACACATCTCGATATTGGATCGTATCCACGAAGTTCAATTATCATATATATATATATATAGGCCTATATACACACCTACATATACGTACATGATATATGAAAAAAATGGAGATAAAATTGCAATTCGTATCCACGAATACACTTTTTCTCAGATAAGAGATGTTTTGATGGTTGTTTTATCTCCACATAATATTAATATAATACAAATTATATACAATGCACGATAAAATGGATCAATCTTGCAGTTTATAATCCATGATTACTAATCCCAAGATAATACTATCAATGCGTTAATTTATTATATGATCAATTTTGTCCTCATACTTTGCATGATAAAAATATGTTCTAGTTTGAAAAAACATATTTAAATATACGGTAATCATAAATATAAATAGGGCATACACACATATAATATATATGCATCTATGATATAGGTCTACATTTAATTGCATATATGTATTTAATTTTATTATAAATATATTTTTAAAATATATCTCAAAGAGGTGAATATATATTTCAATGCAGTTCTAGAAATAACCTGATGAACATTAGTATAATTTTTATTTTCTATACCTATTTAGAGAGAATGTGATTTATTGACGGCTGTCCTCAAAGCGGGATACCAAGATGGTACAGCGTAATACAATCAATACATATAAGTACAATGGTTTTACAAAAGTGATACAAAATTGATTACAAAAAATCATGAAATATTATAAAACTGATTTTAATTAAGGGTATATAAAAAAAGTATGAAAATAGAAGAAGATGTTAAAAAAAGATGGTATTATTAAGATTATTAAAAAGATTGAAATTATTTGAAAGAATATAAATGGTGCTGTAAAATACCCACTGAATTTATCAAAACTGAGTGTACAATATTTCTTAATAATACCCTCCTTGGGATGTTGAAAGTATTGAAAAAAGTTAATAAAAATGTAGGAATGGTGCCACGAGCTCCCACCATTAATCCCACTACATCCCAGTACTTGGTATTTATTTGACAAATCTTTGATGCATGGAATGTAGTGTAGTGTGTAGTGTTGTCTCTTTTACTTTTTACTCTTTTTCTTTTACTGTTCAAAAGTGTATTGTCTGTATTCAAAAAGAATCTATATATCCTTAGAAGGTCTCTGATTCTCATTACATATAATTTTGATGTGTTCACTTTTTCCGAAGTTGTTATCAACACAATTTTCCTTTTTTTCCAGTGATGAATTATTATTAGTACATAGAATCGTTTTTTGAGACAGTTAGAAACAGTTATTCATGTCGATAGATGATATATTGTAATCTGTTTTTGGCACATAATACTGCGACATTCACTCTAATTTCTGATCAATTATTAATTCCGAATTATGAATGATTTACAAAATTTTGTGAATAATAATACGGTAATTAATAATGAAACTGTAATAAAACATCTTTTAAGAAAATTCAATCTTATCTCGTAATATTGGCCATTAGAAGACACTGGGCCTATATGAGAAATGTTTTAGAGCACATGTATATAAATACTTATCTTATCGCATCTCTTCACATTCTTATGTGAAATAGCCCAACTTGATTTCGACCCCCCCCCCCCTCCATGACTCCCCCCCCCTCTCCCTCGCCTTAGCTTAACTAGGATGACAACACAGTTTATTGTCAGTTATAAGGTAAATATATTTTTCGTCTGTCATCTTGAATTACAATGTTATGGTTTGTTATCAGTTCTCAATCAATCAACTGGCATATGACTATAAATAATAATTACATAAAAACATTATTAGATGAGCCTAGCGAAGATTTTCATTCCATATACCGAAAAACTTTGGGCTTGTTTTTTTTTTTCTTTTAGTGTGTAATTCTGTACGCGGCATACAGGTCAGGAAAATTGACCAATTATTGCAAACTTTTTTCCAGTATTGGTCTCACACCAGAATAGGTTGGGATTGTTTTTAGAAAAAATCGATAGAACGGTTTTTCCGTAAAACATTTGGAAAGTTCAGAAAATCCTCATGAGAATAACCCAGGGGGAGAATACTTCAAAACATTTTTTTTTTCAAAAGCTTTCAAATTCATACAGAATATGAAAACAACCATCATACACTTTTTCAATATTTCGTTCAACAATCGGATGAGAAATTACGAAGAAAACTCAATAAAAGTATACATTTGATCAAATAGGATCAAAACATGTAATGCAAAGTGTATATGCGACAGGTTGCTCTATAAATAGCAACAAGTTGCAGGTAAGGTTTTTCAGCGTTTGAAATAATACAAGGTCTGTAGATGTAGATTGAGCTGACAGAGTATTTTTCAATTCCAGATTTCCATACTTCTACGCTCATCTCACAACGCACATTCTGCGGTTTCCTAGTTATATGAAAGTATTACATCAATAACAAAGTATTTACATATTTACATATTTTATTTATCCATTACAGATTGTTCATAGAACAGGTGGTAATGGTTACTAGGTACCTAATGAAATTACAATCAAACATACTCGATAAAATCACATAATTTTTTTCTTAGCTCTCTTCTTAAATCACCGATCTTCGTTATATTCTTGATATCTTCTTCCATCATTTTATATTCCATTCAGTATCTATCAGCGGAATGTTTTTGTTCCACAAATGTTTGTGGAAATATTTTCGCTCGTGCTCGGAGGCAGGAGTATTATTATAAAGCCAGAATTAATTCGGTCGAGGGTTCGATTCCCTTTAATAAAGCATGATTTTTTCAGGTATCATTCATCCATCATCAGATTTGTATATCCCAAATGACCCATCTGTTGGTGGGATTGCTAAGTACACAACTTATTTATATGAAGGTAAAGTCTGTTGGTATCACTACATGTGATTGAATACTAGATTGAATACCAGTATATATTTATATTAAATACCTAATTATATATATATATATATATATATATATATATATATATATATATATATATATATATATATATATATATATATATATATATATATATATATATATATATATATATATATTTGTGTATATTTCCACAAGGTTTTATGTATAAGTAATCAATTTTTTCTCGGTTTCTCTTGTGTATTTAAATTTATTAATATTATTAAAACTCACCAACGTTTCTTTGGATTTCATCAAGCATTTTCACAGGTGATAAATTGAACATTGAAAAATTCTAATTAAAAGAATGAAATAATAATTTTTCAATATTCAATGTATCACCTGTGAAAATGCTTGATGAAATTCAAGAGAAACGTTGGTGAGTTTTAATAATATTAATAAATATAAATACACAAGAGGAACCGAGAAAAAATGGATTTCTTATATATATAAATATATATATATATATATATATATATATATATATATATATATATGTGTATTTATATATATATATATATATATATATATATATATATATATATATATATATAAATAAACATAGATATATACACTTGAATACCAAGTCTATACTCAGTAGATTAACTTACGAATCATCATATCTCACAGATTTACAGAATATTTGTTCTGTAATCAAGTTCGAGGAGAATGTTATCAATCCATCACGTGCCTCCAAGACACGTGCCTTCAGTCAAAAGGGACCAAAGATCTTCTAGGAATGCAGTTATTCCAATCCTTTCTAAAAACCTTCTAATATTATGGCCACTTTTCTTACGCATCATTTCGCAAAAACATTATTTATTTGCTAGTGCATGGACTCAATCGATCGGAGTGCCATTTTTTGAATGATAGATTTGGAATGGTATGAGATATCGAAATTCTAATAAAGACCAAACACAGATATTTTCAATACCTTCAAGATGGTATTAGTAGTAACTATGTATCTCATATCGCATAACTGTCATGAGTTAACGGTTAAAAAATGTTTTTCTTTAGTCGTATACGTTTGACAATTAGGCGATATGAGGTGGATAGTTATTACTTATACCATCTTGAAGGTATTGAAAATATCTGTGTTTGGTATTTATTAGAATTTTATGTTCATTTTTTCTCAAAGATTTGTACATGATACAAATATAGAAAATACTTAAAACTAGAGATGAAAATGAGTGAATAGAAAGAGATAAATGAACAGAAAGAGATAATTGAAGAAGATAATACATGTAAGATGATGGGATGGTTGACTAGTGTGACTTAGTTTATTAGAATTTTGATAACTCATACCTTTCAAAAGCACCACAAAAGATCTGATATTTCGCTAAATCAACTCTCATGCACTCTTAATGACCTAAATTAATTATTATTAATTAATAATTATCAATTTTAACTTATTCAGCTCATTTTAATTGAAGGTTTGGTTGGAAGATCACTTTTAATAGTGAACCCCGCCTACTTTGTGCAATAGTTGTGTTTTATCATATTGTATTAAATATCATGTTATTATCATTCAATATTATATTGTATCATATCACACAAATATTGAACAAAATAAAGAATGAAGAATAAAGAATAAAGAATCAAAAAATCAAATTATTAAAATCACAAACCATGAAATAATTGGAAATTAAATTCGTTCTTCGTTTTTCTTGTGACCTTTCACGGTGACATATTTTACTATTCTATTTGTCAACTATAGTTTATTTGGACGATCAGTCAAGGTCGAATGATACATAAGTTATAAATAAGAAACAAAGTGATTTCAAATATTTAAAGAATTCAAATAGTAAATGACAACTCTACAACTGTATTCCTAAAGTCAACGACTTTAGATTCAGTTTTCAATCTTATGAATAGAGGTACTTGATTAATATGGATATTTTTTTTTTTTTTTTAAATCCATCTCTTACATAATTCCCAATTAGGGCTAAGAATGACAAGGTAGAATCGTTTGGAAGGGGCATCATAAGGGCGATCGTAGAAGATCAGTCAACTAAAACCAGATAATTGTAGCTAAAATTTAAATATATTTTACCGCATGTGTATCTATTTATTTTTCATTAATTCTCTATTAAGGTATTTTTCTTCAATTGCGGTTAGGTAGTAGGATCGTTTGGATGGGGCACTACAAGGGTGATCTTGGGTCAACCACCACACATATTATAATTATATCTTAAAGTATGTAGTTATCAATTCAATTAGGAAATGTATCTTATTGATGTGAAGGAATACATATATTTTATTCATTATTTCATCATTTAGGTCTACTGCTTCACTTCAGAACATATAACTTTTTTAAAATGCTGCTTAACGACTCCACCAACAGCTAAGTTATACGGGGTTACGAATGAGCGGGTGATAATGAAACGATGAAGTGATGATAAGTGAAAGGACGTTTACAAAAACCCATACCTTATGCAGGATTTGAACCCACGACCAACGATGACTTCAGTAACATATAACTACATGATAGTCTACGATGGATATTGATTTAAGTTTGAATTCTCAACTTTTTATAGTTATTGTTCAAAGTTCCTCCTTAATTTAAAAATACATTTTGTTTACTCCTTCACTATATATAAATTCTCTTCAACAAACTTTAGTAAAACTTTATAACATCTGTATTTTCTCTTTTGAAACTGTCATAAATTCTTTTTAAAGTAGATATTTCTACCTTCAATAATTCGATCAATCAATATAAGCGTTTGAGAAGTATTAGTAACGTATTTACGATTTTGTCCCTTTGAATGAATGAATTATAAATATTTAGTTATTGACTTATTCTGATATATTTCAATTCCAATACATTTTAACAAGAGATTAATTGTATCTAATGGTCAACATGAATTATATAATTTAAGATTTTGTATTCTACGGGAGTTATTATAGTAGGTTAGTAGTCAGATAAATAGATAGTACTAGTAGGTAGGTATAAGGTAGTTGGCAGTTAGTTATTCATAGGTATGTTTCATGTTTTCTTCACCTCTCATCGCTTCATAATTACATGATCACCCGCTCATTCATACCCCCGTATAACCTAGTTGTTCGTGGGGTCGTTAAGCAACCAATAATCAATCAATCGATCAATTTTTTTTTCTATAATGCTGCTTAACGATCCCACCAACAGCTAGGTTATATGAGGGTACGAATGAGCGGGTGATAATGACGTCGTCGAACGATGAAGTAATGATAGGTGAAGGACGTTTACAAAAACCCATATATATATCTATATATATATATATATATATATATATATATATATATATATATATATATATATATATATAAATATAAATATATATATATATACATATCGCTCATCTTAGTACGTGCATGTGCTGCGTTTTCATAGTTAATTCATACATAATATTATCAATTACTTCCATCTCAATATCAATGACGAAATATTAAAAATATTTGTATCAGATTGTTATCCTATAACATCAACTGTCGGTAACTTGTTGAAATGTTCATACATTATTATTACTAAAGTCAATTGATATGTGTATGTACATAGAGTAATCAATTACAATCTATTGTTAACTAACGATGACGATGCTGCATTAGCCGAATATTATACAATCAATTAATTTCAATTTTTAATTTTATTTGTTGAAAAAATCACCAGTAATTCCACTTCAAAACCGGTCATTGAGATAGCAAATAAAAACTAACAGATACAAAGTTTTTTCAAACGATCTAATCTATTATTATAGCAAATATATTGTTGAGTGTGAAGCATTCGTCATAGCGGCAAAACACGACACTACCAACCGATAACGGTAAATCGTTACGACCGTCCCGATTCGGTATAGTGAAAACTGCTTGTGCGAAAGTTATGTACAGTACTATTCATAAACATATTTATAAACGAATATTTGAACATTTAATAAAATATATACATAAAATAAATGTGTAATATTTCCGGAATGGGACTATTATTAGATTTTTTCCCCTAAAATATGACAGAATTTAAAAAAATGTATATTAAAAATTACTCCAGATAAATAATATTCAAAAATTAATATATATAGTTCATAACTGTACACACCGGTTCGATCGGAGGTTCCCATGTATACGTAAGTATTGACGGTCGCGAGTTTCGTGCATTTAATTGTGATTACCGGCGGGTAGAGCATGAGGTGTCAATAAAGAATATAATTCAGTCCATGTGTTGGCTCTACGAGAGAAGGTAGTGTCACATTTCACACCTCTAACCGGAGTTGTAAGTGAATCACGAAGTTACCGCCTCTTTAACCAACAGTTATATTGTGAATACTATTTGTTATATTTGATATATAACTTATATTCATTGAAATAATTATAATTTATTTATATTATTTTAATAATTGTACATATATTCAACAGTGTGATTTTTTGAATTTTTGTATATATATATGCATATATAAAAGTGATCTATAAGAATGATTTTTAAAATATAAATAATCTTACAATACACACTATAATAATTGATTTGTATTTTTGTGTCAAGTGATTCAATATTTTTAAGTGATTTCAGTGAATTATTAACCCAAAATGTTAAAACTTCGATCAATTTATTAGTGTTTTTGAATTATTTGATTGAAAAGGAAGTGACGTACATGGTTATATTTTATCACGAAAACGATACAATAAAGAAAAATTGGCACAATTTGAAGTGTTTACTTAACGAGATAACCTTATCAGTCTATCAACGTAGAGCAATGTAAGTAAAACCAGTTAATGCTGTGAATAGTTGACTTTTCACTGTCTATCTAGTTATCATTGAAACAATATGATAAACAGTGTGTAAGATAGAACTTCATTATTATCTTCGGCTAGGAATTCCCAGATTGGATCATAGATTGTTATTGTTGTTGTATTTATTGTTGTTTGTAGATTGAATAAATAGAAAGTTTAGTGGAACTAAATTATATATATTTTTTTTATTTACATACGAAACTTGATACAAAAAGTAATTGTTATCCAATTTGAATTGTCATGGACATGGTAGGTTCTCAAAACGTAAGACAATGAATAATTACATTAGAACTATATATATATATATATATATATATATATATATATATATATATATATATATATATATATATATATATATATATATATATATATATATATATATATATTTATATATATATATATATATATATATATATATATATATATATATATATATATATATATATATATATATATATATATATTAGTGATGCCTTCGGGTAGCAAATTAGGAACCGGGTACCCGCCGAAATTACCCGGGTATTACCCGGGTAATTTAAAAAACTATATAAAACTAAAAACTAAAAACTATATGACTATATATGCTTCTCAGTTCTCGGCAAAGAATATTATTTGGCATGGCAACTAGAGAGCGGTTGACAGGAGAGGGATTCAGTACACTGCACGTGTGACCACAGATAACGGTAGGTGGTGCGACTAGATTTGACGAGCGCATTATGACAAGTTGAGGGAGGTCTGGGAAGGTTGGTGAAAAAACTTATGTAGAATGCGAAGTTGAATTTCTCTCGGTAGCTCGAGTGATTTATAAAAGTTATTTTCTATATTATAGGTACTGGTTAGCACAATTACCCGGAACCTAGACGGGTACCCGGGTACCCGGGTAACAGAATATTACCCGGGTAATGCATTACCCGTACCCGACCCGGGTACCCGGGTACCCGAAGGCATCACTAATATATATATATATATATATATATATATATATATATATATATATATATATATATATATATATATATATATATATATATAGGGTTTAACGACGCACTGTATGATGATAGCAAAGATCTATTGGCGTTCTTCGGAACTTAATTATTCTTCAAACTATAGATAGTTAGTCATTAATATTTATATGTTAGATACTTGGATATAGTCAAGTTATATTGTTATAAGGCACGGTTTTAGAATTGATAGTTACTGGATTGGCCAAAAGTGCGGATTAACTTGTTATTACCTTTGGTTACATATGCTATTTTTGTACTTTTAACTAATAGTTAACGGATTATTACTCAAGTAAGAGCCGGTTGCAAAAAGTGATGGTTAGTGAATTAAGCAAAAATTAGCAAATTAACTTGTTATCACCCTTGGTTACCTATGTTATTTTTGTACCTCAAGTAATGATTAACTAATTAATATTTAATCATCAGTTGGTACAATCGGCTCCAATTCGTAAAACTGGGCCTCAGTTAGATAGTTAGGTAGTTTTAGCTGTATAGATAGCCCGTGTTAGCTACATATCTGTTTTTTGATTATAATTTTTACATAAGAACTATTTTTCTAATTTTTTAACATGGTATTAGTTCGAAGTGAAAAATATCAACATTCGTGTGGTTGGATTATTCCTAATACCAATGTTGGTAGTGTCCGGATATATCGCAAAAACAGTTTATATTGTGTTCCGGACTTTCGACAACTGAAGACTTTTATCTGCGGCGAAGATGTGTGGTCACAGACAGCGTATAGACCTGGTGTCAAAGTTCATTGCTTTCATTTTAAAATAATAATAAAATGGGGTGGTAAGATCGCCCTTGTGGTGCCCCGTCCAAACGATCCTACTCTCATCCTTAGCCTTAATAGGGGAACAATGATTTTGTATCAAGTTTCGATGTTATTAGAAAAAAAAAAAAAAAAAAAATTGAACTGTGAGAGATATCAAGATTCTAATACAAAAGACAAATAGATTCCTTTAATACCTTCACAATGACGTGAAATATAGTTATCAACCTC
Organism: Brachyptera putata; assembly: GCA_907164805.1. Lineage (NCBI taxonomy): Eukaryota > Metazoa > Arthropoda > Insecta > Plecoptera > Taeniopterygidae > Brachyptera > Brachyptera putata. The sequence continues at coordinate 9,825,938 of OU015473.1, read as the reverse complement.
GTATACTAACGTTTTTACATTTATAACTAGACACGTGTTTTTACCTGTAGGCTTATACATGTGAAAATTATGCAATAATAGGTAGATAGTTTTTACTTCTATAATCTTGAAGTATTATAATATATGTGTTTTCTTGTTTTTACGATTTCTATATATATTTTACCGTTCAAAAGTTATCACCAATAAACTAAACTGATATTCTGATAAATCGATTCCCAATGACACTTGAAGCTTTTCATGTTGGCAGTGAATCATTAGTTTCACAATCAAAAAGGTCTGTGTTTACTGTTCACGGTTTTTGAGTAGAATAAGACTTCATAAAATAAATATCTCACTCATTCCATACGCATGTGCAGCGTTTTCCTAGTTATCTATGACGAACTGGACCCTGTCATTTGTTATCAGTCAATTGGTAATAATCACCTATGTTTTATGACTTATTGTTAATCGACTTTGAATTGTTCTAGCACGTATGATTATAAACATATGCGAACATTTAATAATGAATATGAATTAATTATTCAATAAAAAATTATGTAACTTATAATGAGTTTTTTCGTAGCTGTAGGCTGTAAAAGTAGCAATGTTGTAGTATGTTTTGTATGCAGTGGAACAAAATATTTAGATATAAAAATATTTTAATTATTTCTCTTATTATTACTTTCTAAATTTCATTATTATTGTTGTGAATTCATTTTAATAATATTGAAAAATGTGACGACGTAATTGTTTCTCAACTAAGCCATATTGATGAGGAGGTAGGATCTTTCGGACGGGCACCACAAGGGCGATCTAAACACCCCAAACGATTAATCATAATGTAAATCATTCAACAAATTTTAAAGGACATCACAATCCTGAAAATAGATTTGAATGAATAATGACGATATTTTTACTTCCCCAATTTGATAGAAAACTAGGAATTATCATCTGAATTTCAGAAGTTATCATTCGTTTTTTTTGTTCTCCAGAGACCATGAGCCATGACGTAGGCATTGCCGATTCTGTATAGAAATATAAACAGAATAAGGATATATCCTATAATAAGGCTTTCATCCTTAGCCCTAATAGGGGAACAATGATTTTGTATCAAGTTTCGATGTTATATATAAAAAAAAAGAATCGAGTAATGTCTACGTCACGAATAAGAAAAAGGGTCGGGTCCTTGAGGATAAATGAATGAGTTTTAATTTCTGATGATTTCTAGTTATCTCTAAAATTCAGGTAATAAATATCGTCATTATTCGTTGAAATCTAGTTTCAGGGTTGTGCTATCCTTCAGTATTAGATAAATAAGTTCAGTTCAGGAATCATCAACTATTAAAAATAAATCAATAGGTGTTGTGGAAAATGTATCTTTTGATTTTTCTTCTATGTCTCGATTCTTCTTCTATTCTATACTTGGATATTCTATCAGAAATATCGCATTTAATGCAATTTTTTCCAAATTTCATTCACAGTGAAACCTCCATTTGCCGGGACCACAAAAATTCAAAAAGGATTCTATTTCAATCTGTCATTTTTATAACTCTTTACCTGTTATATTGAGAACTGATAATTTTTATCATACCTCTTGTAGACACCATAGACAATTATTACTCAATTAGATACTTGAAACTTTGGGGATTATGACAAGCATTTATATTCTATATTCTATTATTTTATTTCAATTCCATTCACTATTATCAATTATTGTACCGTTATAGTGTATATTATCATGTAGATAGGAGGCACATGTTGTTACGGGTCTTCACTCTATTCTCACTATATCTGTATATGGTGTATTATTCTCACTGTATACAATCCTAATAAATAAATATACTTTTAAGTGTTGTAGATTAGAGAAAATAAATATGATGCATAACATCTATTGATATTAGATTATATATATATATATATATATATATATATATATATATATATATATATATATATATATATATATATATATATATATATATATATATATATATATATATTTATATATATTTATATATATATATATATATATATATATATATATATATATATATATTTTAATAACATCGAAACTTGATACAAAATCATTGTTCTCCAATTAGGACTAAGGATGAAAGTAGGATGAAGAAGGATATTTCTGATGCAATTTCTCTTAAAAATATACTCATTCAATTCACCTCAATTTACCATTTACAATTTTTTTTGACTGCTGACTAAACGTTTGAAAAAATTTAATTTCATTCGTACTAGCTCATCCAATAACGCGGAAATACATAACGCATTTTCTTAGTGAATAAACAAAATTATTTGTTTTCTATCAGATTCGAAACTTGATACAAAATCATTCTTCCTCAATTAAAAGGCTATGCATGAAAGTAGGATGGCTTGGACGGGCACCACAAGGGCGATCTTTTCACCTCAAAATAAATAACTAACACATATTTTTTGTTGTTTCAGATTTTAAATGGACGCGACAGAAAAGCCGAAAGACGTTGGATTGACAGAGAAGAAGAAAGATGTATCGACTGAGCCCGAGGTACTGGAACGTGCAGCGTGGGGCAGCCCTATAGAGTTCGTTCTCTCCTGCCTAAATTACGCGGTCGGACTCGGAAATGTGTGGCGTTTTCCTTATCTTGTTTATAGAAATGGTGGAGGTAAGTTTAAATACAAAGTAATACGTTTTGAATTTAAATTGTTTTTGTTATTATCATATGAAATTGGCACAATGTCATTGTTTGCCAATTGGGTTCTAAGAATGTCAAGGTAGGAACAATTGGGTGGGATACAATATGGGGGATCCCACATGGTCGGTATTACCAGAGGAAGTTTACTATAATTATTTTACTTGCTCACACTAGACACACATACATACAGTCACATGATTCATATAAAAAAATGATTAAATAATAATACTAACAATTGTCAATACTTCATTTCAATAATGAATCACAAACTATTGATATGTAAAATATAATCCAACAAGTTGAATGATGGTGATAAGTCAATCATATGTGCTAGTTAGATAGGACTTTTCAAACAATTTGATCCAACAGTAAATTGAAATTAAAATAGGGAGTTATATTACTTCTCTTCGGTTTGTTTGTAAATTCTTTCCCAACCATTCTTCGTCTCTTCTTCTATTTATTTTTCATTTTTGATGAAGAAAATGATCAACTTCTGATTCTCCCGATTCTTCTACTTTCAGTGTTCCACTTAGTTGTTCCGTTCCGTTCCGTTTGTTTTCCGTTTATTTGAGTGTCTACTTCAGCCATTGACATAGGTGTTAAATTCGTCGACTGTCTCATTTCATCGAAATCCCGTTCCAGTGAAATCCCAATTCGTCTACTCCAGCCATTGACGTATAGGTGTCCGATTCGTCGACTGTTTCATTTCATCGAAGTCCTGATTCGGTGAAATCCCGTTTCAGTGGAATCCCAATTCATCGAAATTCCAGTTCGTCGATTTATTCTACAGTATTTTCAGCAAGGCGACGAAACGAGATTTCACTGAATTGGGACGCGGCCGCCTACATACACAATTAATTTCAGAATCAAAATTTTCCCCAAAATTATTGTTGTTATTAAAATGACGTGTCTTTATTCCTACAGGAGCGTTTCTCATCCCGTACGTCATCATGCTGTTCGCAATGGGACTTCCTATTTTCTTCCTGGAGTTGATTGTGGGACAATATTCTGGTCTAGGACCCAACACAGCCTTCATGCGTATGGCGCCTCTTTTCCACGGTAAGAAATATATTTGAGACTCAATAATAATTGAGTGACTCTTTATATCAAGATTGATGTTGGGTTGAATAAGGGTGATTTGGGGTCAATTTATATGTGTTTATATTTATAATCTAGGGTCATCGACCTCGACTGATAGGCTATATAAATATACATATTATAAATATTTGGAATAATATAACCATGTCATAAAAGATACGGCTCGACCAGAGCGTCCCGGGTTCGTGTCCCGGTCGAGGCGTATCTTTTATGACATGGCTATGATATCCCAAATATCTCGATCGATATTGGATCGTATCCAAGAAGTTTAATTATTATAGATTAAATATCTGTAAATATATATACACATATAGGCCTATAATATATATATATATATATAGGCCTAAATATATATATATATATATATATGTGTGTTTGCTGGAGGCTTTCTGTACAAGCCCTGAAGAAGACAGGTATAATCCTGTCGAAACGCGTTGGATATTGAAGATATTTTTTCAACACAAAACCTGGAACTATTCCTAAATTATCATGAATCATATATATATATATATATATATATATATATATATATATATATATACGAAATTCTATCTTTGAAGACGTTTATTGATTAAACTTTCAACCAAGATACCCTGCTAGTCTTTCTCCAAAGCAGTAGGCCTATAAGTAAAAGCAATTCGTGGTACGGAAAAACATGTTTATAATACTCACAACGATCTATACATACGGCTTTCGAGAAAAACCCCGATTGGTTGAAAAAAGTATCATCAATAATAAACGACTTTGTATTAATTATCTTAAATAAAAACTTATATTATTATTATACTAGGAAAACGCGTTATGTGTTTCCGCGTTGATGGATGAGCTCATGAGAATGAAATTGTAGTCTTTCAAAAAGTTATATCAAGTTGATGTTTTGACGCCATTCCAATTAAAAATCAATCTTTTCATTCGGTTGATTTATTTCGTAGACTATTCTAATGAAGGAAATATTAGATGCAATCTAATATTATTATAAGTAAAATACTACTATATGAAACGTAATGACAGCTGTATACCAGTATGACATGACATGTAATGCTAACCATGCAATGACAGCTATACACCTTGGGATCCAAACATTCATGTCACTGTCCTTCTTTTTCAGTCATCACTCATTTCAATTAATTCATTCAATGATAATAAAGAAGGCCTTGTTTTAATCGTTCTTGACTAATTGGTGACACTTGTTGCTTGGATTTAAATGGTTTTCTTAATAGCTTTGAATGATGCACAAAAATGTCATTATATAATTTTTTATATCTAAACGACTGATTGGATTCCAGTGAAAGTTTGGAATCATGTGTATCATTATTATATTGAAATTCGGTGAAAATTTTAATTTTTTGAAGGACATTTTTTGTACGAAAATTTTTCTCCGGCTTATTCTTATGGGTAATTTGGAAAATGGAAAATTAGTTTTCTCAGAAGTGGTGCAATCGATTGCGCATAAAATCAATGAGATTCAATCCAGATGATGACACTTGGGCTTGCCAAGTTTCAATTGAATTTGAATTTTCGTTTGACCTGTAGAGCGCGAACAAAAAAAACAAAAAAAAAAAAAAAAAAAAACAAAAAAAAAAAAAAACATGTACATTTTTTTCGGGTCAAGTGTAATTTGAGTCTTCGCTTCGCTCATCCAATTATACATACTATAATATATTTGAAAGCACACATACACACAAGCATATATATATATAAATATATATATATATATATATATATATATATATATATATATATATATATATATATATACATAATAATAATTAATTGATTCTATATTTTTCTTGGACTGAGGCCAAACCACATAAAAGCCCGCGAACGTGCCACTTTTGATGCTTGCTCATATCGTCATATGCCGTACATGTGTCGTCTATACTTCACGGTAAAACCCTTCGACCCGTTATGCCTTTTTATTATTCAACTGTAAATTTCCTCAATTAATTGCCCCAAGGAAAAGGATTGAAATACTTTCAAGTATCGTTTATATTTATATGTAAGTGACAGATATTGTTAAATTGCGTAATATGTAACCTGAATTGATTTTAACAGGAAAATAAATCTATTTTGTTCCATTTAAGAAATTTGTTGAATATTTAATACCGTGTTTCCTTCGCTTAACGGCCTCATCAAACAGCTATGGGGTTACCGAATGGTTAATTCTATTAACTTGATATTTTGATGTTTACCTGATTTTTCATAAATGTAAATCAATTTTTATGTTTCATTATTTTCATTTCTAGATATATTGATTCGATTTTTTTTTCATTTCAAGTAATTTTTTCCGATTCGATTTTTTTTTTATTTCTTGTGATTAGCTTGATTTCTCTTGATTTTGTTGATTTCGGTTATTTTTTTTTTTTTTGTGATTCCAAGTTATTTTTTATTAGTTTATTTTTCAAAGTATACACATACTGATTGATTATATCAGTTGAACTGGTCATTATTGAATAATGTCCACAAAAACTCGCGTCTCACGCGGGATTCGAACCCATGCATCACCTACTTGGCTGCAATAATTTCCAACATGTGTTAGCTAGCTTCCATAAAGTTCAATCTAATATGAATAAATATATAATTATTCAATAAGAGTCGCTTGTATCAACTGGTATGGTTAGTGAATTAAGGAAACATTTGCGGATTAACTGTTATCACCATTGGTTACGTATACTATTTCCGTACCTTAACTGACAGTTAATAAATCATTATTTAATCATTATTTGGTACAACCAGTTTCAAAAGATATAGATGCAATTCTTTAGGTTCTAGAACGTGGTATACAGGTGCATCATTTTGTTCAAAGTACTAAAAAAAAATATAAAAAAATATGAAAAATATAAGCCCATATGAAGATCAATAAATAATAATTCATTCAATCATGGTTAATGATAGGCTATTAAAAAGTTTTCACATTTTACATATCTAGATAATGCTCCATAGTTAATCACCATTAAAACGGTACTAAAATTTGATAATTACAGAAAAAGTAAACATGATGAAGTAATTTATTGAATTGGTTCCTCAACAAAAAATTATCATCAAATCTTTCAAAGAAAGTTGAAAAATATAGAATGTGAACTCTAAATCCTGGTTTGAAACTAAATTCCAGCAATGCATTATTTATGAGATCAGAAATAGTTCCTCTTACTCCGAAAACAGCCTAGTGTTTCTAGTATTAGATAGGTCATATATTTCTTCAAATAATGATATAACAATTTAAATAAATACAACATGACTCACTCCACTATACAAATATAACTTCATTACCTCTTACCATAGTCAACATCGTCATCCTCGTTTACTCAAGAAAAATTATCGTTCTATTTAATAACTACTTTTCCTCATCAACTTTCCTCATATTTTATTGATAAACGATAACGACAATAAAATGAAGAATATCCGCATTTTATAGCAATAACAACCTGTTTCCGTCGTAGCAATTTATGTATATAAAATGGAAACAATCACATACTGGCCTTGGTTCGACTCCAGTCACGACCATTGCATGCAATTGTGACATACATCAACAGGATGTATTACTCCTATTGTTGAAGTAAAGTTGAGTGATAAACTATAGATGCACATTCGCGAGCTTGTGGTGTCATAACAGAAGTAAAAGGAAATATTTACTGTTTTAATAAGGTTGTTTGTTGAAAGTATGTGTATATGTCGCCCCTGTGGCTCAGTCAACTAAATAACTGCGTTAGGGTCGTTGGGGTTAGGGCTCATTGTCATGGTACGCGACAGGTGGCAGACGGAGGAGATTCAATACTCGTATTGTAATTGAATTGAATTTTCTTTTCTTATCCTTATTTTACTAATTCAATTTTCTATTATCTTTTTCATTAGATTATACTTAGGTTAGTTCATCATTCAACCACCGGAAATAGTAGCCTCTGTAAAAACACTGGTATTTCCCAAGTTGGTAGTAAATACAATATAATATACAATAAAAGAATTGCCTGCCGCCTGGGTTGTTCATAATGTCGCATCCAATTTGAGATTTGATTTATTCATTCAAATATATCATTTGAGTTCAATTCAGGAGTTACAGTGATTTTAGGCATCGTATTATGTGGCACGCAAATAGAATAATGATGAATATTTGAAAAGTACTGATTCAGAGGTGATATTTCGACATAACCCTGTACTTCTTGCATGAGTGAGGGAATTTAACCGCGACGTTTTTTTTTTTTTTTTTTTTTTTAATGCTGCTTAACGACCCCACCAACAGCTAGGTTATACGGGAGTGCGAATGAAGTGCGAATGAAAAACGATGAAGTGATAATAGGTGAAATGACGGTTATGCGGGATTCGAACCTACGCCCAACGATGACTTCAATGTCTAGTTGAATTTATTCCATCTCTCGCGGTAGAGAGCAACAAGTGGAAGCGGCAGAATCTACGGCATTCTGATTGGCCAGAAGAAACGCCAGCCGCCTGCTGCCTCGCGAGCCATGAAAATCTGGTTTTGGGATTGAGATGTCCTTTAATGATTATTCCGTATTGACTGATATAAATTAGCCTCAAACTGTCATACCTTCTTATCCAGGGGCACCAAGATGGCGTCACCAAGATGGCGACAACACCAAATATCTGAAACAACAATAACAATAACATTAGCACTAGAGCAAGGGATACAATTACAGCATATTTTATGAATCTGTGGGATGATTTTTTTTTGCGGTAATAATAATAATAATAATAATAATTTTTATTCATCCCAATTGGATTACAAGTAATATTGGACACGTCGGTTGCGGTATACAAGTGAAAGTAAAATATATACATACATACATTGTTATATAATGAATAATAAAGATGATTATAAACTTTTATCAAGGATGAAAGATGGCATACAACGTTAGTCAGTGTCATTAAAGAATTCCTCAAAACAATAAAAACATTTTGTAATGAGCCATGCTTTCAGGGCACTTTTAAACTTGTAACTTGTGGCTGATTTATTTTAGTTTGAATAACACAAGTTACCGAAAAAAAAAGAAATGTATATATATATATATATATATATATATATATATATATATATATATATATATATATATATATATATATATGTATATATGTGTATATATATATTGTGGATAATTATTATTTCGGGTATTATTATCATCGTGTTGTATTGAATAAGACATTTTAAATATTAAAATATCTTATTCAATACAACGCTATGATAGTAATACCCGAAATAATAACTATCCACAATATCTACTCCGTGAAAGTTTTAAAACCATTATTTGGGGATATATATATATATATATATATATATATATATATATATATATATATATATATATATATATCTGTCCCTCGTTGTCAACTATTTCCAAGTTCACCTATTTTCTTTCTCTTGGATTCCACTATAATTATTGAGTGATCTGATAGCGTATATAGCCTGATGAAGACTCTACACTGTCCGACTGAATGGGTAGATCAGCCCCTGTGATTGGTCGTTTCCAATACTATTCAATACTTTTGTTACGTGATGACACTCTATGCAGTTGTCATGCTGACAATCGGTCACTGATTGGAAACGTTTCAGTCGATACTAGAAAAAGTTGCCGCCTGTCTGGCTTCGTAATCGAAGTCAAATCGGACGTGTGTTCGAGTCCCATTTTTAATACCTGGTCTTTTTTTGTAATGTTGCTTAACGACCCCACCAACAGCTAGGTTATACGGGGGTACGAATGAGCGGATGATAATGAAACGATGAAGAGATGATAGATGAAAGGACGTTTACAAAAACCCATGCCTTATGCGGGACTCGAATCCACGCCCAACGGTGACTTCAGTTACTACCACCAGCGATAATTGACTTGGCCACCGGGGCGTTTTTTTTTTTTTTGTATTTATTTATTGAAACAGATTAGTATTAAATTATACAGTGTCTGAGTTTTATCTACAATTATATATATATATATATATATATATATATATATATATATATATATATATATATCTTTATTGAAAAAGTCTGTCTTATACACATAAGATTGTTTAAAAAACACAGAATAAAAATCAATTAATTAAAATATCAAAAATAATCATAATAAAATATTTGAAAGAGTAATAAAATAACCATTGGATGAGTAACAAAACATAAGTTAATTAAATCTAGGAATAGTTATAATGAAAAAAAAGGAAAAAATAATAATGATAACTTGAAAAAAGAAAGAAGTGAATAAATACGGCTAACAAAAATGAAAAAAGTGAATGAATACGGCTAACAATATTTAAATAAACAACAAAGAAGAAAAAATGGAATGACAAGAAAAAAAAATCAATGCTGAAGGCTGTAAAGATGATGTCTTAAAATTTGTAAAGATCCTCGAAGGGCGAGTAAAACAATGTTATACTCGTATAAAGTAATACAATGTTATACTCGTAGTAGTATAACTAGTATAACTTATATAGTATAACTATATATATATTTATATAGTATATAGTATATGTTATACTAGTATAACTAGTAGTAATGTTATACTACTTATAATATAATACAAAATAACATGTGTTATAGAATGAAAGTGAATACATGAAATTATGATAAATTACAACGATGAAATTTAATAAACATGAAACATGGTTAAATAATAGACGAGAAACTATAAATATATCGGTATCTCATTTGTGATTTTTTTTTTTGATCGATATTTAGCCTTCACCCTGGCTCCAAATGCCTTGATACTGGGCAATGGTAGGTCAAAGACATTCTGACTTAATGCATTCCAGTCTGCAACCCCTCTTCCTAATAAAGAAGCGTTACCGTGAACTGTTTTAAATACTCTTCTTTCGACGATGATGATTATTGTTTGCTTAATGACCCCACCAACAGCTGGGTTATACGGGGCAAAAATGAGCAGGTGATTATGAAACTATGAACTGATGATAAGTGAAAGAACGTTTACAAATAGCCATGCCTTATGTGGGACTCGAATCCACGCCCAACGGTGATTTCAGTTTCTGAAGCGCTGCCTCAGCTGACCGAGCTACCGAGGATGGCACTTGGTCTTTGTATCAATATCATTTAGATATCATAGCTCATTTGAAGCCCCAAATAAATTAATTAATTGCTGTTGGAATCATGATACAAGATGGGTGTTTATATACTGATATGGGTTGGTCTTTTATCATATAATAGATCAATCGACTGTTATATATTCTTATCGAAAAGAGATTGACGACTTGACGATTGACGAGACTGACGAGATTGACGATTGGTGGAGGGGGGGGGGGGGGTCAGAATAATTGTATTCTTATTGACCACAATGCAATGCACATTCGTTTCTATCTTTTTTTTTTGTGTGTTTCACCGACAGCGTGGTCATTTCATCACCCATATCTTGTTCATTCTCAATACAAATCATTATTCCTCAGTCTACCTATTATATTATTTGTCTTAATTTGTTATTATTGTTCATTATAATTAATTTATTATTGTTCTTACTTGTTTCTATATTATTATTCATTTATTCTCTTGCTCGTGGCCTGATTCTACATTCCATTCTACACTATTTAAGAAGCATACATTGTATTCTTTTTATATCAATTCCATTATTCATTCCATGCTATAAACCATTTAATACGTGTACAGCATATCGGTTTTGTTTTCTGCGAATCAAACCATCAATAGTGTATTCATATTACATCACACTAACTGGTCAAGGTTAGTTCATTCATTAATTCGCCCACTTGATATGTACTAAATTCGGTTGAATCCATGCTAAAACTTTTGGTGAATAGTATAGTCCTGGACATTAAAAACACTTCGATTCATGTTGAAGCACAACCGATACTTGATTAATTACTGGACTCTCAGAACCACATCAAGTTATTTGGGGGTACGAATGATCGAGTATGGAATGAATGATGTTTTTTTTTTTTTTTTTTTAATTGCAAAATAAACACAGATAGCACATTTACAGAAGTACAAATAAAATAAGGCAATATCATTCGGAATTCCCACAAAACTGCCATACCATTACATGGGAGAATTCGATATACCTCACCATGATTTTATTTTTGTAAGCAGAGCCAAAGTCGTTAGGTGGCGGAGGTAGGGGGGAGAGGGGTATTGGGTTTTGAATGATTGCATTCGAATGCAATATGATATAAATTTGTATTATTTCCATGAAATTGTGAGATATTCATTTGAGTCAATTGATATTTTAGCACACGAATAATGCATGAGTTTTGCATGTATCATTAATCCATCATGAATATTTCCTTCTCCCCAAAACAACCCACTGTTGGTGGGGTTCTTAACCAAACAATAATCACATTATTCACGCCGAAATTTTAAAAAACATAATTTGATTCAGTTTGTCATTTTATTTATGTACCTGACCGTACATTGCTAACCAAGTCTACCTTGCCCTAGATCAGTACTGTATTGTGTGGAAGAGAAACCTGCCCCGTCTCTCTGATTCAATCTTCCATCAAACTTAGCATTTACTGTCAACGTTTAACGTTTACTGCTACCACGTAGTTTTACGAGAAAACACGTTTTATTTGAAACCAGTGAGTGACAGGACGCTTGGGCAAAACTACGGCTCATTAAAATGAACTTGTTTAACTACTACTGAAATGTTATATGTATTTAGGTTGATGGATGCGTGTGCAGATGTATTTTGTATATATATATATATATATATATATATATATATATATATATGTATTTTCATATATATATGTATATTTATATATATATATATTATATATATATATATATATATATATATATATATATATATATATATATATATATGTGTGTGTATTTTCATATATATATATATTTATATATATAATATATATATTATATATATATATATTTATTATATATATATATATATATATATATATTATTATTATATATATATATATATATATATATATGTACGTTTTTGTCAAATCATAAAAATGTGACCAATCTTTATTTAGCCTAGGTGATGGTTAAAAGAGAAACACAAGGACCTGTGGTAACGTCTAATCGTTACACCTTGGAATCTGTTGATCTGTAAAAAGACAAAGCCCAAGAGAGTCGTTTCTCAAACAATGTCAAATCATATAAGTGTGTCGAATATTCGACTTGAATCTAGGTGGTCAATTAGCTCAGGTGGTAGAGCAATTGGGTACAAACCAAGAGGTCCTGGGTTCAAGTCCCAGATTGGTCACATTTTTATGATTTGACAAAAACGTACATACATATCGTGAATGAATCGCATTCATAAAGAAATGTTGTTAAATATATATATATATATATATATATATATGTATTTTCATATATATATATATTTATATATTTATATGTATATACATATTAATATATATATATACATATGTATATATATATATATATATATATATATATATATATATATATATATATATAAGTACAAGGCTTCCTGTTGAAACGTACAGCACGTGATGTTGATAGGATGGATATTATTATCACTGAAAAATACCACCCCGTCGGGAAATCGAACCCCGAACCTTATGTTTGATACACATATGCTCCTACCGACTGAGCTAACGGGAGGGGGTACATATATATATATATATATATTTATTTATGTCTAGTAAAACCCATGTCCGACTTGCCTTCAGCTTTAATTGACTGACTGATACAGACTGGAGGCTGTCTATTGTGTCTACGTCTGTGTCTATTACTGTGTTACGAAACAATGCTTTACCTGAAGTTAACCTAAGGTTATGTATGTAGTCAAAATATAGGGTTTATTGACTTAGGGCCGGTATTACGAATCGATAGTTAGTGGATTAATCGACTATGAAGAAAACAATTATCAGAATTAATTCACATTCACTTTTTACTTTGTTGGATGATGTTTCAATTATTAGATCATTCATAATTCATTATTCGATCAATTATTTCAATCAATATGATTATTAAATATTATTCAAGTTACTTGAAAATTATCACATACTATTATTTATTGACCGTCTATCTATTTTATTGATTCATCCTTTAATTTGTTCTTCTCTTTCATGAACATTGAAAATTAGACATTGGCTTGTTTCTTCCCGATTACACCTTAGGATGACAACTGACAAGGTGAGAGCTATAATAGGGTTCACAATAATCGCCATCTTACATCACTACAGGAAATGCTTAATTATATATAGTGTAACTTATTTAACGAATTGTGAATGAGTAAATAAATACTAAATAAACTCAAACTACTGAACAAATTATAAGTGATTCAATCATAATTATATAAGTAAATTGGTTAAACATTTTTGATTACACAAGATTATTGTTTGTATTTTTTCAAACATTATTTTGTCATGTTTGTTTATCTCTCTCTCTCTCTTCTGTGTTTGTTTGTTTTGTTCGTGGTTTTGACGGATATGGCCTTCTTTGAAAGAGCCATGGTAATGACGGCAACCGTTGAGCGAGAAGTATCAGGGAAACAGAATATGGCTAGAGCTTTGAAAATATCAAAAGATCAATAAGTTTTTAAAAACCTGTCGGAATAAACATGTAGAGGAAACAATTGGAATATAATTTTATAAAGAATATGAAGACATGATTATAAATATATTCTAAGAGAAAACGCTATAATCTTGAGGGCATTAACGGACGAGCTAGAAAATGAGTGGAATTTTTAACTATGGTTATAATATCAATCTAGTTTAGTTGATTCCATTTTAGTTTCAACTTGGGCTTAGTTGGAGTATATTTAATAATTATTTTCAAGAAGCGTATGAAAACATAATTACGTATTAATTTAATAGGAAAACGCTATAATATTGATTGCATCAACGAACGAGCGAGACGATGACTTATTAAATGGAATTTTAAACCAAGCTATATATATAGTTAATATTGATTTGTTTGATTCCATTCTATTTTCACCATAGGCCTGGTTGGAGCGCATTCATTATGAATGACTTTGAAAAAAGTGAATCACATTTTAATACCAAATGCTGAATTATTCCAACAGAAACATGTTGAAAACTGACAATTATCTTCTTCATATCTTTTTAATCATCCTGTTTTGTTCTCAATAACCTTCACCATCTTTTATCACATTTCGTAATACGATTATTGTATAACATAATTAATTCCTATACCATTCTGTGTGGAGTGTATTTCGTTTCGATGGTCTTACAAACAGCCCAAAGATTCTCCCAACATCATTGATTCAATTGCTCATTGTCCTCTGATTTATTATAGCTTACTCGTCACAGTGGTTCGAATGAGTTATGATAATTATATCTTACAAGGGTGGTAAGATCGCCCTTGTGGTGTGCCGTCCAAACGATCGTCCTCCTTCATCCTTCGCCTTTATAGGGAAGCAATGGATTTATATCAAGTTTTCGATGTAATTGAAAAAAAATAGAAAGTCACATTTTATGTGATCTTGCATTAAAGCTGAGCTATCTTGATGGAGTCCTTGGTAGCTCAGTCAGTTGAGATACTGCTTCAGAAATTGAAGTCACCACTGGGCGTTTTTGTAAACGTCCTTTCAAATTCAAATTCAATTGTCTTTATTTTTCCAAAAAATTCACAAATCATCACTTCATAGTTTTATAATCATCTGCTTAACCGTACCCCCGTATAACCTAGCTGTTGGTGGGGACGTTAAGCAAACAATAATCAATCAATCAATCAATCTTCTGAAAAATGAATGAATAAATGAATACATATTGTTTTTGATCTTGGATTCAATTCCAAGTTATTGTGATGAGAAATCTAATGTTTTCTTGTTGTTTTGTTGCAGGTCTTGGTTATTGTGCCCTTGCTGTCATCTTCATGATCACTATCTATTACCAAGTGATCGTCGCTTGGACCGTGTTCTACACATACGCCTCTTTCGACAGCGTCTTGGGCTGGGGCATTTGCACGCATGACTACAACACGGCAGGTAAGCTGGACCACTGGTGGATGAGCGTACACTCACACTGAAAGTCACATACTGGATTTTTTTAAATTTTATTTAATTTTTGCATTTTTTTAAAATAATGTATTCGTAGACCCTCAGAGTTGCCGTTTCAAGTTTGAAAAGTGACATAGATATATCGATTATTTTGTGATGATCAATCATTCTATCACATCGAAATAATTGATAGCTCATCGATTATTTGAATAATAAGTAAATAATTGCCAGAAATAACAAAAACATATGAATGAATAACGGTCATGATATATCTACGAAAAAGTACATGAAATTGAAAAGTAGGCCTACTCATGTGCATATATGTAAGAATATATATATATATATATATATATATATATATATATATATATATATATATATGTATTTATACATTGTAAGTGATCTACACGAAACTGTGCTGTATACTGACTTCATCATTCTCTTGTGAGCATGGTTCCACCTTTCGAACGGAAAGTTTGAAAATATCATAAATAATCGATTGAATGATGATCTCACCTCGATGTTTACTAAAACTCACTATTAGAAAAAATATTCAAGTCAATTAACCTAATTTTATAAAAAATAATAAGCCATTTGTATGAAGTATAGAACAGAGTTCCAATTCATCATTCAAGTTGTAAACTCACAGTTTATCACTTATAGGGCTATGTGGAGATTACAAGTGAATGTCATCGCGCGTATGTGTAATTATGTGTGATTATTAAAAAAACAAAAACAAAAACACTGCCATCAAAAACTATCGTATTTAATTTCTTTATTACTAGGAAAACGTCATATATGCGTTGTTAGACGAGCGGATAGTGAGAGTATGGGTAAAAATGGGTGAAAACTGCTTCGAGTGGTACCAATTTAGCACATTTTATGTTTTTTCTTCAAAATAGCTGATCCGATCAAGCTGAATTTTTTTAGAAATGTGCATCAAAATATAATTCAACTTCACGCATTTTTTCATTTTTTTTTGGAAATAAAAATATTTTCTTTTTTTTCCGTCATGTCATTCTAATGGGTATTTTTGAAATTTCTAAAATTCATAAAAAAAGGTTACCCCCCGATAATGCCACACAACTATACAGATCTAAGTTAGATGAGGAACCATATTGAAAAAAAGTTTGAAGTTGATGGCTGTAGCCGTTTGACCTGTGGAGAACCGACAAAAAAACATAAAAAAAAGATAAAAACAAACACCAATTTTTTTCAGTGTGTCAAATTGAATCCTCGCTGAAGCTCGTCTAATGAAATAATGAAGACTGTGCCCCCATAAAGGTTGACTATTCGACAGAATAACAAAACAATAAGATAAAAACAGATGATTATAGAGAGCAATGAGATAATAAAATAGTTTTTGATGCAAAACAAAATTTTTCTATGTAGTCTAGGAGAGATGATATTGTAATTGCTCACATATTCAGAAAGAAAGCATTTAATATAAAAGCGATACACATTTAATTCATTCAAAATAAGTCAATGGTTTCTAAAAATGGAATTGGACCGTTTCAAGGTAAGAGAACTATATAATGAATAAACTATCACTGAGATTAAGCCGGTAAAAAAATTGAACTGGGTAAGAAATTGTGCCTCTATGTCTTTGCTTCAACTAAGAGTCATTTCTTTTCTCATTTATTTGAACAATTGCAATATAAGTGACTGATCAGGTAGGCCCACAACATAACAATAAAATCAAATTATGTATATATTGTGTGCATTATCTTTTATCAAGATATATTGTAACACTGGTCATTACTCCTCATACTGGTACAGTATCATTATTTATTTGACATTGAAAAAAATATTGACTTGTAATAATATGTATGTAAAAATATGCAATATAAACAGAGTGACAATGTAGGCATATCGGCCCGTAATAATAGTAATTTTAATCAAATAAAGTGACAAACTATATTATTGTTGGTTTATGAATGCATTTCGTCTCCTCGTTTACCTATACGATTTATAACTACTAATTTATTATTTATTGTATCATTCACTAACAGTTGCACAAAAGTGCGGTTTAAGGCAAGGCCTTAAAATAAATTAACAAAACTCTTAACAAAACAACATTAACAAAACAGGAACAAGATGAAGAAAACAAATAATCATTATCAAAAATACATCCAACCAACAAAAACTATCAAATCCCCTATAATAAAACTTCCCTCCGCACTATCACTTCTTTAAATTCTCTCAATATCAGGTCCTCCTCCGCAATCTCCCCCAAACCATTCCAAACCAAACCATTATAATTTTCTGAGCTCTTCCACTATAATGTTTCTTTCTTCGTTCCATTCCACTCGACTCCCGCTCTATTAAAAAATGAATACTTTCCGACATCCTTCTTCGCCATCTTCACTAAAACCTTCCACTCACGCCCTCCTCTAAAATCATACGTCCTCTCATCCAATCTCCTCTCTCATCTCTTTCCAGCCTCATCTCCCTCTTAATGCTCTAATAAGGTCTCTCCATCAACACCCTTCCAATCTTCCCTTTCTCTTCCGTCACCATTCTGAATCTTCTTATCCTTCCTGCAACTCTTCTAGCCTTTGAACTTTCTCCACTTCTTCCACCTCACCTTCCCTATATGGATCCCACACATTCGTTCCATAAATACGAACTGAATAAATAATAATTACTATGATTCTGTTGTAGATTGTTTCAGTCAGACAGCGAACCTCGAATGTCTGAAACAAGTGGACGAAGCGGATCCGTCGACGTTCGTCACCTACTACAACCAGACTTGTCGCCTGATATCGGACATCTGCAGCAACAGCAGCTTGGACGTGTTCAGTCAGGTGGAATGTGTTGACCCGAATGACCCCAGTAATATCACGCACATCCGGTTCCTCGTCAAACGAGTGCTCGCTTCGGAAGAATACTACAAGTAGGTCGACTTTTGGCAGAATATATTTTTTTTATGTATGACAGCAACGTCAGTACGGTCAAAAGGAGCGAGGCTCTGGCAGCTGACCGTTCTTCATCGGATCTGAATTTATATATATATATATATATATATATATATATATATATATATATATATATATATATATATATATATATATATATATATATATATATATATATATATATATATATATATATATATATATATATATATATATATGTTGTGGCGTAGACTCTGAGGGCCGGAGGAAGATGATAGTTAGTCACTTTTCGGTAATTTGCCCTTCCTTGAAACAACTGGTGGCTCTAAAAAGAGCCTGGGGTTTCGACGTTTCGGCTGAAAAAGTTCAGCCATCTTCAGGAGTCGTTGTAGGTGTAGTAGCCGGCAATCTAATGGCACAGGTTTCGGGAAGAGCCATGCCATGCCACGCATATAATATGATGATTATTGATGGCTTCTCGACCTCACCAACTGCTAGGTTATACGGGAGTGCAAATGAGCGGGTGAATATGAAACTATATGAAGTGATGACAGGTGTTTTCACATAAAAACATGCCTTATGTGGGACTCGAGCCCTGCAAGGCAAGTAGTTTTTGAAGCAGTGTCTCCACTGACCGAGCTACCGAGGGTGGCTCTCTATAAATAAAGCGAAAACATGACAAAATTTTAGAAAA
The DNA here is from genome assembly GCA_907164805.1 of Brachyptera putata. NCBI lineage: Eukaryota > Metazoa > Arthropoda > Insecta > Plecoptera > Taeniopterygidae > Brachyptera > Brachyptera putata. Next base: position 9,806,665 of record OU015473.1, on the reverse strand, counting down.
CCCATTTGTCCGACACAATTCGTTTACTCGACTGACTAGATATCAGAAGACCCGTTTCTTCAACGGTTCGAACATTTGTGTTTTCCAAGATTCGGTATGTCTAGCCACCTACAACGCCCAATTTTTTTCTACCATTTTCAAATTCTCCGAATCTCCTACTCCAAACTAAGAATATTTATTGATAATTTGCAGCGACTACGCCATGGGGATTCGAGGGGCGACCTGGGAGCATTGGGGCAGTCTCCGCTGGGAGATGGTTGTCTGTCTATTTGTCACGTGGGTGATCTGCTACCTGTGCGTCATCAAGGGTGTGGCAACAATGGGCAAGGTCGTCTACTTCACATCCATATTCCCGTATATAGTACTCACTGCACTCCTTATTCGAGGTAAGCTTGCTGTTTGGGTTTCTGGTAGTGGCAAGTTCTTTTAACACTGCCGCCAAAACGGTTGGTAATTGGTCAAAATATGAAATGGAAATCTTAACAATGATTCAATCATATAAAAATGAGGTCATTTTTTCTTAGAATGAACACATTCATGGTAATAACTGGAGTAATACCCCATTTCATAAAAAGACTAGAACGTTTTGAACGAACTAATCATTGATTAAGGTGAAAAAAAACATTGGTTTCCATGGATAATAACAAGTTACTTCGATATTTATCGCTCATAATCAACACATTCATTATTCGTAAAACGGTACCCAAGACCTAAACCATAGCAAAATACAAGGAAGAAACATTCAAGAATACTAAACCCTTACTCAATTAACCCTAATATCATAGCTAACCAATTTCCCCGAATAGTAACTATTCCGCGTATTCCGGAAACTGTGATGTCAAGTGGGGAAATTTGGGATACGCCTTCGTAGGCAGTGTGTGACGAAAATGGTCTACAGGTTGCGTAGACAATGTAAGAATAGGTAGTATATGACAATACACCACGCTCTTGAGTGTCCCCGTCTTATACAATCCAAATAATCTCCACTAACTCCTGAAAATCCTTCATTCCAGGTGCCACATTGCCAGGAGCATGGGAGGGCATCAAGTTCTACATCACTCCCAAATGGGAGTTGCTACTGAACGCTAGCGTTTGGGGCGACGCGGCTAGTCAGACGTTCTACGCGCTGGGCATAGGCTGCGGTTCTCTAGTCACTTTGTCCAGTTACAACAAGTTTAACAACAATTGTCACAGGTACAGTAACTGGGAGATGGTTTCACCAACTGATAATTAAGTATAAATTGGTTGATTATTGATTAAGAGTCCATGGGAGTCGATTTAGCGGAACATCAGTTTTTTGGTGGTAGCTTTTGAACGGTATCAGAAATCGAAATTCTGAAAAAAAAACACAGATATTTTCAAAACCTTCGAGAGGGTGTAAGTAATAACTATTTACCTCATATCGCATGATAGTTATTATTTACACTCTCTTGAAGGTATTGAAAATATATTCGTTTCATCCTTTTCAGAATTTTGATATCTCATTACGTTCAAAAGTTACCACAAAAACAACTGATATTCAGCTAAATCGACTCCCATGGACTATTAAGGTACGAAAATAATATACGTAACCAAGGGTAAATACAAGTTAAATCACTCAAAATTTCTTGAATGATTAATTATCAGTTAATTAAGTGATTATCAGTTGGTACTAGCGACTCTTCATCCAAGATACAGGTACAATAATTGTGAGTTTTCCCTTTGACAATTTGATGAATGAAATGTCAGGTCAGTCATTCCGTCGATTAATTTGTTTATTATTATAGTTCCAAGATAATATTGTTGATCATCATGGGGATATACCCTCACAAAATAATTCATGTTTAACCATAATTGATCATGTATTTTTTTTTATTAAGAGGAAATCAAGAGATAGAAACATTACAGATTTCATTTATTACTTACACTAATAGTTGCACAAAAGAAGTGCGGTGGCAAGACCTTAAACTGAATTAACAAAACTTTTAAACAGGAACAAGATGAAGAAAACAGATAATAAATATAAAAAAATCTCAAATCCCCTCTTTCAACATTTCTACCACTTATTTGAATTTGTTCACGGCTACAATCTTCCCCAAACCATTCCAATCATCACCAGTTCGAGGTAGGAAAGAGTATGCCCAAACATCTCTCCTTGCTTCCGCAACTGTCATGCTTCGGCTGTGAATACAAAACGTATAGGGTGATCTAGTTGTCTTGTTTTTATCCTCTCCCCTAACTATATAACCCTATATAACCAGAATTAGAATTTGTTGACTGAAATCATGGGATTTGTAAATAGTATATTTGTTTCATTCAACTTTGCTTCTTCTTCCACCTTCTAGAGATGCCTTGTTCGTTGGCATAGTCAACATGTTAACCTCTGTCTACGCGGGCTTCGCCATCTTCGCCATCCTCGGCTTCATGGCGCACGAGTTGGGGGTTCCCGTCGACGAGGTCGTCCAATCAGGACCTGGACTCACGTTCATCGCGTATCCTGAAGCTGTCATTCAGATGCCTCTACCACAACTCTGGGCTGTGCTATTCTTCCTTATGTTGTTTATCCTTGGACTAGGAAGTCAGGTAAAATATTGTGGTAACTTTGAATGGGGTGAATGTTTGGTGCTCATACAAATAGAGGAATTCTTCTTTCTTCTATGTTCTTCAATGTTTCTATGTTCTCATGTTCTTCCATCTTATAATTTCTACCGTGTTCACGAACCAGTAAATGAATATAGGGTAGGCCTATATTTGCTATTTAATTAATATTAACTTTATTGACATGCAGACTTATCAAACTTGAAACTGTATAGTTTTTGGGTCAAATCAGTCGTAACATTTTTTGAGAAACACCATCTCAAATTTTCCAGAAGCCATATGGAAAAAATAGAAGGAAACGCTAAAAAAATAATTAAAATTGTTACTGAATCTGATGAACACATGAAAGATATACATTATTACAGATTTTTATCCAAATCGTACAAGCTGTTGTGAGAAAAATAATTTGTTGAGTACTTTCCACTCATCAAATAGATAGAACCATGTTGCAGATATACAGATTTCTAGACTCTCAATGCATTGACTGATTACTTTTTTCCGGGTAACACCGACAGCGTGGTCATTTCGGGAGCCGGTTTTTCAATAGTCCTCGTTAGGTCTGCGTTCGCTGACCGACGGTTATGTCTAACCCCGACCTGTAACGACAGGATCGTTTTTCAACTCCCGGTTATCTGTTCGTCCTAACGAGAACCTGACCAGAACAACGACGATTCAGATTGGTTGTGCTTAAATGCGTATGCAAAATTGTATGCTGGAAGGCAGTGCAGTAACGGGCACTCAAACGAAGACCCAATCCAGGGTTCATCTTTGTGAGTAGATAACCGTCGGTCAGGTGCGCGTTACCGCTGACGACAGGTCGAATAACGAAAAAATCGCGCAACCGGAGGTTAACTTCTGACGACCACTCTAACGGGACTTTGAAAAACTGGCTCTAAGTTACCGAATGATGTGAAATTTATGATTCAAAGTGTGTAGAATTTTCTTATAATTTCTCACAATTAATATCATTTTCAGTTCGGCGGCGTCGAAGCAATCTGCACAGTGATCATCGACCGTTGGCCTCAGCTCCGCAAGAAACACTACCTCGTCACACTGGCTGTTTGTTTCACATGTTTCATCCTGGCTCTTCCCATGTGCTTCGAGGGAGGAGTCTTCCTGTTCAGTCTCATGGACTGGAACACGGCGTCCTGGTCGATTCTCCTGATCGGGTTCATGGAGATCGGTCTTTGTGCCTGGGTCTTTGGTGAGTTGGTTATCTGCACCACCATGTAGAGAAGACAACAGATTTAATAATAATTTAACGAAGGTGTACCGACGAGCATGGCAGGTATTTGTGTTTTTTTGCGGTCAAATCAGAGTCAATGATTCCATTTGCATGTCGCGATTCAGTGGATTCCCTTGTGAACTAGATGTAGATAAGAGTGGCTGAGCACCGGTGGCATTGTTGAGCTTACAAAATATAAATTTCATGAAAAACAAATGCCACCTTTTAAGCTGGTCTTCCATGAACGCGGTATTCGCTCAGCGGTATTTTTAGCTAGGATACCGTGCCTCCATGCGCCGCTCTCGTCAATGATTGGTCGTTTTTCAATATGGCGGCTGAAAAAAAAAACGCCTAGCGAATTTGCTTAGCGAATACCGCGTTCATGGAAGGCCAGCTTTACATAATCTCTGGAGCAATTCCGAAAGGGTGGCTTTATTGGACCTTTCTTTCTTTATTCTTTACTTTGGTCAATATTTGCATGATACAATACAATATAATAGCTTCTAAGCAAATGGCTTCTAAGCAAGGCCTTCTGAATTATTACTACTATGTATACAATATATATATGTACATATAGGGTAAACCTCCCGTCTCCGGGCTTTCAAAACGGTGTGAAATTACTGCCGAGACACATACGTACGCTTCTTAACTTTAAGTAAAAGCAAGGCCTTCTATATTATGTAATAATATAGAAGGCCTTGGTAAAAGCCACTTCAGACTATCAAATTTCCCTAAAATTAATTTCAGCAAAGTAGAATACCCACGTTTCCTATGTTGCCTACACATGAGCAAGGATATCTTGCACTTACATGCAAGAATTTCACGAAGTTAAAATACGTTCAACTTTTACTGCAATCTTTCACCGGCTGACCAATGAGCGAGGAGGCTTTGGTCACGTGCATTTCCGTTGACTCCGTAGGATCTACAAACGATGTACGGTTGGTAGATCGTACAACCGTGTACACAAACGTGTTTTTAAAGTTGGGTTATGTATACATTGCTAGTTGGGGTAAATTGTCACTGGAAGCGCACATGAAAGTCGAAAGTCGATCGATCCTAATTTTCAAATGTTGCCACCGGTTTCGCTACTAGAATGAAAATTTCGCATCGTTAGTTGCAAGCGCCTTTACACCATTGAAATTTTCTTGCAATTCCGTGCAATTCTTGAAATTTCATGCAACTTAAATTGATCTGTAAAGAGCACTTAACGCATCTCGGTAAAATATATCCATGAATAATCTAATATTCTGTATGTTTTTCTGTCAACAGGTATAAGTGACTTCATGTTATTGGTTAAGGAGATGGAAATGGATCTTCCTTGGTTCGCTAGGAAGTACTGGTGGCTGATGTGGGTTGCAGTCGCTCCATTATTTATCTTCGTAAGTTACGGGACGAACAATTAATACATCTCTCATCTTTTTAATCTATCAACACAATACAACAATTTTAGTTTTGATTAAACCAGTCATGTATATATATATATATATATATATATATATATATATATATATATATATATATATATATATATGACTAGTTTAATCAAAACTAAAATTGTTGTTAAAATTATATATATATATATATATATATATATATATATATAATATATACATATATATATATATATATATATATATATATATATATATATATATATATATATATATATACATATACATATATATGAACTTATGACTTTATTTATGACTTTATCTATGACTATCATGGATACTTATATCTATGGTTTAGTAGCATAGGAATTCTGGTACATCCTTATACTTAGCGCCGATTGTACGAACTGATGATTAAATATTGATTAGTTAATCATCACTTAAGGTACAAAAATAACATAGGTAACCAAGGGTAATAACAAGTTGATTTATAATTTTTGCTTAATTCACTAATCATCACTCGGTACAACCGGCTCTTCGTAAGGTATTGACCATTGTATTACTCTTATAATGTAACTCTAATGATCAAATCTGCTATCTTCAGGCCATCATCATCTTCACCTTTGTGGACTACACGCCTGCATCTTACGGTGACTACATCTTCCCCGAATGGGTGGATACTTTGGGTTGGCTGATTGGCGGCGGATCTCTTATCCCACTGCCAATATTCGGTATCTACCAATTAGTCAAGAACTACAAGAGCAAGGTAATGACTATACTGTACCTTTACTGTCCAGAATATAATTTTTTAAAATATTCGGTTTAACGACGCACTGTTATGATAACTGAGATCTAATGGCGTCGGATGGATGATTAATGAGATGATGGGATGATGAGATGAAGGTTATTGAGTAATGAGAAGGATAGTGGGAAGGAAGCGGTCATGGCCGACTTATTGTAGGAACCATCCCGGCATTAGCCTAGACTACAGAGGGAACCATGAAAAACCTCTGTAAAGATGGTCGGCGGCGGGGATCGAACTGGGTTCGAAATTCCCCTCGCCTCCCGGATCACATGAAGCGAGCGCGTTAACCACTGCGCTGCATGTGCCGGTCTGTCTAGAATAGAATAGGTCTTTGTATCGAAGCTATTTCAGCTGGTACCAAGAGTGCTGCCAGTTCCATTAAAATCCGTGCTGAACACTAGGTGAAAAGAGGCCGGTCACATGGTCCAGTTGACGTTTGAAAGCTGACGTCTTGTCGCGAACAATACGTACATTTGGTGGAGAGCGTGGCCCACTGGCCTCTTTTCACCTAGCGTTACGCATGGATTCTGGTGGAACTAGCAGCAGTATCAGTCTTCCAAAGTACCAAGATAGCCCGATATAAGACCTCTCATATTCTATACCGTGTATATATTTTATTTATCAACAGAGCCGCCCCGGTGGCTAAGTCAACCATCACTAGCGGTAGAAACTGAAGTCACCCTTGGGCGTGGGTTCGAGTCCCGCATAAGGCATGGGTTTTTGTAAACGTCTTTCCACCTACCATCACTTCATCGTTCCATTGTCATCCGCTCATTCGTACCCCCGTATAACCCAGCTGTTGGTGGGGTCATTAAGCAAATTTTAAAAAAAATTATCAACAGTGCATGGGAGTTGATTTAGAGCCTGAATTATCAACGTGGAGTTGCTCTAACTGGCAGTTTAAAGTTGTTATCACCATGGTTACAAACTATCGGATAAAGGTTAACAACTGGACTTGGTAATACTGGGTCTTGGTGAAATAACAGTTTTTTAGTGATAACTCTCGAGCGGTATGAGATATCAAAATTATAATCGGGGAATATCAATATTCCAACACATTTTCTCCAAAATCCCTTCAAAATGAGCGATGTGAACTAAAAATGAGAAATAAAATCATCAACTTTGGAATCTAACACTTTTACAGATATAGGTACTTGTTGAGAAATGTGATCCTTCTGCTGAATACCTCGGAAAATTATGCGATTTGATTGTGATAGTTTTCTTTTATAGGCCTACCCAAGATGCATTGAGGGTTGCGTCAAGACGGCGAACCAACGCAACCCTCAATGCATCTTGGGCCTCTTGTATTGAAGGTGATAAAATATCTGCGTTTTACCGCTTCAGAATGTTGATAATTTATGCCCTTTGAAAAAATGTATCCCCGAAAAACAAGATTACTCTCTAAATCGACTCCCAAGCCCTTGAATAATGTACAATTTAGCACGAAGTTGTTGATAATCAATCTAGGTGAGCGGTAGCTCATTCGAAGCCAAGCGTCACACCCAACGTACATATCTAAATACCTTGGACAGATCTCTCAATATCTTTTGTTCGAAGCACTTGAGTGGATTTTTGAGATTTTGAGCATCTTGGTCACCGCCTTCTTCATTCAGGATTTTCTGTTATAAGATATTGTCATATTCAATCAAGATGGCTGTGGTCTTGGCTTTGGATGGACAATACCACAGTCGATAATTGGTTCTAGTTCTGGCCATGCTACTTTATCGACTCTTGACATTACTAAGAACTAGAGCATTGTGGTACGCATAAAATGAAAGGACAAACAACAGCCTAATTTAATATAAATCGAATTAAATAAATCCCATTTAAATTTAGTTAGATGTACTTTCTATTCACAGCAATTGTGTTTCATTTGAATCTCCAATATTATAGTAGAAATTTGTCAAAATTGGTTTGAAATAATACTTCAACTTTTACTCTGTAATTAACAGAAATTCAGTGCAACTTGATATAGCGTCTCTTCCAATATCCTTTTTTCTAAATGCTGCTTAACGACCCCACCAACAGCTAGGTTATACGGGGGAACGAATGAGCAGGTGATAATGAAACGATGAAGTGATGATAGATGAGAGGACGTTTACAAAAACCCATGCCTTATGCGGGACTCGAACTCACGCCCAACGGTGACTCTAGTTTCTATCGCTAGCGATAATTGACTAAGCCCCCAGGGAGGCTTTCTTCCATTATCATAGTATTCTGATGCTCTATTTTTTATTTCTATTTTTTATTTCAACCTTCATTTATATGAGTGGCGTGCCAGAATCAAGCGCTTTGCTAAGTTGGCCCAGCATACGTCACGGCTAGATCAGCTATCTCGCAATTCTGGAACGCGACTATATTCGGTCAAGGATTTTATTAAAAAAGACGCATCTCAAAAATCGATAATTTCAAACCAAAAAAAAAAATATATATCATTCTGAATATTCATTCCTTTCAATAAAATGTATTCGCATGAATCCTACAGGACGATTGGCGAGTCCTGCTCAAGCCCAGCCCTAAGTGGGGCCCCCAGGGATTCAAGATCACTAAACCGGACTCGACAGCGGCCCTGCAGATGTACGACAACCTGTCGTTTGTGAACGACAACGGGTCGATCAAGAGGAAATCGACAGGAGGCAGTGATGAACGGAAATTTGAGAACAGTGACTACAAAAAAGATGACGAGTTTATCGATGATTTGTTTAGTCAGGTTAATAAATACTAATATTGTTAAAGGGTAGTTTTTTACGAGTAGAAACCTATTCAATATATGTTAACGAGATTTGTAGGTTATATATATATATATATATATATATATATATATATATATATATATATATATATATATATATTAGAATGACTCATATTTTCAGATTCTTCTTGTGCAATGGTGTTAAATATCAATTAATATTTGTTAAATATTAATTGATATTAAAGACCATCGCACAAGAAGAATCGGAAAATATGAGTCATTCTAATCATAATACTTATGAAAGCTTACACCAATCAATCAATATATATATATATGATGTTATAGTCATCTCATAAAAGATACGCCTCGACTGAGACTCGAAACCGGGACCTTCTGACTGCCGGTCAGGTTCTCTCCCGACCAAGCCGAGGTATTAGTTTTATATTTCCTCACCGTGGTATAACTTGGTTGGGAGAGAACCTGACCGGTAATCAGAATGTCGCGGGTTCAAGTCCCGGTCGAATCGTATCTTTTATGACATTACTATAAGATCCTAAATATCTCGATATCGGGTCGTATTGAAGAAGTTCAATTATAATATATATATATATATATATATATATATATATATATATATATATATATATATATATATATATATATTAATATGTGTATATTTAAAGTTGATAATTCGACTAGAAATTGTATTTTATTCTCCATTTCATTAATTCTGGTTTCATAACGATCGTTCAAATTAGAATTATTATTCGACATTATTTTAAGAAGTGTTTTCATTGTCCGTCCTTTCACCCCGCCATTCATCTTTGCCAGTTATTACTATTGTGTTTATAAGTAAGAGTCGTCTGAGAAATTTGTCAAGGGACACCGTTTTGTCCATTCTTATGATGTCATTAGATAATATACGCTTGCAATTGGTGCGCATGTCCTTACGTAAAATCATATTCATCATTTTCACGATGGATGTATTCATTCACTGTTTGAATATTTATTAGGGGGTGTGCGAGTCCAGATTTTCAAATTCGTGTCCGATTATTCATAATATTATCGAGTCCGAGCCCAGTCTCGAGTCTCTATTCAAACATATAAAATATAATCATCATGATGATTTCAGGCACTATCAGTACAAAACTTCAATTTTGAATAATTTTTATGTGCAAGTTAGTAGTTAGTCATTAATAAAGGAAAGGAGTAAATACAAAGAAACTGATAAAAAATAACAAAGGGCATACTATTTCTTAATTTATTTTTGTAATTCATTTCATGTTAAATTTATTTGAAGTTGTTGTTAATTGAATTTTGAAATTAGGCCCTACTTGAATATAGCAGATGCGAGTATTTTCGATGCCATTTCGAAACCATGATCATTTCCCAATAACTTTGGCTGACATATTATTGAATCTGGGGAACATATCGTTCGATATATGTAGATTAAAAATAGAGAATCGAGAATTCAAATTTCGGAATAGACAGCAGATTCAAAGACTCGATTGGACTCGGAAATCGAATCTAAAATTACTTTTACGACTAGTCCGATTCTGGTGGAGTCTCGAACTCGGACTCGAAATTGGGTAGACTCGCACACCCCTAATATTTATACTCAATTTAATTTAAAACTGCATAATTTAAACATATGTATGATTTATTTGATTATATATATATAGATTAACATCATCACGTCATCCAATTGATTAGGAATTTAATTGATTAGTACGATTCCTAAATATACTAGATAATTAATAGTTTTTGTAAAAATCATATAATTCATCAGGGAAAATTTGTAAGATATATTTAATTGCATTGTTGTTAGTACGACTTAGTTACCATTGATATATTATATTGTTATAGTAAAAAGATGAAATTATATATTGTGTAGAATATTTTTTATATTGTATTCAAAGAAATCTGTACATAATGTGTGTAGTTTTTATATCGAAATTCGATTTTTATTGTATTAGCAGTATTATGACTCACAATAATCATTCGAGACAAAGAAAATGTAGTTATTTAGATACTTCAACATTTTTTTAACGAATAGATTGTATAGAATACAACACGGAAAATATACAAAGGTCCACTTTCTTAAAATGATGAGTTGATGACAATAGAATACCAAATGATGTGACTTGAGTATTTAGTGTGAAATGTTTGAGAAATCTAGTATTATTAAATTATTTGTATGAAAATTGTTCACAGATTTTCTATATTTAATCGAAAGAATGTGTACTATATTTTTATGTGAACAATTATTACATTGAAAGTGGATGAAAATATCGAAATATGTTTGTATTTTATTTACTCAAAGCGTTGCTACTTTTTAGTGTCCGTCTACATTGGATCATAGTTATCAAAGTTATAAAAGTTATCTATAAAGGCCCAGATCATTAATTCAGTTTCTTATTATGAGTGTCCACTGCATCCATTACTTATACTTATACTTATCCTTTAGTTATCAAAGATATCTTTAATCTAGGCTCAGATCAATTAATTTTGTTTCTTATTATGTCAGAAGTGTCCACTGCATTTCACAGCATTCTTGACATTGTCGAAAAATGTATTTTTATCAGTTTATACTTCATTGTCAATTTGTTCCAGTTATTACTATATTGTTCACAATGCAAGTTTGATATATATTTAAAAATGTTTCATACGTATTGACCTGTTAATTAGAGTTAAAGTTGATTGAGGATTGTTCCTATTTTCTGAATACTTAATACGACCTACTAGTGTATGATAGTTATTAAAATTCGATTTTTTATGAGAATAATAAATTTATTTTCCTAGATCTTACTGAGTCGGACAAAATGTGTGAACGAAGTGAATCAAAATCGAAATATTGATTGAAATGATAATGCTATCACAATCATAAAGAAACTCCAAAAGCATAACAATGTATTTTATTGTAAATTCTTCGTTTTGTAAATCAATATAATCTGTATATTTAAATTAGAGCTCTTCTCTTATACTTTTATCTCTTGTTATATATTGTTATAAATGAGTTATTTCATAAATGTTATTTTCTATTGTATTGGATTACTGATTATTAGGTCAATCGGATCCTAATTTTCACCAACGACGGTGAAAAGTCAAAAAATAAAGTGTATTTCCCTCTTACAAAATAGGAACATTTTACTATAGTTTTAACATATTTTTAATTGAGATGGAGAAATGTGTATTTTATTTATTGAATTTAGATGTGAGCACGCCCACTTACGTCATTAATCAGGGGACACATCCCTCATAACTGTCAAACCTTTAATCTAATATTTATTTCAAAGTATATATTCTATGGAAGAGTAAAATTTATATTGTGGTGTTAAGAGACGGTTGAACCAGCTGATAATTTACTTTTAATCAATTCATTATTTATCAAGGTCTGAAAATAATATACGTAACCAAGGGTGATAACAAGTTAACTAGCTAATTACTCAATTCACTTATCATCAGTTGGTATAAAATCAGTTCCAAATACAAAATACAACCAAGCAATTTCTACTCTCCAAAATATTCATCAATAAGAAATGAAAAGAAGTCATTTCTTAAGAAAGAATTTCTTCTTTATAAGAAATGAAAGATATGGCATTTAGTTCAAGTGAACTCTTACCAAAGGTACAACGTCAAGGATTGAGGCCCCGGAGGTGAATACTTCAAAGGTTTTAGAAAGCAGCTGATACAATCGGAAAAGGCTTTTTCGATTATGGCTTTTTGGTGGCAGAGACGGCAGCGCATCGAATCCTCGAAAACCCAAATCTTAGAAAACTCATACCTTAACACAACTATTTTTCCGACACTTCGTGACCAAATCTTAGAAAACCCATATATTCGAAAACCCCTTTGTCCGCCACTTGGTTTACTAGACTGATTAAATATTAGAAAACCCATATATTCGAAAACCCCTTTGTCCGCCAATTGGTTTACTAGACTGCTTAAATATTAGAAACCCCATATATTCGAAAACCCCTTTGTCCACCACTTGGTTTACTAGACTGCTCAAATATTATAAACAACATATCTCAGAAAGTTCGAACATTTGTTTTTTCGGAGGTTTGGGTTTTCGGAGGTATGTGTTTTCTAAGATTTGGTATGTAGCCACAGAGACGAGCCTAAGTTGCATAAGTTCGATTGTGCTATTCGACCCTGCTTGCTTCTTGATGGGATATATCCAAGAGTTTATAATGTACCCCATTAGCTCAGTGGTGTTAGCCATCACATTCATACTTGAAAAAAGGATTTTCCCATATGTACGAAGGTCTTATGTAAATACTGTGAAAATTTTGTACATGCAACTTCTATAGTTTGTTAGAAAAAGGTAACGAAATAGTGCACATTTACTAAGAGGAAATATTGTGGTTGGCTACTTCTTAAAAAAATGAGTTGCGTTTATACACATACAGTCGACAATGCTGTCCTACCGTATATAGAAGATTTATCTAATTATGCTACCTTCTCTGCTCTGGTTTGAAAATGTAATTTGGGAGAGGCTTTTTTTTTTCGGAAATCAAAAAATCAAAGTTATCCAAGACAAAAATTATTTTAAAATTTTAATTACATTCGTCGAATAACCATCCACTAGACAATTGGCTCTTTAATCGGTTCTTTGCCAAAGGTAGTTCCAAAGACCTTATATAACGAATTCAGTTAATGAGAATTTTGATAGTGAATAGAAAATATAAGCTTTCTTTAGTTAGTTCACTAATTTATATTAAAGGTGGCTGTGGTTAGACCCTATATTGTAAGTATTTTGATAAAAATCACAATAAAAATAACATAACCTTCAAATTTTCAATGACATTAATATTATATTCATAATAAACATGATTTTTGTCTTGTTTCGTAGGTTTTGAATGTATATTCATGAAAAGTAAATAGTAAAATACCACTTCTTACTTAAAAGGTAAGTAAAACATACGAATTATAACATACTTTGATGCATGCAAATCCTTGAAAAATAAAAGTCAAATGAATTTTCAGAACAACTAAATGATAACTAACAAGTCAAATGCCGGCCCTATTAGTGGATTTGTCGGATCCGTCCAACAGAGTTTCCATTCGATCCGTGCAGGGCCGATACCCGAGAGGGCCGCATGGGGCAAACCGATCGAGTTCGTCTTGTCATGTCTCAACTATGCAGTTGGTATAGGCAATGTTTGGAGATTTCCGTACCTTGTGTACCGTAATGGCGGTGGTAAGCAAAGCATTTTCATAACCAGGAGATTTCATCCAATACTGAATCAAGAATTGTGATGACTGCTATATTTGTGAAGAAATTTGCCACAGCCCTAAATAATGAAACTTGTAAATGGCTTAGGCTTGTAGTGTTTCCAATTGTAAATTCCGTACGAGTACTGAAAAGGGGGCGCCTGAAGAGGAAATACTGGAATAAAGTCGATTCGTTGTGTAACATGGGTTTGGGTGTCCAACTTTACCTGAACAAATAACCAGATTCAATTGAAAGTACCCCGAAGCCCATGTCACACGACCGAGTCGAATTAATTCTGGTATACGCTCCACCCTGAAAAGCCATTACCCTAAGAAAAAATGAAATTATACAAATATAACGGTAACGGATATTTCAAATATTTTTCAAATATGCCGGGGTTCAAGTATGTACCGTAATCACACCTAAGGTCCAATGGTGACGGATGAATAGGCCTACTTACTGAGAAAATGGTACCGTATCTTGGGTAGTTAGAAGGATATTGGGAGGGAAGCGGTCGTGGCCTATATCGTGAAATCCTGACATTTATCTACAGGCAAAAGAGAGTGACCACGAAAAATCACTGTTGGTTGACTGTGGAGGGTATCGTATATAGGACATTTATTCCTAAGGATCAAAAATATCGCTTTCTAATATGTGAGCAAAGAACATTTTAATATCCACAAACTTATTGCTTACAATTTCTTTTCTCTCATATTTATATTTTCTCCAACATTATTCCCATTAGTGGTGTGAGGGGAAGAAGAGTGAGGGATGTAAATAGGGAAGAAGAAGGGGATCAAAAGGCGAATTCTAAGTCTTATATTCTATTCCATTAATATCCTTGATCTTACAGGATGTGTATGGGACTAAGTGAAAATGTGAGAATATTAAATTAGTAATAAAATAAATAATTACGTATCGTAGCTATATTCACCGAGAAAATGTTGAAAGAACAGAAAGCGAGATTTCAAGAAAACACATTAAAATCATGAGTTGAATAGGAAATGGCTACCGGATGTGAAACGTCTTTTCAGAATTATTTTTCAAGTTGTATTTCTTCATTACTTTTTTAGTAGGGTATAGGTTTGGTATTATTGTATTGTAGGCTATTTATAAGTCGTAGTTCCATGAAGATAGAGAATAATTAGAAGTAAGATATTACAAAAATATATTAAATTGATTTTAAATCAAGTAATTAGAAGAGGAGGTACAGCTTCATTGTCTTTCATTTACTTAAATACCATAGTATATAAAACAATGGTGTAAGCAAACATTTCTCTTGAGATTGTCACTTTTACAAAATGAGCGCCCTGGAACGGATTTTTTAAATTTGATCCAAATTGAAAATTATTTGGGTTCGATCTCCCTGTAGGCATGGGTTTTTGTAATTGGTTTTCAACCTATTATTATCATCAGCTAATTTCAATCTATCATTATCATCAGCTAATTTCAATCTATCATTATCATCAGCTGATAGGGTCTACTTATATCCATATTACCAAGCTGTTGATGGGATCGTATATAGGAATCATCAATAAAGATTCTCATTTTATTCCTACAGGAGCATTTCTCATCCCGTACGTCATCATGCTGTTCATAATGGGATTGCCTATTTTCTTCCTGGAACTCGTCGTGGGACAATATTCAGGACAAGGACCGAACACTGCCTTCATGCGTATGGCGCCCATCTTCCATGGTACGTTATACCAAAAAGATATGAATACTTCAAAAACTTGGAGAAAGACTAGAAAAACCAGAAAAAAAATGCAAAAAGTAGGATGTAGTACTAACGAAATATACGAAACATTTACGCATTCAAAAGTTGTTGTAATAAAAGGGTTAATCAATTATGTTATATTAAAATGGTTTTCATAGAATTAACAATTCAAATGATCCTCATTTGTATAAATTGAACAAATTACTCTAGGTACACTGATTTTGGTTCTTATTCTAAGCTTTGTATGAAACTGTTCGATTCTCTTCGTTATATTCTTGGCTCACACTTCTCATTTCATCATTTTAAATGCATAATAATTTCGACTTTTTTGTTAGCGATGCTGGCTTATAGTTTTCACAAGTTTCTTTATGTAGGAAACTTGTGACTCTATTATTCTTATAGAAAGCCGTCCCCGTGGCTCAGTCAACTAACGCGCACTGTGTGGGAAACTGAAGTCACGTTGGGGGTGGTTTCGAGTCCCGCATAAGACATGGGTTTTTGGACACGTCCTTTCATTTATCATCACTTCATCGTTTCACCATCACCTGCTCATTCGTATCCCCGTATAACCTAGCTGTTGGTGGTTAGGCGATATGAAAATAAAATTAAACTGAACTAATATCTTGGCGAATTATTTTCAGGAATTGGTTATTGTGCGCTGGCTATAGTAACAATGATCTCAATCTATTACCAAGTGATCGTCGCTTGGACCATCTTCTACACATTCGCCTCTTTCTACTCCGAGCTTGGCTGGGGCTCTTGCCTGCATGACTACAACACACCAGGTAACTGACTTTCAGAATCACCATCTATTGTCAAAAGGAGAACTCTATAAGTGTCGTTGTTCTATGATCAAGGAAGCGTTTAAGCAGGAGACAAAGTTGCACTAGCACTTCACACAAAATTTCATTTTTTCCGCTGTGTTATTGTAATGAGTATTTTTGAAATTTCTAAAATTCATAAAAAAAAAGTTACCACCCGATAATGCCACAAAACTATTCAGATCTAAGTTAGATGAGGAACTATATTTCAAAAAGTTTGAAGTTGATAGCTGTAGCCCTTTGACCTGTGGAGAACCGACAAAAAAAACATAAAAAAAAAACATGAAGAAGAACACAATTTTTTTTCAGTATGTCAAATTGAATCCTCGCTAAAGCTCGTCTAACTACAACTCATATGTTGACAACAACAATGTTCTCATCGCCTTCTAGATTGTTTCAGCCACACCGCGGACAAGGCTTGCAAGGAAAACGACACAGTAGGTTTCCAGGTGTTCTACAACAGGACGTGCAGACTAGTGGAGGAGATCTGCAAGGAGCACGACTTGGAGATGGAGAGTGCAGTCTCGTGCAAAAACGCCATTGGTGAGGTGTTGCCGTTGAGAAGCCTGGTGGTGAGGGTGCTGTCTTCAGAAGAATATTTCAAGTGAGGAACTCCACCACAATGTAGAGGTTTTGTGTGCAATTTTTTTCTCATTATTAAAAATGATCTAAACTCATGAATTTAGATTCTATCGATTCATTGATAAAGAGCTCATACTTTTTAAATGTCATGACTCCTTAAATTTCCAAATGTCATCATCCGAAATGATTGTTAAGAGGGTGCATGCACGGCGCTAGAAAAATTCATTTTTTTTCTATCTTAATTGAATGAAAAATATATTGACGCCAAGGTAATTTTATGGTCTTCAATTGACATGACATTCTATTTTGTGAATTCAATCAGTTTTAAGATGATACGTATATGAATTTCATCGCATTCTTGACATTCATTCACGTATAATCTCAAAACTGACTGAATTCACAAAAATCGAATGTCATATTAATAAAAAGCATGAAATTATCTTGGAGTTTGTATACTTTTCATTCAATTACACTGGTTCGTGAAGATAGAAAAAATGGAAGATATGAATTTATCTATCACCGTGCAAGCACCCACTTGAGTGTTCCCACATTAATGATGATAATATTTTTGATTTGCATGTCCAGTGATTACGCGATGGGCCGCATGGGAGCCACCTGGGTGGAATGGGGGGCGTTGCGCTGGGAGATGGTCGGCTGTCTACTTTTGGCGTGGATCATCACGTACTTGTGCGTGATGAAGGGAGTTGCTTCGATGGGCAAGGTTGTCTATTTCACCTCCATCTTTCCGTACTGCGTGCTCACTGCCCTGCTCATCCGGGGTGAGTAAAGAGATCGAAATATATTATGTCAATTGAGGACACAACAGCGTTGAATACATCTTTGAAGTTGGAAGCTGCCATTCTGGTGACAAGGCACTGGATGCCCCATAGCATATTTTTCATTTTCAATTGTGGAACAATGATTTTGTATCAAGTTCCGATGGTTTAATAAGAAACCGAACCCAGATAACTAACTTAATTGGGTTAGCGGGTGTTCCCCACTTCCGGTTTGGCGAATAGCCACTTCGCTTTCATACACATCATATGCCCAAACCATCTGAGTCTTTCCCTCTCCATTTTAAAAGACAATCTTTCCACTCCCACATACTCCCTTATTTTTCTGCTTCTCTTCCTCTTCCTCTCCATCTTTCGATGGAGATGGGGTCGGTAATTATATACCATTCGTCGAAATAAAATAAATCAAATTACGGGCACAGGTGTGACGTTGCCGGGGGCGTGGGAGGGCATCAAGTACTACGTCACGCCCGAATGGCGGTTGTTGCTGAGCGCGGGCGTGTGGGGCGATGCAGCGAGTCAGACGTTCTACGCCCTCGGGATCGGATGCGGATCGCTAGTCTCGCTCTCCAGTTACAACAGGTTCACCAACAATTGTTACAGGTGAGATTGTGAGCGAGTTCCCAAAAACAGCTCGGTCGTTTGGGAGATAAATTCATGGAAGCAACACGAATTGCTTGCAGTAGTGCGCAGTAGTACGTATGCGCAACGAGTGCCAGACAATAACCTAAAAAAAATCTGAAGTTATGGTCCCAACTGGCAGCGCCAACTAGACCGAAATTGCGTGAACATCACTCCAATCCACGAGTTAACAAGGATAAAAAAAGTTTATAAAAATGCTAACTCATTCGGGTGATTGGGATGTCCATGTCCTTTGTCGGTTGAGACGCTAGAGTCGTCCGTGGATGCATTACCTGTATACTAAAGCGTTTTCATTCGAAATCTCAACAGGGACGCACTATTAGTGGGCGTCGTGAATCTAGCCACATCGATCCTAGCCGGCTTCGCAGTGTTCGCCATTCTCGGGTTCATGGCCGAACAGATGGGGGTTCCCGTCAGTGAAGTTGTGGAGTCGGGACCCGGATTGGCTTTCGTCGCTTACCCCGAAGCTGTCATTCAGATGCCTCTACCACAACTCTGGGCAGTGCTGTTC